>JAFEMH010000814.1:0-480000 GCA_022495995.1 Adenophora triphylla var. japonica | reverse complement strand
CCAACTTACAAAAGCGGTTCAAAAACAATTAAGGAGAAGCGGTTATTGCTGGGGCGGCTTATTAACTTCATATTCAGCTCCACTGGTCCCAGCTCTTGATTGGTTTGGCTCAAATGCTTTCCTTAATATTCTTACTTCCTCAGCGGTCCTGATCAGGGTTGACTCTAGCTTCTTCAAGGCATTGACAGAATGAGCAGAGGTAGAATTGGTGGCACCAACCGCTTTGGTATTTTTCACAAGATTTTCCTTGATTATATCAAGCTTCACATTGACAGAGGAATAGATAGAGTTGAAAATGGTGTGGATTTCTTCTTGAACTAAAGCAGTTTGGGCTTGGATTGCTTCCTTCATTGGGTCAAGATCAATGGTAACTTTCAGAGAGGATTTCAGGTTATGCATTTCAGCTTCAACTTTGGAGTTGAATCCAGTCTTCAAGTTGTCTAGGCATTCAGTAAATTCTTCTTGGATTTCCTTTAACTTGGCATGGAAGCATCTCCAACACAGTCCAGATTTACTTTGGAGTCCACCTTGAATATATCAATTTGTTCCAGAACTTCTTCACGAAGAGAGTTCAAGGCGGTTTGGACTATCTGAGACATCTGCGGTCTGGAGTTCAAGAAATCAAGGAATTTTGAACCCAACTCTCCAAAATCCTTTTCCAAGGAATTGCAAATCTTATCTCTGAGATCACTTAAGATTTTGTCCAATTCAGCAACAGATGCCTTATCTCCCAAGGCTTTGGACATTCCTTCTTCAACCGCAGATTTGATAATGGAGGCGGTTTGGTCATTAGGAGCAGTTGAGGAAGATGGAGCGGTTGGGATTGCTGTAGACTTCTCCCCCTTAATGGCATCAAGCAAAGAGGTTTTAAGAGCAGCCATCTCAAGGGTGTGAGCATCCACCTGGGCTTGGAGGGAGCGGTTAGATTCAAGGAGGGAGGTATTGGATGCAGCAAGGGAAATGATGTGGCCTTGGTTTATAACAAGTTGGCCTTGGATGAGGTTTAGGGTTTGGAGAATTTGGGAGTATTCAGTGGGAGGAGCGGTTGAGGTTGAAGCGGTTGTGAAGGTAGGAGGCGGTTGGACTTTGTTTGTTTCAGGTGCGGTTTGTGTTTGGGGAGGGTTGTTTGGAGGAGGGGATTTTTGTTTGATGGGTGAGTTGTGTGGAGTTGGTGATTTTGAAGGGGAGTTTGATTTGGAGCGGTCAGGTATAGGGGAATTGGTAGGGGTAGGATCATCTCTGATGGACTTGGATGTGGCATGTCCAGCAAAGGGCTTGGATTGCCATGGTTGAAAGGCATTTGATTGAGTAGGGGTTTGGTTGGAGTGTTGTGAATGTATGGAATGGGAGTGTTGGGGTGAGTTATATGGGGATTGAGAGGATAAGGGTGAGAGGGATTTTCTAGGGGAAGGTGAAGGGTAATTTTGAGGTGATTGAGGAGGGGAATTTCTTGGAGGTGAAGGAGAGGGTGAGGGTTGGACAGGTTTGCTTTTTCTGAAGGATTTCTTCTTGGCTATCATCTTCCTTCTTTTCTGAGGTTTCTCCCCTTGAGTTGGTGCGGTTTTGATAGGGGAAGGAGTTATGGATTTGGATTTGGAAGGAGATTTGGAGGGTGATATGTTGGGGGATTGAGCAGGGGATTGGACAGGGGATGTTTGTGAGGATGGAGGCGGTTCGGTCTCAGGAGGCGGTTGATGTTGAGAGGCGGTTCCATCATCAGATTTGGATTTTCCCTTGGCAGCATATTTCTCTGCCTGCTCCTTGGCCAATCTTTCAATCTTGTCTTTGTAATGTTGAATCTGCTCTTCAACAGTCAAGCCTTCAACAGCATCCCTAGCCTTCTTGGCTCTAGCCACCAAGTTGGGAATACTTGGGTCTTCTTCCTCTTCTTCATCTTCATCCACCAAGTTCATGGAATCAGGTTGCTTCTTTTGCTTCTTCTTGCTAGGACCAGCTCCATCATCAACTGTAGGCGGTTTGGTTGCTGGAGCGGTCTTGGTCTTCTTAGGTGGCGGTTCTGCTCTGGCTTGGGGCTTTCTGGACCGCTTAGCTCCCTTAGCTTGAGGAGCGGTTGTGGGGTCTCGAAGCTCATATTGCTCCTTCAAAGGATAAGTATCTGCATCATACAAAGACTTGTATAATGCATCTCTATTAGCATACCTGAAGGAGTGGCATGCAAGCAATCCTAGGGAATCACAAGAACAGTCCACCATCAACTCTTTATTTTTGCTTACAATCTCATCTAGATGATCAAAATCCATCAATAGAGCGGTTAGAACCCTGCAAAATGGTCTCCACCTCTGATCTTCTCCCTTGACCTTGGATTGATAAGTCTCAACACTGTCTTTTATTTCCAAGTAGAGGATCTTTGGCCAGTGTAGCTTGATCTCCATAAATATAGCAGAACAATGCATCCATTGTTGGGATGTAAAGTTGTTGTGATTTCCTGTCTTTCCACACACAGATCTTCCAACAAGATGTCCAATATGGCTCATCAGCTCACCAAAACCCTTTCTTGCAATCTCCTTGTATCTCCTAGCCATGGTATCTACCTTAGCGGTTTGGAAGGCAGCATTGTCTTAAATAACTTGATCTACCTCCAAAGGAGCTCCTCCAACACCAAACTTGAAAAGCCTTATGATGTCTATGTAGTTAATGGAGAGCTTTAGGCCTTCAATAACTGCGGTTAGGCATGGAACTTTCTGACTTTGCTCCAGAATCCTGAATTCCTTTATGGCGGTTGCAAAGAACTGATCTACAAATGAAGGTACTATGAAATTCTGCTTCTTGGTGAAAAGTGGTAGGATGCTTGAAACTCTTAGCTTTCTCAGCAATTCCCTTCCTAGAGCATCTGATTTAAGCTCAGCCTCATTCACTTCCCAACCTGGTAGGAAGGTAGATGGATCCTACAAAGTAAAACATGAAGTGTTAGATCCATTTTTGTATTCATAGTCACAAGCGGTTTGAGCACCAAGCGGTTTAGCAATGGTGCGGTTAGAAAACTTTCCAACCCCAAATGAACTATGAATAAACAAAGATAATGAGGATTTTGAGAATAAAATTACTTAAGTATGTGGCATTGTAATCCAAATTTATCCCACACTGCAAGCGGTGCATAGAGAGGAATTTCTTGGTTTCCAGCCTATATACTTAATAAAATCTCAAAAGGAAGGAAGGAAGGAATTTAAACAGCATGCAGTTTCAAAAGGTTTGATCAAGCGGTTCAGCATGCGGTTTAGGTTAGAAAAGCAAAAGCGGTTTGAAACTGAAATGCTTAAGCGGTTTACATCCAAGCGGTTTCAAACCAATATGAAATCCAAAATTTTGAAAAAGATGAAAAATTTTCCAAGTGTTGGAAAACATTATTCAGAATCAAAGCATCCAAAACATATGAATTTTCATGAAAAACACATGAGTTTCATGAAGAACATGAAGAACAGTTCATGAATACCAAGAACAGAGATTTACAAAACTTAACCAAAATGGACAAATAGCATGTCAAAATGATCACATTGGGAAGGGGATTACAATATATCATTAAAATTTCAATCTTTTCCCAGAATCATCAAGAAACACAAAGAACACGAAGTGGGTTTTCAAAGTTCATAAACTGAAAATCTCAAAATCAGTACTCAAATCATGCATTGATCATGAAATAAACTACATATATCTAATCTAAGCATGAATCCGAGCATAACCCAACAAAAATCATTGAAAATGAACAAGAAACAAGAGCAAAATCAACAGAAATCATGAACTGAAGAATACGAACAGTTTTGTTCAAGTTCATCAATGGCAGTTTTCATAAATTTAAGAGAGTTAAGGGTTAGAAGTTGTTACCATTTCCAAGATAGGTTTCTTGGGTGCTCTTGCTATAGTTGAGGCTCTTTGCCTTTTAGAAGTTATAGCCATTTTTGATTAAGTAAGAAAAATGGAAGCTTTTGTAAAGAGTTTTAGAGAGAGAAAGTGAGTTGGTAGAAGAAGTACATTTTGCAGAGGGTTTGGCAATGAAAAGGTTTGAGAATTTCACCAAACCTTGCTTATATAGGTGAAGGGGTGCAGACAGTTGCTTCAGAAAGGAATGATTGAAATGGCTAACTGTTGTACCTTTTCACCTTCTGCACATCTCTCTATGACGGCTGACATGAGGGCTTTTAATGCTCATGTCCCCTTAGCATTAAATGCTCTTAATTTTGAAATAAACGAGGGAAAACATTTGCAAAAATACCCTTATGTCAAAATAAGGACTAAGAAATAAATAAAAAGAATTTGAACAGTTTTTTTTTAAATAAGGATAAGACATAAATAGACAGAATTTACTCTTGTTGAAACGCGGTTTTGATCCAAGCGGTCTGACTGCATCAAGCGGTTAGAACTGGCAGTTGGATGCAGGCGGTTGGACAGCTTGCGATTTTGATATAGGCGGTTTCAATAGAAGCGGTCTCAATCCTTAAGAGTTTCATTCTAAACTCAACAAACAAGTTAGCAAATAAAAAGTATGGAATTTATTTAAGTTCAAGCATACCCATTTCTCCTCTAAGAAAAGAAAATCTATTGGAGTCAAGAGCCTTGGTGAGGATATCAGCAATCTGGTTGTCTGTCCCCACGTACTCTAAATGGATATTCCTCTTCTCCACACGGTCTTTGAGGAAATGATACTTGATATCAATATGCTTGGTCTTGGAATGCATGACAGGGTTGTTGGAGACTGAAATAGTTGAAGTGTTGTCACACATGATAGGGCAATTTCCTTCATGGATTCCATAGTCCACCAACTGCTGCTTCATCCAAAGGATTTGACAGCAACAACTACCAGCAGCAATATACTCAGCCTCTGTGGTTGACACTGAAACTGAAGCTTGCTTCTTACTGGCCCAAGCAACTAGTGTTTTCCCAAGGAAATGACAAGTGCCACTAGTGCTTTTCCTGTCAATAGTATAAGCTGCATAATCTGCATCTGAATAACCTACAAGATCGAAGTTCAAATCTTTGGAGTACCAAAGTCCAAGGTTAGTGGTTCCAGATAAATACCGGATTATACGCTTGACTGCAATTAGATGTACTTCTCTAGGATCTGCTTGATAGCGAGCACATACACAGACACTAAACATGATATCTGGTCTACTAGCAGTTAAATAAAGTAATGAGCCGATCATACCTCGATATAAAGTTTGATCAACTTTCTTACCTTTTAGATCCTTATCTAGCTTATTGTCGGTGGCCATAGGAGTATCATATGCTTTAGCATTTTCTAATCCAAACTTCTTTATTAGCTCCTTGGTATATTTGGCTTGGCTGAGGAAAATACCTTCTTCGCATTGCTTGATTTGAAGCCCGAGGAAGAATGTTAATTCTCCCATCATGCTCATCTCAAACTTGCTTTTCATTAGCTTTTTGAAACACTTACAAAGTAACTCGTTAGTAGAACCAAAAATAATATCATCAACATATATTTGAACAAGTAAAGTATGCTCATTATATTTGGCAATAAAAAGAGTAGTATCGATTTTATCGCGTTTAAATCCTTTTTCTAGTAAAAATTTAGAGAGAGTCTCATACCATGTCCTTGGAGCTTTCTTAAGTCCATACAAAGCTTTTTGGAGTTTGTAGACATGATTGGGAAATTTGGAGTCTTCAAATCCAGGCGGTTGGGCAACATACACGGTCTCTTGCAGTTCACCGTTGAGGAAAGCACTCTTCACGTCCATTTGATATAACTTGAAATGCTTGAAAGAGGCGTAGGCTAAGAAGATCCTAATAGCTTCCAATCTTGCAACTGGAGCAAAGGTTTCATCATAATCAATTCCTTCTTCTTGCCTATATCCTTGTGCAACCAACCTTGCTTTATTCCTAGTGATGCTTCAGTTCTCGTCCATCTTATTCCTAAATACCCACTTAGTTCCTATCACTCCTTGATCCTGAGGTCTAGGCACCAAAGTCAAGACCTTGCATCTTTCAAACTGGTTGAGTTCCTCTTGCATAGCAATGACCCAACTGGAATCTTGGAGTGCTTCTTCAATCTTCTTGGGTTCAACTTGAGATAATAAGGAAGTATGCTCATCATAGTTCGATCTCCTTGTTTGAACGCCGGAAAACAGATCACCTATCACATTAGAGAGAGGGTGACTGCTGACTTCACGAACCTCCGGGGGTAAGTCTGGTTGGACTGAGGTTTGCTGAAGATCTTCAATTGGAACATCGTTAGATCCTTCAGCGAAGTCATGGAATGTAAGTTGACGAAGAGGTTCTATAAGATGGATACGGGAATTCTCAACTTCTTCTTCCCTTGGAGGTGCATCTGGAATGGGAATTTCAGGTGCGGTTTCAGAAGTGCGGTTTGAGGGAATTTCAGTTGAGGGTGCTGGATTTTGCGGTTGAGGTTCAGGTGCGGTTTGAGAGGGTTCACCTGTTTCATTATGCTCAACAAAATCATCAACAACATTTGGAGCCAAATGTGGCTCAAGGAGAGAATGCTCATCGAAAGTAACATGGACAGACTCAACTATTTTTAAACTAGTTTTATTGAAAACACGAAAAGCTTTTGAATGTTTAGCATACCCAACAAAAATACCTTCGTCGGCCTTGGCTCCGAATTTACCTCTATTTTCTCTTCCGTTGTAGAGGATAAAGCATTTGCAGCCAAAGATCTTGAAGAATGCAATGTTGGGGGGTTCTTCCTCGCCAAAGCTCATAGGGAGTCTTGTTTTAGGTTTTGTTGATGAGGGAGCGGTTCTGAGTGAAGCATGCAGTATTGATTGCTTCAGCCCAGAAATACTGAGGCAGCTTAGCTTCAGATATCATTGTCTTTCCAGCCTCAATCAACGTCCTGTTCTTCCTTTCCACAACCCCATTTTGTTGTGGAACACTAGCAGTTGAGAAATTGTGATCAATTCCATGGTCATCACAATACTGAGCAACACCGTTATTTTTGAATTTTGTTCCATTATCTGATCGAACACTAACGATGTCATCTTCTTTTTGAGTTTGGAGCCGTCTAAAAAGTGCGATGAGAATCTCATAGCAATCATCTTTGGAAATCATCATCTCAACCCACGTATATCTTGAATAATCATCCACCACCACTAAAGTATATCTACTTCCTCCAATGCTGGCAGTGGTTACGGGTCCAAACAAATCTATGTGAAGCAGTTGTAAGCATCTTGAAGTTGACTGAGCGGTCTTGCTGGTGAAAGACGACGTGGATTGCTTACCAAGCTGGCATGCACTGCATTTCTCAGGATGATGGTCAGCCACTTTGGGTAAACCACGAACGAGGTTTTCCCTATCGATCTTTGCAAGATACTTGAAGTTCAAGTGGCTCAACCTCTTGTGCCATAGCCAACTATTTTCGCTCACATTTTTAGCTACAAAACAGAGATTAGTTATACTACATCCAGAATCTAGATCAATAATGTAAATATTACTCTTACGAATCCCTGTGAGTAGGGTGACTCCGGAAATGCTATCCTTAATAAAGCAGTTTGATGACGTGAAGTTGCAAAGCATTCCTTTGTCGCAGAATTGAGAAATTGAAAGGAGGTTGTGCTTGAGTCCTTCAACAAGAGAAACCTTCTCAATGGTTAGGTTTTCTCTCCTTATTACACCATACCCAATGGTCTTGCCTTTGTTGTTGTCACCAAAGGTTACAGACGGACCACTTGCTTCAATGACATCTTCGAGTAATGATCTATCTCCAGTCATATGTCTTGAGCAGCCACTGTCAAGATACCATTCATTATCTTTGGAGTGACCAGCCATTAAGCAGAGGATCTGAAATGTAAACATTAAGAATGAGGTCCCCCTTTATTCCTTGGGTCCTGAAGTTAGCAACCCTTTACGATCCACACCTGTTTGACAGACGGAGGTTTACTCTTCCTGGCATTGGATGTGAACCGCAAAAGGCATTATGCAGCCTTGTGACCTAAACTATAACACACAGAGCATTTATAAAAGCTATAAGCATCATGAGGTTTTACTAACTCCTTACTTTTCTTAGGAGTTGCATGCGGTTTGGGAGGAGCGGTTGTAGCCTTGACAAAGGGAACTGGCTTTGATTTGACCACATATTTTCTAGGAACGCTATTCCTACTTTTGAAGGCAGGAGGAGCGGTTGAAGAAGATGTGCGGTCAGTCTTGGAGTTGCCTGCACCACCTGTTCCACCAGAAGCGATTGGAGTAGGGATACGGCCAATTCCATAAGCCATTTCCTCTGAAGCTACACTCTCAGAATCCTTTGGCTTCATCTGAGAGTTCTTCCCATATTGCTTCCCCATTGGGTAGACATAATTAATTTATTGCCCTTTACCCTTAGAGTTTGCATGCTTCCCCTTAGGAATTTCTTTAGTTAGTTTCAAAATTTCCTCATCCTTTTCACTGCAGGATGCACTCTTCTCCTCTTCAGCAGATCCAAATCCTAGACCATCCTTAATTCCAGAGGGAACTTGGGAATCTATGATTTGATCCGCGTAGGATTTGACTTGAGCCACCCATCAATAATATTTTGGCGATCGTTGAGTTGGGTGACCAGGTCATCATTCCGGAGTTGAAGTGCAGCAACCTTAGTTTCAAGGATGCGGTTTTGATCAGCAAAAGGAGTCATCTTTTTTATTTGGTCCTTAAGATTTGAAATTTCAGACCTCATCATAGTTTTCTCCGTCTTGTACTGAGAAATCTCATCATTAGCTAAGCTTAAGGCTTTCATAAAATTAGAGAATTTGTGGATCATCACTTCAGCTTCCTTAAACATCCGTTCGTGTTCCGAGGGAGAAACTTCTTCCACCACCTTTTTCAAAATTTTCTTCTTTGAAATTGCTTTTGAAGGTGGAGCATTTGTAGGAGGAAAAATGGGACGTGAATACGAGCAATTTCCTATCTTAATGCTAGGAGTAAGTTTGAAATTTTCATCCAACTTAAAATTTGGAAGTTTTGCAGAAACCTCTTCTTCTTCCATATCTTGCAACTCGATTGACTCAGAATCTGACTCATCGGAAGCATCTGCAATTAAGCAGAGATTAACCTCTTCGGTTTCATCATCACTTCCATCATCAGAATCCGTTTCAATCCAAGTTGCTAATTCCTTGGAATTCTCTTCCTCCTCAGCAACCATTCCCTTGCGACGAGAAAATTTCGCAGGAGAGGTTTTCTTTTTCATGTATTCATATTTGGGCTGTGGACACTCAGATGCAAAGTGACCAGGTTTTCTACAGTTGTAGCAAACTAGATCACTCTTTTTCTTTGTATCTCCAGCCTTAGAAAACGTTGCAGGAGGTTTGCCTTTAGAAAATGTTTTTGTGAAAGGTTTTGAGGATTTTCTAAACTTTTGAAATCTTTTCACAAACATGGCAAAATCATCATCATCCATCTCAATGAGTGATGAGGTTGATATGGAAGGATCTGCAGTTTGATTGGATGTAGATGGTTTCTCCTCTTGTTCCACGATGGACATTGAAAGCGATTTGATTTTCCCTTCAATCTCTTCAATATGATTTAATTTAAGTTCATAGACTCTAAGATTGGTGTACAAGTTACTTAACGACCAAGTACCCAAAACTTTGGAGTCTTCTAGAGAGGTAGCCTTATTAACCCATCTAGAACCTAAAGCAGATAGGAAAGTCATATTGATTTCCTTATCGGTTAAAGTTTTGCCAAGAGATCTACAAGCATTAACTACCTCAACATATCTGTTGTAGGTTTGACGCAAGGTTTCTTTGGATTTTCTGTTGAAGTTGTTGTAAGACCTTTCAACAGTATATAATTTGCTTTCTTTGCATTCGTCATCACCTTCGAGGTAGCTCTCTATGGCATCCCACATCTGCTTTGCGGTTTTGAGGTACATCACTTTCTGAAGAGTTGAAACTGGAAGAGTTCCTGAAATGATGTGCCTTGCCTTGCTGTCCAAGGCAGCTAATCTCTTCTCTTCATCCGACCACTCATCTTTAGGCTTTTTGACCTCTGGAGTATCTGTATTGGTGGTTGCATCAGTGTTGGCCTTCATGGGAACAAACGGGCCATTGATTACGCACTCCACCAGCATCTCATCAATTGTTTCCAAATGAATGAGCATTCTGAACTTCCAGATGTCGAAGTGGTCTTCGTCCAAGATTGGAATGTGTGAATAGTTAACAGTAGTCATTGTCATTGTATTTGCCATATTGAATCGGCACACAAGGTGTTAAGCTTGAAAAACATTGGTTTTAAAATGTGTTAGCTCTGATACCACTTGTTGGTCCCAAAGGTGGCAAAAAGGGTGAAAATACAGCTAGAGGGGGGTGAATAGCTGTTCAAATTTTTCGCCCTCGATTTAAAACTAAACCTCTATGCTTACAAAATGTCTTGCAGTGTATAAGAAACTGCAAGTAGAGTTGTAAATTGCACAGCGGAATAATAAAGTTACAAAGCGGTTTTGGGAGAGGCGGTTTGTAAAGTGGTTTAGGTAAAGCGGTTTTGACAAGTGCAGTTTTACAAACAAGTGTAGTTTTGACAATGTTAACTTCAAACACTATTTCACAATAATGGATATCTAAATAAAGATCAAAACAAAGATAAAGATAGATAATCAGTAAGCACAAGAAATATAAATGCAGAAAGTAAGAACACAATATTTGGAGTGGTTCAATCGATAAACGATCTACGTCCACTACCAAGATGGTTAGTCTTGGATTTCTAAGAGAAATTTTATATTGAGTATGTGAGATTACAAAGTACAATGAGTAATACTCAGATCTAAAATCTTTTCTATGAAGAACAAATCCTAAGACTATAACCAGTGTATCTCAAGTGATTAATCTATGTGATTAAACAAGTGAGGTGTGTGTGTGTGAGAACAAGATCAAGGCTCTTTAAATCTGTGAGATGTAGAGCACAATGATTCTTGAATGTGTTAAGGCTTGATTTCTGGGCTGGGGAATATTTCTTGAAGGTTGAAGATGAAAATTCAAAGGACTTAGAATTTCTGGGCAGAGCTTCAACTTCTTATGAACTCACAGCAATTTCTCAAGTTTCAAGCAATCTTCAAATGATGAAGGTTGGGGGTATTTATACCCAAGCATCAGGAATATAGCCGTTGGACACAGCTGTTGTAAGTACAGTCCTTGATGCTTTCCCATTGGTCCATAGCAACCACTTTTGTCCTTTGGAACTGTTGATGCAGGTAAAGCTTGTTTTGGTCAAATTTCGACAAGTGATTGTAAATAACCAAATATTTCAAGGAAAGAATTGGGTGCAATGGAATATAGATTTGTGTATGTGATAATCAATGAACAAAGGAATTTTTACGAGGAAAGCCCTTGAACAACTTGTTCGCCGGCATAAAACCTCGGGAGGATTTGGGACCTACCTTGACCAATGTTTTACTATGATCAGTGAGTTACAAGCTCGGAAGTATGGAGAGAGATTACAAGAGTGTGAGTGTGTGAAAATACATGTGTTTTTCATAATCTCCATACCCCTATTTATAATAAGGGTAAAATAAAAAGATAATAATCAAATTCCTAAAAACTAGGCATGATGGAGTTACTGAGGAGAAGATTTCGGGCATGACTGTTGATGGTGGTTGGTGAAGAGTCGTGGTTGAATTGGTCTTCTATGAGTGCACAATTATCTCCTAAAAAATAGGAACCGCAAAACTGCTCCCAAGTTGGTCCGGCTTCAAGATGTTGATGAAGACGTTGAGCCAAGATGTCGGTCCAAGATGTGAACTCAACATGTAAAGTCAACTTGTAAAAAGTCAACTTGTGGACCAAGTTGTGGACCAAGTTGTGGAGGTCAAGTTGTAGAGGTCAAGTTGTAGAGGTCAAGTTGTGAAGATCAGGATGCTGAGGCGTCTTGACATGTTGACCTGCTTAAGATGCCAGTGAAAAATCCGTCCCCAACAATTGCCCCCAAAATTTATTGAATCGGAGAAAACTTGGAGATTCAAGGAATTTTAAAACTGCTACTCTCCTCATCGACATTAAGGAAGCAGTTGATTACGCCAAAGAGTTGTCCAACGCATTGAGAACTTATAAACGAAGCTTGATAGAAACCAAGATAAAGCTTTAAGAAACATTAGTTAAGATGTTTGAAATTTTGGTATGTTAGATGAGGCTTGGTCCTCAAAATTTTTATATTTAATTTGGCATGTCTTTGTCTGACATGTTTACTTTCGTGTGTTGAACTTGATTTTCGGGGAAGATGCTAATCTTTACTCCTTAGTTGATTGGAAGATGACTTCATCTTTTTCGGGTGTTCATATTGATAACATGTAAATGTTATAAGCCGAAGGTAACATGAAAATGTTACAACCAATAGTTCACAACTTGAATAAGTGTGAAAACGTGCGCCCAGGCGAAGGTGTCAAAACCTTAATTCGTTTGGTAACATGTTAATGTTACAACCAATAGTTCACAACTTGAATAAGTGTGAAAACGTGCGCCCAGGCGAAGGTGTCGAAACCTTAATTCGTTTGAAGAAATAGAACAAGTATCAGCCGTCCTGGCGTGTCAACATGTTCTATCCCTCTCCACTAACGTTTCAATATGTATCGGCCTGCACGGCGTGTCAACATGTTGAAATTTTTCTTCCTCGAGTTCAAACATGTATCGGCCGATCTTGGCGTGTCAACATGTTTGACTGCTCCGGCTAGGTCTCAACATGTATCGGCCGTGCGGCGTGTCAACATGTTGAGCACTGCTCCGGCTTAGGTCTCAACATGTATCGGCCGTGCTTGGCGTGTCAACAGGTTGAGACTGCTCCAGCTTAGGTCTCAACATGTATCAGCCGTACTGGCGTGTCAACATGTTGAGCCTGCTCCAGCTTAGGTCTCAACATGTATCAGCCGTACTGGCGTGTCAACATGTTGAGCCTAAGCTGTTTGTTCAAGTTGTATACATTGCAAAACAAATTCATGTTAGGATTGGGTGTTAGCTTTACCCCTCCGATGCTTAAGTCAGTAAGAATTTTTAGCATAACATAAGAATTGACAAACATAAATAAATGACTTGACAAAATTTAAAACATACCCATTTTTGGAGTTTGCTTTTATGAAAAAATGACAACTTACGTGAAATACAAATTGAGGTACTTTTTTGCTAATATTTTGACATGTTGAAGATAGGCGGTCATCTTTTCTTATTTTGTCAACCTCATTTTGGTTATTTTAGGACTACGAGCTTATCTTCTTCCAGTCTGATGAATTTAACAGCTCTCGTCCGGACATCTTCAAGTCTCTTGCATGGAGTCATGACCAATTCGTCATAATAAGGTGATCCCTTTTTCAAGCCCAATATGAATGCCTCGGTGGCTGTGGACATGTTCAAGTTGGGGATAGTCACTGCCTCTTTGTTGAACCTGTTCAAATAGTCCTTCAAGCTTTCGTCAGGTTGTTGCACCACCCTGTAGAGGTCACTAGTTAGTTTCTCAAAAGCTCTATTACATGAAAATTGATTCACAAACATATGTACTAATTGAGAATAAGATGATATAGAGTTTAGAGATAGGCCGGTTAGCCATTTCAAAGCTGGTCCAGTCAAGGTGGAACCAAAGCCCCTACAAAGACATGCTTCTTTGAAGAATGAATGAATGCTGATAATGTCCATTAATTCTTGGTATAGCAACACATGCTCTACTGGATCTGTGCTTCCATCGTACTTCTTCATGTGGGGCACCGAAAATCTCTTCGGGATCTCCATGTTGGCTATTGCTGGAACAAAGCGAGACTCATTATAACAAGTTGGAGAAGCTTGATGATAAGGCAAGGTAACTCCAGGCACATTCCTAATCATCTCTTTGATCTGCTGCAACTCCCTAGCAACTTGACTTTCTGCAAAAGTGTTAGCATAAAATTGAGAAGCAGAGTGATCTAATGCATTACAAAAACTTCCTGTTTGTCCTGAAGACGGAGTGGCATAAGTATAGCAAGATGTTGGCACAGGTTGGCCGAATGGGAAGGTGTGACCATGTTGGGCAACTTGACTAGTTGTCACAGTTGTACTATCAGTCTGTACTGCACTCGCCATGGGGATGTCTCCAAGATTGCCCCCAGTACCTGCACTAAAAAGAGTTCTAGGAAATAATGGCGATAATGGAGTTACAACTTGAGGCTCAACTTGATTCCCTTTTCGAAGACTCTCAATTGCATTGAAAATCCTAGTATTGGTATCCTGCTGAGTATCCATTCGCTTATTCAGTTCATTCAACATGGTTGCCATATTAGTCACGAAACCAAGATTGATTTCAGACGCAGTCATCTCTCGAGGTGCATCTTGCTGCCCCCCAGTCGCCCTGCCCCCAGCCGCGGAGGTTACTGAGGTTACCTGACCGGAAGTTGGATTGACCATTTTGATGTTCTAAACAAATCTAAAAAACCAAAGTTCCCACGGACGGCGCCAAATTGTTTTGGTCAAATTTCGACAAGTGATTGTAAATAACCAAATATTTCAAGGAAAGAATTGGGTGCAATGGAATATAGATTTGTGTATGTGATAATCAATGAACAAAGGAATTTTTACGAGGAAATCCCTTGAACAACTTGTTCGCCGGCATAAAACCTCGGGAGGATTTGGGACCTACCTTGACCAAAGTTTTACTATGATCAGTGAGTTACAAGCTCGGAAGTATGGAGAGAGATTACAAGAGTGTGAGTGTGTGAAAATACATGTGTTTTTCATAATCTCCATACCCCTATTTATAATAAGGGTAAAATAAAAAGATAATAATCAAATTCCTAAAAACTAGGCATGATGGAGTTGCGAGGAGAAGATTTCGGGCATGATTTGTTGATGGTGGTTGGTGAAGAGTCGTGGTTGAATTGGTCTTCTATGAGTGCACAATTATCTCCTAAAAAATAGGAACCGCAAAACTGCTCCCAAGTTGGTCCGGCTTCAAGATGTTGATGAAGACGTTGAGCCAAGATGTCGGTCCAAGATGTGAACTCAACATGTAAAGTCAACTTGTAAAAATTCAACTTGTGGACCAAGTTGTGGACCAAGTTGTGGAGGTCAAGTTGTAGAGGTCAAGTTGTAGAGGTCAAGTTGTGAAGATCAGGATGCTGAGGCGTCTTGACATGTTGACCTGCTTAAGATGCCAGTGAAAAATCCGTCCCCAACAATTGCCCCCAAAATTTATTGAATCGGAGAAAACTTGGAGATTCAAGGAATTTTAAAACTGCTACTCTCCTCATCGACATTAAGGAAGCGGTTGATTACGCCAAAGAGTTGTCCAACGCATTGAGAACTTATAAACGAAGCTTGATAGAAACCAAGATAAAGCTTTAAGAAACATTAGTTAAGATGTTTGAAATTTTGGTATGTTAGATGAGGGTTGGTCCTCAAAATTTTTATATTTAATTTGGCATGTCTTTGTCTGACATGTTTACTTTCGTGTGTTGAACTTGATTTTCGGCGAAGATGCTAATCTTTACTCCTTAGTTGATTGGAAGATGACTTCATCTTTTTCGGGTGTTCATATTGATAACATGTAAATGTTATAAGCCGAAGGTAACATGAAAATGTTACAACCAATAGTTCACAACTTGAATAAGTGTGAAAACGTGCGCCCAGGTAAAGGTGTCAAAACCTTAATTCGTTTGGTAACATGTTAATGTTACAACCAATAGTTCACAACTTGAATAAGTGTGAAAACGTGCGCCCAGGCGAAGGTGTCGAAACCTTAATTCGTTTGAAGAAATAGAACAAGTATCAGCCGTCCTGGCGTGTCAACATGTTCTATCCCTCTCCAGCTAACGTTTCAATATGTATCAGCCGTACCGGCGTGTCAACATGTTGAAATTTTTCTTCCTCAGGTTCAAACATGTATCAGCCCGTGCATCGGCGTGTCAACATGTTTGACCTGCTCCGGCCTTAGGTCTCAACATGTATCGGCCGTGCGGCGTGTCAACATGTTGAGCCTGCTCCAGCTTAGGTCTCAACATGTATCAGCCGTACTGGCGTGTCAACATGTTGAGCCTGCTCCAGCTTAGGTCTCAACATGTATCAGCCGTACTGGCGTGTCAACATGTTGAGCCTAAGCTGTTTGTTCAAGTTGTATACCTTGCAAAACAAATTCATGTTAGGATTGGGTGTTAGCTTTACCCCTCCGATGCTTAAGTCAGTAAGAATTTTTAGCATAACATAAGAATTGACAAACATAAATAAATGACTTGACAAAATTTAAAACATACCCGTTTTTGGAGTTTGCTTTTATGAAAAAAATGACAACTTACGTGAAATACAACTTGAGGTACTTTTTTGCTAATATTTTGACATGTTGAAGATAGGCGGTCATCTTTTCTTATTTTGTCAACCTCATTGTGGTTATTTTAGGACTACGAGCTTATCTTCTTCGATCGATGAATTTAACGGCTCTCGTCCAGGACATCTTCAAGTCTCTTGCATGGAGTCATGACCAATTCGTCATAATAAGGTGATCCCTTTTTCAAGCCCAATCTGAATGCCTCGGTGGCCGTGGACATGTTCAAGTTGGGGATAGTCACTTTGCCTCTTTGTTGAACTGTTCAAATAGTCCTTCAAGCTTTCGTCGAGGTTGTTGCACCACCTGTAGAGGTCACTAGTTAGTTTCTCAAAAGCTCTATTACATGAAAATTGATTCACAAACATATGGACTAATTGAGAATAAGATGATATAGAGTTTAGAGATAGGCCGGTTAGCCATTTCAAAGCTGGTCCAGTCAAGGTGGAACCAAAGCCCCTACAAAGACATGCTTCTTTGAAGAATGAATGAATGCTGATAATGTCCATTAATTCTTGGTATAGCAACACATGCTCTCTTTGGATCCGTGCTTCCATCGTACTTCTTCATGTGGGGCACCGAAAATCTCTTCGGGATCTCCATGTTGGCTATTCTTTGGAACAAAACGAGACTCATTATAACAAGTTGGAGAAGCTTGATGATAAGGCAAGGTAACTCCAGGCACATTCCTAATCATCTCTTTGATCTGCTGCAACTCCCTAGCAACTTGACTTTCTGCAAAAGTGTTAGCATAAAATTGAGAAGCAGAGTGATCAAATGCATTACAAAAACTTCCTGTTTGTCCTGAAGACGGAGTGGCATAAGTATAGCAAGATGTTGGAACAGGTTGGCCGAATGGGAAGGTGTGACCATGTTGGGCAACTTGACTAGTTGTCACAGTTGTACTATCAGTCTGTACTGCACTCGCCATGGGGATGTCTCCAAGATTGCCCCCAGTACCTGCACTAAAAAGAGTTCTAGGAAATATTGGCGATAATGGAGTTACAACTTGAGGCTCAACTTGATTCCCTTTTCGCAGACTCTCAATTGCATTGAAAATCCTAGTATTGGTATCCTGCTGAGTATCCATTCGCTTATTCAGTTCATTCAACATGGTTGCCATATTAGTCACGAAACCAAGATTGATTTCAGACGCAGTCATCTCTCGAGGTGCATCTTGCTGCCCCCCAGTTGCCCTGCCCCCAGCCGCAGAGGTTACTGAGGTTACATGACCGGAAGTTGGATTGACCATTTTGATGTTCTAAACAAATCTAAAAAACCAAAGTTCCCACGGACGGCGCCAAATTGTTTTGGTCAAATTTCGACAAGTGATTGTAAATAACCAAATATTTCAAGGAAAGAATTGGGTGTAATGGAATATAGATTTGTGTATGTGATAATCAATGAACAAAGGAATTTTTACGAGGAAAGCCCTTGAACAACTTATTCGCCGGCATAAAACCTCGGGAGGATTTGGGACCTACCTTGACCAAAGTTTTACTATGATCAGTGAGTTACAAGCTCGGAAGTATGGAGAGAGATTACAAGAGTGTGAGTGTGTGAAAATACATGTGTTTTTCATAATCTCCATACCCCTATTTATAATAAGGGTAAAATAAAAAGATAATAATCAAATTCCTAAAAACTAGGCATGATGGAGTTGCCGAGGAGAAGATTTCGGGCATGATTTGTTGATGGTGGTTGGTGAAGAGTCGTGGTTGAATTGGTCTTCTATGAGTGCACAATTATCTCCTAAAAAATAGGAACTGCAAAACTGCTCCCAAGTTGGTCCGGCTTCAAGATGTTGATGAAGACGTTGAGCCAAGATGTCGGTCCAAGATGTGAACTCAACATGTAAAGTCAACTTGTAAAAATTCAACTTGTGGACCAAGTTGTGGACCAAGTTGTGGAGGTCAAGTTGTAGAGGTCAAGTTGTAGAGGTCAAGTTGTGGAGATCAGGATGCTGAGGCGTCTTGACATGTTGACCTGCTTAAGATGCCAGTGAAAAATCCGTCCCCAACAATTGCCCCCAAAATTTATTGAATCGGAGAAAACTTGGAGATTCAAGGAATTTTAAAACTGCTACTCTCCTCATCGACATTAAGGAAGCGGTTGATTACGCCAAAGAGTTGTCCAACGCATTGAGAACTTATAAACGAAGCTTGATAGAAACCAAGATAAAGCTTTAAGAAACATTAGTTAAGATGTTTGAAATTTTGGTATGTTAGATGAGGGTTGGTCCTCAAAATTTTTATATTTAATTTGGCATGTTTTTGTCTGACATGTTTACTTTCGTGTGTTGAACTTGATTTTCGGCGAAGATGCTAATCTTTACTCCTTAGTTGATTGGAAGATGACTTCATCTTTTTCGGGTGTTCATATTGATAACATGTAAATGTTATAAGCCGAAGGTAACATGAAAATGTTACAACCAATAGTTCACAACTTGAATAAGTGTGAAAACGTGCGCCCAGGCGAAGGTGTCAAAACCTTAATTCGTTTGGTAACATGTTAATGTTACAACCAATAGTTCACAACTTGAATAAGTGTGAAAACGTGCGCCCAGGCGAAGGTGTCGAAACCTTAATTCGTTTGAAGAAATAGAACAAGTATCAGCCGTCCTGGCGTGTCAACATGTTCTATCCCTCTCCAGCTAACGTTTCAATATGTATCAGCCGTACCGGCGTGTCAACATGTTGAAATTTTTCTTCCTCAGGTTCAAACATGTATCAGCCGTACTGGCGTGTCAACATGTTTGACCTGCTCCAGCTTAGGTCTCAACATGTATCAGCCGTACTGGCGTGTCAACATGTTGAGCCTGCTCCAGCTTAGGTCTCAACATGTATCGGCCCGTGCCGGCATGTCAACATGTTGAGCTGCTTCCAGCTTAGGTCTCAACATGTATCGGCCGCGGCGTGTCAACATGTTGAGCACATCCGGCTTAGGTCTCAACATGTATCAGCCGTACTTGCGTGTCAACATGTTGAGCCTAAGCTGTTTGTTCAAGTTGTATACCTTGCAAAACAAATTCATGTTAGGATTGGGTGTTAGCTTTACCCCTCCGATGCTTAAGTCAGTAAGAATTTTTAGCATAACATAAGAATTGACAAACATAAATAAATGACTTGACAAAATTTAAAACATACCCGTTTTTGGAATTTGCTTTTATGAAAAAATGACAACTTACGTGAAATACAACTTGAGGTACTTTTTTGCTAATATTTTGACATGTTGAAGATAGGCGGTCATCTTTTCTTATTTTGTCAACCTCATTGTGGTTATTTTAGGACTACGAGTTTATCTTCTTCCAGTCTGATGAATTTAACAGCTCTCGTCCGGACATCTTCAAGTCTCTTGCATGGAGTCATGACCAATTCGTCATAATAAGGTGATCCCTTTTTCAAGCCCAATCTGAATGCCTCGGTGGCTGTGGACATGTTCAAGTTGGGGATAGTCACTGCCTCTTTGTTGAACCTGTTCAAATAGTCCTTCAAGCTTTCGTCAGGTTGTGCACCACCCTGTAGAGGTCACTAGTTAGTTTCTCAAAAGCTCTATTACATGAAAATTGATTCACAAACATATGGACTAATTGAGAATAAGATGATATAGAGTTTAGAGATAGGCCGGTTAGCCATTTCAAAGCTAGTCCAGTCAAGGTGGAACCAAAGCCCCTACAAAGACATGCTTCTTTGAAGAATGAATGAATGCTGATAATGTCCATTAATTCTTGGTATAGCAACACATGCTCTACTGGATCTGTGCTTCCATCGTACTTCTTCATGTGGGGCACCGAAAATCTCTTCGGGATCTCCATGTTGGCTATTGCTGGAACAAAGCGAGACTCATTATAACAAGTTGGAGAAGCTTGATGATAAGGCAAGGTAACTCCAGGCACATTCCTAATCATCTCTTTGATCTGCTGCAACTCCCTAGCAACTTGACTTTCTGCAAAAGTGTTAGCATAAAATTTAGAAGCAGAGTGATCAAATGCATTACAAAAACTTCCTGTTTGTCCTGAAGACGGAGTGGCATAAGTATAGCAAGATGTTGGCACAGGTTGGCCGAATGGGAAGGTGTGACCATGTTGCGCAACTTGACTAGTTGTCACAGTTGTACTATCGCCTCCCAGACCGCACTCGCCATGGGGATGTCTCCAAGATTGCCCCCAGTACCTGCACTAAAAAGAGTTCTAGGAAATAATGGCGATAATGGAGTTACAACTTGAGGCTCAACTTGATTCCCTTTTCGCAGACTCTCAATTGCATTGAAAATCCTAGTATTGGTATCCTGCTGAGTATCCATTCACTTATTCAGTTCATTCAACATGGTTGCCATATTAGTCACGAAACCAAGATTGATTTCAGACGCAGTCATATCTCGAGGTGCATCTTGCTGCCCCCCAGTCGCCCTGCCCCCAGCCGCGGAGGTTACTGAGGTTACCTGACCGGAAGTTGGATTGACCATTTTTATGTTCTAAACAAATCTAAAAAACCAAAGTTCCCACGGACGGCGCCAAATTGTTTTGGTCAAATTTCGACAAGTGATTGTAAATAACCAAATATTTCAAGGAAAGAATTGGGTGCAATGGAATATAGATTTGTGTATGTGATAATCAATGAACAAAGGAATTTTTACGAGGAAAGCCCTTGAACAACTTGTTCGCCGGCATAAAACCTCGGGAGGATTTGGGACCTACCTTGACCAAAGTTTTACTATGATCAGTGAGTTACAAGCTCGGAAGTATGGAGAGAGATTACAAGAGTGTGAGTGTGTGAAAATACATGTATTTTTCATAATCTCCATACCCCTATTTATAATAAGGGTAAAATAAAAAGATAATAATCAAATTCCTAAAAACTAGGCATGATGGAGTTACTGAGGAGAAGATTTCGGGCATGACTGTTGATGGTGGTTGGTGAAGAGTCGTGGTTGAATTGGTCTTCTATGAGTGCACAATTATCTCCTAAAAAATAGGAACCGCAAAACTGCTCCCAAGTTGGTCCGACTTCAAGATGTTGATGAAGACGTTGAGCCAAGATGTCGGTCCAAGATGTGAACTCAACATGTAAAGTCAACTTGTAAAAAGTCAACTTGTGGACCAAGTTGTGGACCAAGTTGTGGAGGTCAAGTTGTAGAGGTCAAGTTGTAGAGGTCAAGTTGTGGAGATCAGGATGCTGAGGCGTCTTGACATGTTGACCTGCTTAAGATGCCAGTGAAAAATCCGTCCCCAACAATTGCCCCCAAAATTTATTGAATCGGAGAAAACTTGGAGATTCAAGGAATTTTAAAACTGCTACTCTCCTCATCGACATTAAGGAAGCGGTTGATTACGCCAAAGAGTTGTCCAACGCATTGAGAACTTATAAACGAAGCTTGATAGAAACCAAGATAAAGCTTTAAGAAACATTAGTTAAGATGTTTGAAATTTAGGTATGTTAGATGAGGGTTGGTCCTCAAAATTTTTATATTTAATTTGGCATGTCTTTGTCTGACATGTTTACTTTCGTGTATTGAACTTGATTTTCGGCGAAGATGCTAATCTTTACTCCTTAGTTGATTGGAAGATGACTTCATCTTTTTCGGGTGTTCATATTGATAACATGTAAATGTTATAAGCCGAAGGTAACATGAAAATGTTACAACCAATAGTTCACAACTTGAATAAGTGTGAAAACGTGCGCCCAGGCGAAGGTGTCAAAACCTTAATTCGTTTGGTAACATGTTAATGTTACAACCAATAGTTCACAACTTGAATAAGTGTGAAAACGTGCGCCCAGGCGAAGGTGTCGAAACCTTAATTCGTTTGAAGAAATAGAACAAGTATCAGCCGTCCTGGCGTGTCAACATGTTCTATCCCTCTCCAGCTAACGTTTCAATATGTATCAGCCGTACCGGCGTGTCAACATGTTGAAATTTTTCTTCCTCAGGTTCAAACATGTATCAGCCGTACTGGCGTGTCAACATGTTTGACCTGCTCCAGCTTAGGTCTCAACATGTATCAGCCGTACTGGCGTGTCAACATGTTGAGCCTGCTCCAGCTTAGGTCTCAACATGTATCAGCCATACTGGCATGTCAACATGTTGAGCCTGCTCCAGCTTAGGTCTCAACATGTATCAGTCGTACTGGCGTGTCAACATGTTGAGCCTGCTCCAGCTTAGGTCTCAACATGTATCGCCTGCGGCGTGTCAACATGTTGAGCCTAAGCTGTTTGTTCAAGTTGTATACCTTGCAAAACAAATTCATGTTAGGATTGGGTGTTAGCTTTACCCCTCAATGCTTAAGTCAGTAAGAATTTTTAGCATAACATAAGAATTGACAAACATAAATAAATGACTTGACAAAATTTAAAACATACCCGTTTTTGGAGTTTGCTTTTATGAAAAAATGACAACTTACGTGAAATACAACTTGAGGTACTTTTTTGCTAATATTTTGACATGTTGAAGATAGGCGGTCATCTTTTCTTATTTTGTCAACCTCATTGTGGTTATTTTAGGACTACGAGCTTATCTTCTTCCAGTCTGATGAATTTAACAGCTCTCGTCCGGACATCTTCAAGTCTCTTGCATGGAGTCATGACCAATTCGTCATAATAAGGTGATCCCTTTTTCAAGCCCAATCTGAATGCCTCGGTGGCTGTGGACATGTTCAAGTTGGGGATAGTCACTGCCTCTTTGTTGAACCTGTTCAAATAGTCCTTCAAGCTTTCGTCAGGTTGTTGCACCACCCTGTAGAGGTCACTAGTTAGTTTCTCAAAAGCTCTATTACATGAAAATTGATTCACAAACATATGGACTAATTGAGAATAAGATGATATAGAGTTTAGAGATAGGCCGGTTAGCCATTTCAAAGCTGGTCCAGTCAAGGTGGAACCAAAGCCCCTACAAAGACATGCTTCTTTGAAGAATGAATGAATGCTGATAATGTCCATTAATTCTTGGTATAGCAACACATGCTCTACTGGATCTGTGCTTCCATCGTACTTCTTCATGTGGGGCATCGAAAATCTCTTCGGGATCTCCATGTTGGCTATTGCTGGAACAAAGCGAGACTCATTATAACAAGTTGGAGAAGCTTGATGATAAGGCAAGGTAACTCCAGGCACATTCCTAATCATCTCTTTGATCTGCTGCAACTCCCTAGCAACTTGACTTTCTGCAAAAGTGTTAGCATAAAATTGAGAAGCAGAGTGATCAAATGCATTACAAAAACTTCCTGTTTGTCCTGAAGACGGAGTGGCATAAGTATAGCAAGATGTTGGCACAGGTTGGCCGAATGGGAAGGTGTGACCATGTTGCGCAACTTGACTAGTTGTCACAGTTGTACTATCAGTCTTGCACTCGCCATGGGGATGTCTCCAAGATTGCCCCCAGTACCTGCACTAAAAAGAGTTCTAGGAAATAATGGCGATAATGGAGTTACAACTTGAGGCTCAACTTGATTCCCTTTTCGCAGACTCTCAATTGCATTGAAAATCCTAGTATTGGTATCCTGCTGAGTATCCATTCGCTTATTCAGTTCATTCAACATGGTTGCCATATTAGTCACGAAACCAAGATTGATTTCAGACGCAGTCATCTCTCGAGGTGCATCTTGCTGCCCCCCAGTCGCCCTGCCCCCAGCCGCGGAGGTTACTGAGGTTACCTGACCGGAAGTTGGATTGACCATTTTGATGTTCTAAACAAATCTAAAAAACAAAAGTTCCCACGGACGGCGCCAAATTTTTTTGGTCAAATTTCGACAAGTGATTGTAAATAACCAAATATTTAAAGGAAAGAATTGGGTGCAATGGAATATAGATTTGTGTATGTGATAATCAATGAACAAAGGAATTTTTACGAGGAAAGCCCTTGAACAACTTGTTCGCCGGCATAAAACCTCGGGAGGATTTGGGACCTACCTTGACCAAAGTTTTACTATGATCAGTGAGTTACAAGCTCGGAAGTATGGAGAGAGATTACAAGAGTGTGAGTGTGTGAAAATACATGTGTTTTTCATAATCTCCATACCCCTATTTATAATAAGGGTAAAATAAAAAGATAATAATCAAATTCCTAAAAACTAGGCATGATGGAGTTACTGAGGAGAAGATTTCGGGCATGACTGTTGATGGTGGTTGGTGAAGAGTCGTGGTTGAATTGGTCTTCTATGAGTGCACAATTATCTCCTAAAAAATAGGAACCGCAAAACTGCTCCCAAGTTGGTCCGACTTCAAGATGTTGATGAAGACGTTGAGCCAAGATGTCGGTCCAAGATGTGAACTCAACATGTAAAGTCAACTTGTAAAAAGTCAACTTGTGGACCAAGTTGTGGACCAAGTTGTGGAGGTCAAGTTGTAGAGGTCAAGTTGTAGAGGTCAAGTTGTGGAGATCAGGATGCTGAGGCGTCTTGACATGTTGACCTGCTTAAGATGCCAGTGAAAAATCCGTCCCCAACAAAGATGATCAGGCTCCAGCTGCAAGCAATGAGGTTTGGACATCTGTCATCTTTTCAAGATCCTTGCAGATCTTGTCTGAAAAGTAGTCACATGACAAGATATGGTGGTTGACATTTGATATTGCTGACGTGGATTCCAACGGTCAATGAGGTTCACTTCAAGTAGCCAATCATTGGGGTGGTTCTGGTGAGGAGCGGTTCCAAGTGCAAGCGGTTCCACCAGAAGAGGATTTCCATATGTGCGGTTTGCACATTGGGATTCAAGCGGTTCCAGACTAATGAATTCTCAAGGCATTTACCTAAAAGCGGTTCTGCCAGGCGGTTCTATGAGGCGGTTCTGAAACACTTAAATCTTCATTCCTTAACTCCAATGAGTCTTGTGCCAGTCTTCAAGCCTAAATTTAACCTATTCTATAAAATGGACTTAGCTAAAAAATTGAAGTCTAAGTTTCATTACATAGGGTCCTAAAGTCCTTAAAATAGACAGGAGGTTATGGTATCAATCAAATTTAATACAAAATAGGAGGGTTAAAATAAGCATACCCAACATATAGTATAAATGGTAGTTGTCCACCTCAGTCAATGAGCAGTAAATGAATAGTGCCGTAACTTTTTTTTTTCCCATTTTGCCCTCACTAAGTTGTCCCTTTCCCATTTTGCCCTTTAAAAAAAATTTAATTAAAAAAAAAAACGTGTCCTCGGACACGGGCTTTTACTAGTATATATATATATATATATATATGCAAGCGAAGAAAGGAAAGGAAAGAAAAGAAAAGATGAAGAAAAAAATCTAAAAATCCTTGCCCTTTCTAATGTTGAAGTGGAAAAGTGACCAAAGGAAAGTGATCAACCACATGTGAGATAGTATGCAAAATTATAAGTTTATGGGTTGAATCATTGGGTTGGTATGGTTGAGCGGAAAGATAATTCAAAGTGAGGATGTATGTTGAAGACTTTCTTGTTTCACTTGCTTGACTTCGTATATCCTGACCTTCATTTGTAACCATGAACCTAGCCCGTGATTGTCACGATACATTACAAGATATAAATCTACTTTTGATCCCTAAAGAGTAGTTGGGTTAACAATTATGTTTAAACATGCATATGAGTGTCCTTGTGCAAAATCTTAATTCTATGATCATTGGAGCATGACATAAGTAACCCTATAAAATATCTTATTTTTGTAACAATGATCTCCCATTATTCATTCATCTTTCATTATGTGTTGGAGAATTGTAAGTTAGATGCATTCATGTAATTGTAATCTCATGTTCATGATAATACTTGTAGATTATGTGTATTGTAAAGATCTGACACTTGTATGATCGACAACCTTTTATATGATTTTAACATTTCAAAAATATTTTCTTTGTTATAGTTTAGACAGTAGTTAGTTTTTTTGTTTTCAATTTTGTTTTACTCGAGTACGAGCAAAAGATAATCTTGGGGGTATTTGATTGATATGGTTTTACCCATCCAAATGATATATCTGCTTGTCCCAAAGGAGAAAACAAGGGTGAAAAACTGCTATAGGGGGGTGAATAGCTGTTACAAATTTTTCGACCCTTTTTGAAAATAAACCTCTGACTTACAAAACCACTCTGGCAGTGTATCAAAACCGCAAGTGAGATTTGTAAAATGTACAACGGAATTTCTAATTAATGGAGTGAGGTTTGATAGTGAGGTTTAGAAAATAGTAAAGTGATGTTTGATTAACTTTAAACACAATTCTCAAAATCTGGTAAACCTATTAAGTTCAAATAGATAAAACAAATTAGTTTGAACTATGAACAATAAAGAAAATGCAGAAATTAAAGAACACAAGATTTGGAGTGGTTCAATCGTAAATGATCTACGTACACTACCAAGATGGTTAGTCTTAGATTTTCTAAATACTAGATTTTGTATTATATGATGAGAGAGATTACAAGGTTACAAGAATCAAACTCAAATCAATCTATACAATGAAGCAAATCCTAGACTATAACCGGTGTATCTCAAATGATTTAATCTATGTGATTAATCAAGTGAGGTATATATGTTATTATCAAGATTCATGGTTCTTTAGATCTGTATGATTTAGAGCTCAATAAATCTGGTTTTACAAAGGCTTGAATTTTTGGGCTTGGAGATTTTTCTTGAAGCTATGAAGGATGAAGATGAAGATTCAAAAGATTCTGAAAATCTGGAAATTTATTCAAATCTTAAAAAGACTCTCTCAAATGGATATTCTCAAGCAATCTTCAAATGATGAAGATTAGGGGTATTTGTACCCATCCACCAAAAAGTAGCCATTTTGAACAGCTGTATTAAGTACAGTGCTGGCGTGGTCTAATTGCTCCACATGTCTACTTTTGTACTTTTGTTCAGAAGCTGTTGATAAGGTTGTATGGACCTCACACGACATTCTGGAATGAAGGACATCTGTCACCTTTTCAAATTCTTTTAAACTCTGAGTGACCGTTAGACACGTTGATTGAACTTACAGTTAACTCAACATTGCTGATGTGGATCAATCAATCAAAGGTGGTCTAATTCTTCAAGTATTCAATCATTGGATGAGGTTTGTGAGATGCGGTCTTATAAAGTGCGATCTCACAGATGAGGTTTCCCTTGCGATTTCATGATGAGTTTTGCACTAGCACTGCGATTTTACAGAGCATTAAAACCTCTTGACTTTGAAACTTTATGTCTAATGCATTTACTAGTCTTCAAGCCTAAATAATCCTATTCTATAAATTGGACTTGTACTAAAAAAATGAAGTCTAACCATCATTACTTATGGGCCTAAAGTCCAGAAAATATAGATTAGGTTATGGTATCAATCAAATTAAAGATAAAGCAATACGGGTTAAAGTATGCATACCCAATAATCTTCACCTATTTGATTGATGTCATTACCTACTATAGCCAAGGAAAAACTTTGTACTTGGTAAAAACATGTCCATAATAATTAACATGGTAAACCATGTCACAACTAATACATACACTAGCCTAAGTTATAGATTTCTATAATATTGAAAGATATAAAACTTACAGATTGAAAGTATAGAAATGCATTCAGTGCATACATAAAAGATATGTGTTTAAGTTTAAGTATGTGCACTACAAGAAAAATGGCTTTTCCCGGCACTTTTAATCCGGCACTTAATTTTGTGCCACCAATTTCCGGCACTTTTTTAATAAGTGCCACAAATTTCCGGCACTTTTCAAAAAGTGCCGCTAATTTCCGGCATTTTTAGAAAAGTGCCGCTAATTTCCGGCACTTTTACAAAAGTGCCGCTAATTTTCCGGCACTTTTGAAAAAGTGCCGCTAAATTCCCGGCACTTTTGAAAAAGTGCCGCTAAATTTCCGGCACTTTTACAAAAGTGCCGCTAAATTCCCGGCACTTTTGAAAAAGTGCCGCTAAATTTCCGGCACTTTTACAAAAGTGCCGCTAATTTTTCGGCACTTTCTTAAAAGTGCCGCTAATATAGTTTAGAATATGGGTTTAGGGGTCCATATATAATTTTAAAAAATTAAAAAAAAGTATAATTAATTATTGCTTATTATTAATAACTTCATTAATAAGTATTTTTTATAATTTATTACTATTAATTAATAGTTATTAAAAAAATTTCCTATTAATCAACATCTCAATTATAATTTTTTTTATACAAAAAAAATAAAAAAATGTATATGCTATTATTCTATCCGTCCTTCTAATTTCTTTTATATACTTTATTTTCTTTAAAAGTTCTTAACTTATTTATGTAATTTTGTTTTTTAAAAAATAAATTAATTATTTCTTTATTAATTAATATTTATTTAAAAGGTGCCGCTAATTTTTCGACACTTACTTAAAAGTGCCGCTAAGTTTCAAAACTTTATTTTTTTTAACCCATTTAAAAATGACAGTACCCGGAGGGAGTATATTTTACTTATATTTTTAATTTTTCCTTTTCCTTTTTATACTCAGATTTCTTAAGAGATACTCCCTCCGTCCCAGCAAAAGAGCCATTTATTTCCTTTTTGGGCGTCCCATTTAAAAAGCCACTTTCCCAAAAAGGAAACCTTAAATCACTATTCTCTCCACTCATTCTCTCTCCTACTTTACTTTTACACTCACAACATTCTCTTTCTTACATCACCTCCCACTCATTCTCTCTCCTATTTAATTTTTCATACTCACAACATTTAAACTTTTCTCTTTCTGCATCGCATTTAACATTTTGCGTGCAGAACAATTTTGTGCAACTTTTCACGGGACGGAGGGAGTATATTTTCCCAGTTAAAATTTTCACCAAATTATATTTCCCTCCCACTTTTCCCCAATTCCTTCTAATATTTACGTTCCGCTTTTTGACGACCTAATCTACGTTCCCCCGCCTAGGGTTTTCAAAACCCCAATTTTGATACTCCGATAAAATCCACTTCCCCTTTTCCCCCTCGCTCTATCTCTCTCTCCAATTCTTCTCCGATCAAAAGAATGGCGATCAAATTGACGGAAAATGCTATATTGACGATGAAAACTACTAATTTGAAGCCGTTGGTTCAGATAATTGACTTGAAGCCTGTCAACACTTCAACGGAGAGGTTCCGTTTCGTGATATCGGATGGAGTTTTTCATCATCAAGGAATGCTTGCTACTCAGCTTAATGATTTGGTTAAATCTGGAAAGTTACAGAAGGGTTCCATTGTTCAGTTGACTGACTTCACCTGTGGGATTGTCTGGAATCGATTGTATGTTTCCTCTTTCTCCTCGTTTTCTAATTGCTTTGTCGATCCATGTGCGTGTGTTTGTGGCAGTGGCGAATCCAGAAATTCTTGCATTGGATGTCGAAATTGCTTTCCGGATAAATATTTTAATTGGGGTATCGAAATTTGGCTAAAAGGGCTGAAAATAATAATTAGAGCAAATTTTACTAAAAAATAAAGACCGCCGCGCTCTGTTTCCCCGGCCTTTCTCTTCTCGCCGTCGCTCTCGGAGAAGACGCCAACGCCACGACCTAATCTACCGACGCAAAATCGCAAACAGACGCCGCGCTCTGTTTCCCCTTTCTCTTCTTGCCCTCGCTCTCGGAGAAGACGCCAACGCCACCACTCACCACAACTCACCGGCATCGCTGAAGCTCAGGTATCTCTTCTCTATCCCTTCATAGTCTTTCCATCTGATAATCTCAAATCCCCAAAATTCTAAATTCCTAATAAGATCAGGTTATTGATTCATATATAATAAGATCTATAATTGATTATGTGTGATGTTTACACTTTTTGTGATTTTTAGTAACAACGGTGTATGAAAATCCTTCCTATCCATGTTTGAAACTTCGAATTTTGCAAATAATAATGAATATTGGAAAAAAGGTGAATAATCATTCAGTTACAATGTTTTTTGAAAAAGGTCATTATCTCTCAAAAGAGATCATTCATTTATCCAAAATGGTCATTCATATCTCGAAATGGTCATTCATATCTCTGAAAATTTTCTTTCATTTTTGGACATTTTTTTTCTTGGAAATGGACAATGGCATACATATACACTTTCGGACTGAGTCTATTACCCTATTGGTTCAAGTTTACTTTTAGATTTATCTATTTGATCTTATGGTTACTTAATACCTGTTTGAAAGTTTAGTTTATTTTCTATTTGATTATGTGCATATATTATTTGTCCAATTCATTTCTGTATCATTATTATTCAACTTGTTATGTGTTGGTTTTGGTGATTGGTGGTTTCTTTAGATACTCCCTCCGTCCCACGTTAGTTGAGATCAACTTTTTGGGTGTAGGAATTAAGGAAAAGTGATGTAAGAAAGAGAAAAAGTTAAATGTTGTGAGTATGAAGAATTAAATAGGAGAGAGAATGAGTGGGAGGAATAGTTAGGAGAGAGAATATTGTGAGTGTAAAAGTGAAATAGGAGAGAGAATGAGTGGGGTAAATAGTGAAGATTCCTTTGCCATTTTGGGCAGTCTCAACTAACGTGGGACGGCCCAAAAGGGAAAGAAGTCTCAACTAACGTGGGACGGAGGGAGTATGTCATAATATTTTTAATTTCTTTAGAAACATTTTTAGACAGATGATTAGTGTAATAAATTACTCTTTTGGTGTGAAATGAGCTCACAATGATGTCATTAGTTCTGGTTATGGTGTTAAAAGTTACCAACTGTAGTTAACGATTTGTGATTCCTTGACTGATATACTGATTCCTTAATACAGTTCTTGGTCTAGTTACTATAGATAAGATGGGTATTGCATCCTTACTGATATACTGATTCCTTAATACAGTTCTTTACATGCTGTTAAGGTGTAGAAAGATCTTCTAAGAGGTTAAGCTCTGAACTAATTCACTCTTTGACTGGACCAGCAATAACAATTGACTACATTATTGTTTGCTGCCAATTTTACCAAAGAAAGTGCTATATTGTGTTTCTCAAACATGCATCAGTTGGATTGGACTGAAAGTGAGATTTATTTAGGGGAAACTAAGGAACTCAAAATTACGTTTATAGAAGGAACTGTAAAGTGAATGGAGTTTGACTGAAGAAGGCTGATACTACTAAAGATATTTGACTGAAAGTGAGATTTATTGTGTTTCTTAACAAGGTTATTTGACTTCTGATGGGTAATCACATGCAATGGGCAATCAAGTGAATGCCAATCTAGTCATGTTTCACCCTTTCTTCTGACCTCTGTAAATGCTTATAAGATATTTGTGGAATGACATAAATCATTCCAGGTAGGTTGCACTAGAACTGTGTTTGATTTTAACAAAAACTGTGGATAGATTTTGTTTAGTTTTCCGTAGATCATTGTTGTACAGATTAACTACATGTAAGATTTGATTAGGCTCTAATGTTAATTAGGCCTTACGAAGAAGTCACCAAGTTGGGAGAAGCTATTGGAAAATCTGTTGCATGGAGAAATATAGATGTAACACGAGGTTGTATTGTATTCTTTATAACTTTTTTCAAAGTCTCTTTAAAAACTAAAGTAATTAATTCTATAATTGTTTGTTTGCAGGTGATGGATCACGTCTCTTGTAATACATTCGCTATGGAAGAAGACCATTATCTCATCACGCTTTTGTTTGAACAATTGACTATTTAGCTTTTGGTGTTATGATGTCAAGGCTGTATACCTTAAATTTTTGAATTATTACTTTCTGAATGATGTAATTTATACTTATTTTCTTTGATGACAATGAGAAAAAGTTATCTTTTATATACTTTGTTGCAGTTAGTCAAAATTATGTAGGAATGTGGCATTAAATATGCTTGAGATTTGTATCTATTTGTAGTGAATTACCGGCAGCAATCATATCCGTCAGTTCATTAAAACTGTGCAAAAGTGCCGGAAATGTGTGGCATTTTTCAAAGTGCCGGAAAATTAAGACACTTTTTTAAATGCCTGAATTTTGTGGCACTTTCATAAGTGCCGGAAAATTGCGGCATTTAAAGAAGTGCCGAAAATTATGGCATTTAAAGAAGTGCCGGAAATTGTGGCATTTTAAAAAGTGCCGGAAATTGTGGCATTTTAAAAAGTGCCGGAAATTGTGGCACTTTTAAAAGTGCCGGAAATTGTGGCACTTTTAAAAGTGCCGGAAAATTGTGGCACTTTTAAGTGCCGGAAAGTATTGCCGACGCGACTTATTATGGCACTTATAAAAGTGCCGGAAAATGTGTCGAAAATAGCTTTTATGGCACTTTTTTCTGATTTGTGGCACTTAAAAAAGTGCCACAAAAACCTGTTTTTGTTGTAGTGCGTGGTTTAACCTGAATGTTTAAACATCAAGCACAAAATATGAGTTTAAGTTTAAGTATGTGTGCATGAGGTTTAAAAACAATGCATTCATTGTTTTACAAACAAGCGGTTTGAATAAATAAAGTTTTGCGATCAACAATGATGCATTATTTCATCAATACCTTCAAATAGGTTTGGAATTTACAGTTACATGTATGAATGAAAATAACAAAACAGTAAAATAAAGCAAAAAGAAGTAAACAAAATTACATAGAGTGCAGTTTTACTGGGGCGGTTGGAACGGAACAACCTACTGAACATCTAAGTCAACAAAATTTTGAGCAAGAGGTCCATTCACAACCTCATCTACAATAGGGGCTCCTAAAAAATTGAAGTCAGAATTTTCAGCTCTCAAGGTTCTTCTTAATTTTCTGACCTCTTCTTGAGTTCTTCCTTGAGCAGCTTCCACTCCCATTAAAGCATTCACCACACTTATCACCTTTGCATTATTTGCTCCAACCGCTCTAGTGTTAGCTTCTGAATTTTCCTTAAGTTCATCCACCTTTGAGGTGTTTTCAGCAAGCTTCTCATTGAGTCCTTCCAAAAATCAATTTAGCTGCAGTGGAATGGAAGCATTCAATGTAATGTAAAAAATATGGATGGAATCTTGGATTGCGGTTGAAGATGCGATTTGGGATAAGTGCAATTTAGGCTCCAGCTCAGCAAAGCTCCCCCTTAAGTTATGATCTAACTTCTGAAATTTGAAGCTGATCTTATCTCTTATTCCTTTATTAAGGCTTTCAAGCCTATCCCTAACCTCTTCAGTTTAACTAGTCAACCTTGTGGTTAGACCATCTCCAACTAAATCAATTTTCATTCTAATCTCTTCCCTTAGCTGCTCAACGTCATTTTGAATATTGGCCTACATTGAATCGAATACAGAGCTCATGTCAGATTCTTGATGCAGTCTTGAACTTCTAATTTCATCAGCAATTTCAGCTTTAATCTCCCAAGGATTGATTCCATAGAAGTGCAAAAAACATCTGAGAGTTGATGTAGGCAAACCTTGAGTTGCTCTTTAGAAACCGCATCTCCAAAATCTTGAAGAACTCCAGCAGCCAAGTCGTTTCTGAACTCTGAGAAGCAGGCTCGGCTGAGTACTTGACAATTTTTGCAGTGTCTCTCTCCCCCTTAATGGAATCAACAAATGAGCTTTTAAGCTTATCCAACTCAAGGGTTTGAGATTCCACCTGATCTTGAAGGGTGCGGTTTGAAGCAACCAACTTGATCATATGGCCTTAATTTGTGTAAAGCTGGCCATGTATGATATTTAAGGCATTGAGAAGTTGGGAATAATCAGAGGGAGTGGTTGAAGAGGAAGGAATATTTTAGAAGAATGGAGGAGGTTGAGTATACGAGGTTTGGGGTACGGCTAAGATAATGGGTGAGGTTTGGGTTATGGGTGCGGTTTAGTTTGGGGGTGCGGTTCGATTGAAGTGGGTGGTGAGGTTTTGGAAGATATGGGAGTTTGGGATTGAGTGGGGTTGAGGTTGAGTAGGAGGGTTGGAATTGGAAGTGTTTGGTTTGGGATTGGTTGGGGTGCGGTTTGGATGGGGGAAGGAATTGTGGATGTTTAGGGGATTGTGGTTTGAGGAGGAGGTGATGAGTGAACCGCAGTTGGTTGGGGTTAGGATTTTGAGGGTGAGGTTGATGGGGTGGAATTATGTGGAAGTGGTGAGGGTGGAGGTTGGGTTTGTTATGGAGGTGAAGGTTTAGGTGTTTGAGGTGAGGGTTCCCTAAGGTTGGATGAAGGAGGAGATAAAAGAATTGGGAATTTGGAGGATGTTCAACAGAGAATACTGAATCCTCAATCTACTCCTCCATCATGGCTCTAATGGGGTTGGTTGGATGAGGTCTTTTAGAAGGGTGAGGTTCATAATCGTCTCTGGGGGCTTTGCTAGTGGAAGTGGAGATGGCTGGTCCAACTGATGGTTTGGGGGACCAATTTCTGAAGGCAGGAGGGGGAGGGGTTTGGTAGTTTTGGAAAGGGAGGTCTGGGTTGTTGAGGTCTGTGTCAGAAAGGAGGATGAGGAGGACTCCTTGTTGAAGTAGGAATCTGTCTCCCTAGCTATTGGATTAATAAGGTTGCCCATCTCATCAAATTTCCCAAAATTTTTGGCCAACCTCTTTGATATGTAGTTGAACCTTTTCACTCCTCTTTTGACATCTTCAATAGTCTTCCTTTTCGGCTTCCCCTTGGTTGAGGACTTTCTTCACACCATTTTAATTCTCCTTTTAGGAGTCTCCCCTGAACCTTTGATTCTTCATGCAATTTGGGAGAGAATTGCGGTTTGGGGGAAGACTGCGGTTCAGACTGGGTTGCAGCTTCCTTTCCCTTAGCAGCTTTAGCTGCCAATCTTTCTTCTTTTCTTCTCTCCAGCTCTCCAACTCCTCTCTTTTAAACTGCAGCAGAGCTTCATCAGATGTAATTTTCATCTTTGTCAGCTTAGCAGCAGTGGCAAGGTTTGGAATTTTAATTTCCTCATCATCATCAGCTTTAACATCTTCAGCTACTTTATCCATTCTCTCAACCTCTTCATCCATATCAACTGCTTCATCAAATTCTGGCTCATCTTCCAGCACTAGCTTTTTCTTCAACTTCTTAAGTCTGCTAGGCTCACTAACATAAGGACCTCCACACGGTATGGATGCATGTATGGTTTTAGATTTCTTTTGGGGCGGTTCTGCTTTGCTCTTCCCCTTCCTTGATTTTTTAACTACTTTGCCAATTGTAGCATCATCATTTTCTGGATTTATAGCCACATAGGCCTCCTTGGATGAAAGGGAATCTCTATTCTAGATCTCCTTATAGGTGTCATCCCCATTTTTGTACCTGAATGCATGACAGACACTCAGGCCAACGAAGTCTTTACTAGATGACCAGTCCACTATCACCTCTGGATTCATCTTTCTGTGCTCTTCCAGATGCTTATAGTTGATAAAGATTGTAGTTAGGAGACTGCAGAAGGGCCTCCAGCTTTGGTCAACACCTCTTGTCCTTGATTTGAATAAATAAATGTGCGCAAATAATTCTCTCATTAAGATTTTGGGCCAGTGGAGAGGGATCTATGAGTAGATAATTGAGCAGTACAACCATTGATGACTTGTGAAGTTGTTGTGGTTTCCATTCTTCCCAAAAATATATTTTCCAGTCAAAAAGCAAAGGTGGGACATCAACTCCCAAAAATCCTTCCTAGGGACTGCTTTGTATTTCCCAGTCAGTGTGAGCAATCCAGCAGTTGTTGAAGCGGTTGCATCCTAAACTTCTTGGAATACTCTTTCCTCAGCCATGGGCACACGAAATTCGTAAGTGTCCCTGATGTCCAAGTAATCAATGGTTACACCCATTCCTTGCACGTTTGAGGTCAGGCGTGGAATTGTAGTGCCATTTCCTAAGTCTCTTAACCAAGAGGTAGCATTTGCATAGACCTTATCAACATAGGAAGGGATGGTGTAGTGCTGCTTTTTGTTGAACAGAGGAAGTACTCCATATGTCTTCATCTTTCTTATCATTTCTCTTCCCAAAGCATCTTGCACTTCATCTCTAATTTCCCAGACTGGAAGAAAGTAATGGGGATCCTTCAAAAATATACTAAGTTAGATCTACAATATAAAATCAAAGTTCATATGCGGTTTAAGCACAACTGCGGTTTAGCAAAAGTGCGGTTGAGAAAGTGAGATCTCTTAACTCCTAAGTGAAATATGAATTTACACAGGCAATTTAACAGGTGTAAGAAATAGCATGCGGTTTATATCAGCATGAAAATAAGTATCATAACACCCAACAGTTAGAGTAAATGAAAAACAATATGCGATTTCTAAAAGTAGCAGAATGAGGTTTCAACATGCGGTTTAACCGTGCGGTTTTAACCTATGTGGTTTCACCATACGGTTTCATTCTAAGGAAAACATGCGGTTTTTAGCAAGAAAATATGAGGTTTTTAGAGATGAGGATATGGGTATATCCAATGTAAAATTTTCAAAAATTTTCTAAGTATAGAAAACATAATTTGGAATCACACAATCCAACATATAGCAATATTTCTGAAAATTGATATAAACAGCATATTAACATACGAAGAACATGATGAACACCAAGAACAGAGACAAGATAAATTTCACCAAAACCAGCAAATAACATGTCAAAATGATCCTTAAAGGTTGTAGAATAACAATATAAGAACAAAAACATAACTTTTGTCCAGAATCATCACTAAAACATGAATAACAGAAAGTGGGTTTCCAAAAATCCCAAAACTGTAAATCCTAAAATTAGCAACCTAGATATGTATAGATTGTCAAATAAACTACAACATTAGAATCAGTACTGTAATACGAGTAAAACCCAATCGAAATCAAACAAAATGATTAAAAAATGAAGATTCAATCAACCAAAATGCATTTCAGCATACCAAGGGTTTCTTACAAGTTCAACAATGGCATTTTACAGAAATCAAGCATTAAGGGTTAGAAACAAATCATATCGTTGAATGCTTTCTTAGTAGCTTTAGGAACTCTAGGGGTTTTGGAAATTGCAAGTTCTCTTATTCGTTTAGGTGCCATGAATTTTCAGTTGAAGTGAGTGAGCGTATAGAGAGAGAAAGTATATGTAAAACAAGAAAGTACTGTTGATAGAGAGTTGGCAGAAAGAGAAAAACAGTAGCATGAAAATGGTTATAAAGGGTGACTCTTGGGTTGCGTGAAATTAGGAAATGATGGTTTCACTCTTCCACTACGTGAACCACCTTAACTGTTCCACCCTTTCACCTCCTTCACGTAGCCCCATAATGGTTGATGTGAAGGATTTAAAGAAATATCACTTTTGCATTTAATACATTTAAATTTTAAAATAACATGGGAAAATAATTGCAAAAGTATCCTTATACAATTAATTTGTCTAAAAGAGCAAGGACCAAATAATAAATATAGAAGACTTACCTGGGTTCAAGTGACATGCAGTTTGATAAAAAAAAAATATTTTTTTAAGTAAAGGATATATCAAACCGCTTGATGAAGCTTTTTCAAAGCTAAGAAATGAAAAACATTGAAATTTTTACAAGTTTTGAAACGTGGTTTGGATCATGCGGTTTGAATCACGCAGTTTCAACAAGGGTGAGGTTTTGAAACCACAACAGGATTTTCACCTAAACAACATACTTAACACACAAGTTAGTAACAAAAAGCATATGGACTTATTTATGTTCAAGCATACCCATTTCTTCTCTAATGAATGTAAACCTCTTAGAGTCAAGAGCCTTTGTGAGGATATCATCAATTTGATTTTCTATCCCCACATGCTCTAAATGGATGTTCCCCTTTTCCACATGATCTTTGAGGAAATGATACTTGGTGTCTATGTGGTTGGTTTTTGAGTGCATGACAGGGTTGTTGGATACTTAAATTGTTGAGGTATTGTCACACATGATTGGGCAATTTCCTTCATTGATTACATAATCCACCAACTGTTGCTTCATCCAAAGTATTTGACAACAGCATCTTCCAGTAGCAACGTATTCAGCCTCTATAGTTGAAACTGAAACTGAGGCTTGCTTTTTGCTAGCCCAAGCAACTAGTCTATTTCCAAAGAAGTGTCATGTTCCACTAGTGCTTTTCCTATCTACGGTGCAAGATGCATAATCTGCATCTGAATAACTTACAAGTTCGAAATTCGAATCTTTGTAAAACCAAAGTCCAAGATTAGTAGTTTCAGAGAGATAGCAGATTATAAGCTTAACCGCACTTAAATGTGCTTCTCTAGGATCAGCTTGATAACGATCACAAATGCAAACACTAAACATAATATCTGGTCTACTATAAGTTAAAAAAGTAATGAGCCAATCATACCTTGATATATGGTTTGATCAACCTTTTTACCTTTTAAATCTTTGTCAAGTTTATTGTCAGTAGCCAGAGGAGTATCATATGCTTTAGCATTTTCAAGTTCAAACTTTTTGATTAACTCCTTTGTGTATGTGGCATGGTTAAGGAAGATACTTTCATCACATTGTTTGATTTGAATCCCAAGGAAGAATGTCAATTCTCCCATCATGCTCATCTCAAACTTGTTTTTCATTAGCTTTTCAAAACGCTTACACAATAATTCATTAGTAGAGCCAAAAATAATATCATCAACATATATTTAAACAAGTAAAGAATGATTATAATATTTAGCAATTACTAGAGTTGTATCGATTTTACCGCGTTTGAAGCCTTTTTCTAAAAGAAATTTTGATAGAGTTTCATACCATGCCCTTGGAGCTTGTTTGATTCCATTCAAAGCCTTTAGGAGTTTGTAGAGATGATTTGGAAATTTTGAGTCTTCAAATCCAAAAAGTTGAGCAACATACACGGTTTCTTGAAGTTCACCGTTGAGGAAATCACTCTTAACGTCCATTTGAAAAAGCTTGAATCGTTTGTAAGATGCATAGGCCAAGAAAATTCTGATAGCTTCACTTCTTGCAACTGGAGAAAAAGTTTCATCGTAGTCAGTTCATTCTTCTTGCCTATATCCTTGTGCAACCAATCTCGCTTTGTTTCCGGTGATGCTTCCATTATCATCCATCATGTTTCTAAACACCCATTTTTACCTATAACTCCTTAATCATGAGGTCTAGGAACTAATGTCCAAACCTCACATCTTTCTAACTTGTGTGGTTGTTCTTGTATAGCAACAACCCAACTTGAATCTTGGAGTGATTCATCAACTTTCTTGGGTTCAATTTAAGATAAGAGAGAAGTATGCTCATTATATTTTGATCTCATTGTTTGAACTATAGAAAATAAATCACCAATGATATTTGAGAGAGGGTGATTGCTGACTTCATGAACCTGTAAGTACCCAAATCTGGATCGTTACGATCCGTTAAAAGTTAATCGGAATCCGTTAACTCTACATCCGAGTCAACGAGACTTCCCAAGACTGTCCCGTGCATCCAAATTTAAAAGTGTACTCAACACACGTTATCACACGTAAAAGTACCACTTTCCTCGAAATACGCAATTTCCGGGACTTTTCGGGGCTGTTCCAGATAGTTTCTCGGACAGTTATTTAGAAAACAGTCAAAACCGGGATTAACGGGACGAAAACCCTACCTTGATGAGTCATAGGGACACGTGGCACACATGCACAACTTCCCAAATCAACACCAATCAGATTCAAGGATGCAAAGACCAAAATACCCCTGAAATTGAAGGATAGGCCGTTCGGTCTGTTATTCATGAAAAACCAAAATTCTCATCCAGCCCCAGCAATTTCCAAAATACACAAAAACCCCCAAATTGAAGGTTAGGTCATCCGGCCTGTTCTTCAAATTTACTCCAATAAATACAGAGGTTGTCATTCAGTAAAGAGGGTGAAAATTTATTAATCTTTGTCAAAACCTCACAGTTCCAGCCTTCCAAACACCTCCCCAAGCCCCGGAAACGCCTCAATTTGCCTGATAACCACATTTTCCAACCAAACACGAGCCAAACACTTCTGAAACACCTCCCAAACACCAAATCGTATCCCGTATACGTCCTCCCGAGCCAAAGAGTCAATACCTAGAAATTGGAAACACTCTCTCCCTCTAAATACCATTTCGTCTCGATTTACGCATCATACGCTACTTTTGATCCTGTCAAAATTCTCAAAATGTAGACGTAACGCCGTCTACGGGACTTGATACGTTTTAGTCCCTAATCATATTCGCTCCCGTATGAGAAGTAATTTCGGGTTAAAACGGCATTCAAGTCCCGTTTTTACTTTTCTATCATTTACCGTCCGGATCGTTCGATCCGTTGATTCGCATTTTTACTGTCCAAACCGTTTGGTTCGTGATTGTCATTTATAAGTCTGGATCGTTAGATCCTTCGATATTGCTATTTATGTTACGCACTTTTCTAATCCGAGTGGTTTGACTCGTCGATCGCATTTTTACCGTCCGGATCGTTCGATCCGTTGATACTGCATTTCAATACTGTCATTTACAAGTCCAAGCCGTTTGGTTTGTTGATAGTATTTTACTTACAATTGTCCGAGTCACAAAATGACTCGTTGATCGCATCTCATTTACTACCATTTTCATAAAATTGGTAACATCGTAATGCCCGGTTCAAAATCGAAAGTTCGTCATTCGAACTCCATTTTAAAACCCCTCAAAATTGACGTTTGTCATTCAAACGCTCATTTTCGACTCAAAATCGACGTTTGTCATTCAAACTCAAAATCGACATTTGTCATTCAAACGCTCATTTCCGACTCAAAATCGATGTTTGTCATTCAAACGCTCATTTCAAACTCAAAATCGACGTTTGTCATTCAAACGCTCTTTTCAAAATCAAAACTAACATTTGTCATTCAAACACTCTTTTTACCAAAATCAATGTTTGTCATTCAAACCAAGATTAAATCTTGTCATTCAAGCTCATTTTCAAAAGCGACACGAACACACCGCACACTTTTCGAGAAAGGTAGAAAGACTCGTCATACGAGGCATTTTGGTTGATCTCAATATACTCTTCCCGAAACGTAACGTGAGCTCCGAACCTAACAATCTCTGTTCAAAAAAGCCTTTTCCTAAGTTTTGGCTACCAATCAAAACGAACCCTTTTTCAAAGCCTTTTCCCAAGCTTTGGCTACCAATCAAAATGACCCCTTTTTCAAAAGCCTTTTCCAAAGTTTTGGCTACCAATCAAAATGACCCCTTTTTCAAAAGCCTTTTCCTAAGTTTTTGCTACCAATCAAAACGACCTCCTTTTTCAAACCAGGATTTTTCAAAGTTTAGGCTCATAATATAAAATGGCATGGCGACTCCTCTCTTCTCAGCGAGGCCCCAAGTGCTAAAGCCGTTCGCCGCATTTTCGCGCGTAATCCGGGTAATTTCAGAACCTCATGGGGTAAGTCTTGTTGAACAAAGGTTTGCTGAATATTTTCTATTGGTATGTCGTTATATCCTTCAGTGAAGTCATTGAATGTAAGTTGACGAAGAGATTCAATTTGCTGAATGGGTGAATTCTCATCTAAATATTCCCTTGGAGTTGCATCTGGAGTTGGAATTTCAGATGTGATTTCAAAATTATCTGAGGGAGGTTCAGATGAGGTTGATGGATTTCCTTGAGTTTAGTGATTTTAAGGTTCTTGATTTAGCTCAAGTGAGGTTTTAGAAGTTTCACCTGTTTCATTAGACTCAACAAAATTATCAGCAACAATTGGAGCCAAATGTGGCTCACGAAGAGAATGTTCATCAAAAGTAACATGGACAAATTCTACTATCTTTAAACTATATTTATTACAAACACGAAAACCTTTAGAATATTTAGCAATCCCAATAAAAATACCTTCATCAGCCTTATCTCCAAATTTACCTCTGTTTTCTCTTCCATTATAGAGGATTAAACATTTGCAGGCAAAGATTTTGAAAAAGACAATGTTGGGGGTTCTTCCTCTCCAAAGTTCATAAGGAGTCTTGTTGTAGGTTTTGTTGATGAGGGAGCGGTTTTGAGTGAAGCACGCTGTGTTGACTACTTCATCTCAAAAATACTAAGGAAGCTTGGCTTTAGAAATCATTATTTTCCCGGCCTCAATCAACGTCCTGTTCTTTCTTTTAACAACCCCATTTTATTGTGGAAAAACAGTAGTATAAAAAATTGAGATCAATTCCATGGTCATCACAATATTGAGCAACAGCGTTGTTTTTGAATTATGTTCCATTATCAAACCTTACACTAACGATGTCATCTTCTTTTTGGGTTTTGAGTCATCTAAATAGTGAGATTAGAATTTCAAAGCAATCATCATTTGTGATCATCATTTCTACCCACGTATATCTTGAGTAATCATCCACTACCACTAAAGTATATCTATTTTCTCCAATTCTAGCGGTGGTGATGGGTCCAAACAAATATATGTGAAGAAGTTGCAAACTTCTTGAATTTGATGTAGTAGTCTTGCTGGTGAAAGACGATGTAGTTTCTCTACCAAGTTGACAAGTACGGCAATTTTTTACATGATGATCAGCCACATTCGGTAAACCGTGAATTAGGTTTTCCCTTCCAATTTTGCAAGATATTTGAAGTTCAAGTGACTTAAACGCTTGTGCCATAAAAAACTATTTTCTCTCACATTTTTAGCTACAAAACGGAGATTATTAATACTACATTTAGAATTTAAATCAATAAAATATTACTCTTATGAATCCATGTGAGTAATGTGACTCCGGAAATGCCATCTTTGATAAAGCTATTTGAAGAAGAGAGGTTGCAGTACATTCGTTTGTCACAGATTTGAGAAATTGATAGGAGGTTGTGCTTAAATTCTTCAACAAGTGAAACCTTAGTCATATGTCTTGAACATCCACTGTCAAGATACCATTCATTGAGTTTGCCTTGGAGTGACCAGCCATTAAGTAGAGGACCTGAAAAACAAACATTTAAAAATGAGTTCCCATTTATTCTTTTGGGTCATGAGGTTAGCATCTTTTGATAACCCACACCTGTTTAACAGAAGGAGGATTATGTTTTCTGGCATTAGGTGTGAACCTCAAAAAGGCATTCTGCAGCCTAGTGACAAGAACCATCACATACAGAGCAGTGATGAAAGCTGTAAGCAAACTGAGACTCTTTACTTTTCTTAGGATCAACATTTTTTTGGGGGCAATGGTTTTAGCCTTGATAAAGGCGGTCATTTTAGGTTTGACCGTGGGTTTTCTATGAATGCTCATCTTTCTTTTGAAAGCAGAATGTGCGGTCGAAGAAGAAGGGCGGTCAGCCACAAATGGAACCTCATCAGCGGTTTTATCCTCTGAATCTTTTCGTTTCATTTTTTTGAATTTTTCCCAAATTGTTTCTAAGGGTAGAAATAGTAAAAATTAAGCTTAGCATTTGTTTCATGTCCTTTACCCTTTGAACTAGAATACTTTTCATTAGGAATTTCATGAGTTTGCTTTGAAAATTCCTCATTCTTTCCACAACAGGATACACACTTCAAATTGTCACTAGTTTGAAATCCCAACCCTTCTTTTTCACCACTAGACTTTTGGGATTCAAGAATTTGATCCATGGTAACACGAGATTTGGTTCACTCATCAATTACCTTTTGGAGGTCATTGTTTTGAACAACCAAGTCATTGTTTCTAATTTAAAGTGCAACAACCTTGGTTTTTAGAGTGAGGTTTAGTTCGGTAAGAGGAGAAATTCTTTTGATTTGGTCCTTCAGAAGTGTAACTTTAGACCTCAATACAGTTTTCTCCATCTTAAGCTGAGTAATTTCATCAGTTGCTAAAGATAAATAACATTTTCAAATTTTTGAATCATCACTTCAGCTTTCTTGAACATATCTTCATGTTCCATGGGAGAGACCTCTTCCACCTTTTTCAAAACTTTTGGAGTTGAAGCTGTTTTTAAAGGTGTTTCATTTTTGTTTGAAAAAATGGGACGAGAGTAAGAACTATTTCCAATCTTGTAACTTGGAGTAAGTTTCAAATCACCATAGTCCTAACTACTAGCCCTAATCTTGGTTTTCTTAGGAGCAACCTTTTCTTCCATATCAAGCAAATCGACTGACTCTTTATCTGAATCATCATAAGCATCCTTGGCAACAAGGCATAGATTAACCTCTTCGGTTTCATCTTTGCTTCCTTCATCAGAATCAGTTTCAATCCAAGTAGCTAGCTCTTGTGAGTTCTCTTCCTCAGTAACCATTCCCTTACGATGAGAAAATTTTGCAGGGGAGGTTTTCTTTTTCAAGTAATCAAATCTTGACTGTGGGCACTCAAAAGTAAAGTGTTCAGGATTTCTACAGTTGTAGCAGTCGAGGTCACTCTTTTTCTTTGTATCAGCAACCTTGGAAAAAGTTGATGGAGGTTTGCCTTTTAAAATGGTTTTAAGGTTTTACGAAATTTTTGAAACCTTTTCACAAACATGGAAAATTCATCATCATCCATATCAATGAGTGATGGGGTTGAAATAGAAGGATCTGAGGTTTGCTTAGATGAAGAAGGTTTCTCCACATGTTCAATGACAGACATAGAAAGTGTTTTGACTTTTCCTTCAACCTCTTCAATATGATCTATCTTGAGTTCATGGACTTTGATATTTGTGTACAAGTTACTTAGAGTCCAAGTATTTAAATCTTAAGATTCCTCAAGAGAATTGGCTTTATTAACCCATCTTAAACCCAAGGCAGCAAGAAATGTCATATTGATTTCTTTGTCAGTTAAAACCTTTCCAAGAGATAGACGATAATTTACTACCTCAAAATAGCGATCATAAGTTTGACGCAAGGTTTCGTTGGGTTTTCTGTTGAAGTTGTTGTATCTCCTTTCAACTGCAAATTTCTTGTTTTTCTTGCAGAGATCATCTCCTTCAAGGTAGCTTTCAATTGCATCCTACATCTCTTTTGCGGTTTTGCATTTCATGACTTTTTAAAGAGTTTAAACATTCAATGTGCCAGTGATGATATGTCTGGCTTTTCTGTCCAAAGCAACTAATCTCTTTTCTTTATCAGTCCATTTAGCTTTCAGTTTCATGACTTCTGGAGTCTCAGTATTGGTGGTAGGAATAGTGTTGGCCTTCATGGGAACAAAGGGGCCATTAATCACGTAGTCCACCATCATCTCATCAGTAGTTTCTATATGAATTAACATTCGAGTCTTCCAGATGTCAAAGTGCTCTTCATCCAGTAAAGGAATGTGTGACTAGTTAATCGTTGTCATGGTTTTTGAGTTTGCCATGATGAATTGGCATCCAAGTTGTTAAGCTTGAAAAACCAAAAAGTTTTATAAAGGTGTTTTGCTCTAATACCACTTGTTGGTCCCAAAGAAGGTAACAAGGGTGAAAAACAACTAGAGGGGGTGAATAGATGTTACATATTTTTGACCCTTTTTGAAAATAAACATTTTGCTTACAAAACCCTCTTACAATGTATCAAAAACCACAAGTGAGGTTTATAAAATATACATCGGAATTTCTAACTAACAAAGTGAGATTTGATAGTGATGTTTAGAAAACAGTAAAGTGAGGTTTGACAATGATTAACTTTAATCACAATTCTCAAATCTGGTAAAGCTATTAAGATCAAATAGATAAGATAAATTAGTTTGAACTATGAACAATAAAGAAAATACATAAATTAAAGAACACAAGATTTGGAGTGGTTCAATCGTAAATGATCTACGTCCACTATCAAGATGGTTAGTTTTGAATTTTCTAACTACTAGATTTTGTATTAGGTGATGAGAGAGATTACAAGGTTACAAGAATCAAACTCAAATCTAATCTAAACAATGAAGCAAATACTAGACTATAACCGGTGTATCTCGAATGATTTAATCTATTTGATTAATCAAGTGAGGTGTGTATGTGTGTGTGATTATCAAGATTAAAGGATCTTTAGATCTGTATGATTTAGAGCTCAATCAATCTGGTGTTACAAAGGCTTGGATTTCTGGGCTTGGAGATTTTTTCTTGAAGCTATGAAGAATGAAGATGAAGATTCAAAGGATTCTGGAAATCTGGAAATTTCTTCAAATCTTCAAAGGACACTCTGAAATGGATATTCTCAAGCAATCTTTAAATGATGAAGATAAGTGGTATTTATACCCATCCACCAAAAAGTAGCCGTTTGGAACTGCTATATCAAGTACAGTGCTGGCGCGGTCTAACTACTACATGTGTCCACTTATGTCCTTGTGTTCAGAACTTGTTGATAAGGTTGTACGGACCTCGCATGACATTCTGGAATGAAGGACATTAGTCACCTTTTCAAATTCTTTTAAACTCTGAGTGATCGTTAGACACATTGATTGAACTTGCAGTTAACTCAACGTTGCTGACGTGGATCAATCAATCAAAGGTGGTCCAATTCTTCAAGTTTTCAATCATTGGATGAGGTTTGAGAGACGCGGTCTTATGAAGTGCGGTCTCACAGATGAGGTTTGCCTTGCGGTTTGCTGAATGTGGTTTCATGATGAGGCTTGCACTAGCACTGCAGTTTTGCAGAACATCAAAGCCTCTTGACTTTGAAACCTCATGTCCAATTCATTTGCCAATCTTCAAGCCTAAATAATCCTATTCTATAAATTTGTCTTGTACTAAAAAATTGAAGTCTAAGCTTCATTAAATATGGGCCTAAAGTTCACAAAATATAGATGAGGTTATGGTATCAATCAAATTAAAGCTAAAGCAAGGAGGGTTAAAGCATGAATACCCAACAATATCTTTAGAACTATTTTATGCTCAACCATGGGTATTTTGATGTCTTTTTGGAGTGTTTATGAGTACAGGTAATGGAAGGAAAAAGTCACGGAATATGATCTTAAATGATACAAAAGGAACGATCAAGAGCGCAGCGGCCAAGGAGGAAATAATGGAAATTACATAAGGAAAAAGTGAAGATGACCCTGAGAATTCATTACCATTGGATATTAATCGTCAAGATATTTCCAAAGATATGTGTCATGTCCCAATCAAAATCCACATAAAGAAGTTATCACCTCCGGAAGTTTGCCGAAGATGGTACAAGTCCGCGAAGCACGAAGGGTGACCACACACACGAAGGAGGGAGGCCGCACAAGAGGTCCGAGACTTCAATACTATTTTGCTACACCTGTGGAGTCACAAACCCTAGCTAGGGAGGCCGCATAAGCCCCCGATCATTAGCAGTATGTTTTCCTTATTCGACTTAGATTTGGCCCTCGTTTCCTTATATCGACCCTCCTCTCTCCCCCAAGTATAAATAGAACAACTCCAACCATATTTTGAGAAATCCTAGGTTTTAATATTGCTTAGAAGAAGGCTTGCAAGGATTTAAGATCCAAGTTTTATTTATTTTCTTCTTTTCTCTTTTATGGCCTTTAGTGGCTAAACATCTTGGTTCGTGGATTGGGTGATTACTATTAGATATTTATGAGAAGGTTTTAATTATTCCTACTTATTTCTTATTCTTGTTCTTCTCAATATTCTTAAATATAATTCTTGAGGTTTCAATTGTATGATTAAGAAACTTTTGACTTTTAGAATTTATTTGGGTATAAACGGTTATACTAGCGTGGATGATTTATACATTCACCATTATTGAGATGAATGGATTTATTTAAGGACCTAGTGGAAATCAAGTGAATCTAGGTTTTATTGTTCTTATGTGTTAACTGGATCACTTGAATGTTTGTATTAACCTAGCAAAAAGTATAAACAAGATAGAGACATTATGTTTCTAATCCGCGCATCAAACATCCTAACCCTAATCTTTAATGAGCGAACCCTTAAATGAGATTGATATTTTATATGATTTGAAATAGCATAAAGTGATAATAGTTATGAATCCCAATCCATGAATCCCTTGTCTATCTTGATTTATTTCTTGTTATTTAATTCTTGTTTTCTTAGGATAATAATCAAAAAACAAATAAAAACTTCTTTGGTTACATTAGCACTATTCAAATATACTTACTCACATAGAGATCTAGTTAGTTATTAGTCTGGATAGGATTTATGGCATAGGTGGGTTGGTTTATGAGTGTGATTTACGTCAAGTGTTTATTTATTGGTATTTCATGGTGGAGATGTGACATATGAGGTTAATATTGATAGTGATACTCTAATTGGGGTTATAATGTTTATGAATGTCGTGTCTGCGAGTTCTTATAGTACAGAGTCTATCTTTGCCTTATATAATAGAGGTATATTCTTCGATAGGAGACTAAATCCATAAAGGATTTTTCTTCTTTTTCGCAACTATCTAGATCCTGGATCAGTGGAATCCAACACTATATATATAGATCCCTTGTATTCCACATGTATTGCACTCTCCCAAGAATGGACAATCCCAGGCAAGGGTCCGATAGGGCAACTGGATTCCACCAACCGAAATGAAAACGAGCCTAAGGACTAGTGTGTCATATAAGCGTCAATGCATAAGAGATGCGAATTAAATTCAAAGTCAACACAAGAAGTCAAGATCTGGACTATTTTCCTAACAAATATTTTGCATAACCTCTCGTCAACTTGATTTCGTGTAGCGTTGTGAGAAAAATTCATCTTTTCATCTTTTTGAGTCGCCACCTATATTATTCGATTGGAAACATAGGAAAACCATTTTGAAAGAGATTTGGGTTCGGGGCTTAGGTTATGAAATGGGTAGGTTTAGAAGGCATCCATTTCACCCAATCCGGAGATCGGTCTTGCTAAAGAAAAGAGAGGTTTTCAATCTTTTTAATAAAATAATTAAAGAAGAACAAATAAACCCTAATCAATTTCTTGATTAGGAATGTCGGATTGTATGCTTCGAGATTGCCTTCATTGACTGAAGGGACTCTAGGCTAATCCTTTTGATGGGATTACACTACTCTAAAATCAATAGAGAGGTTGAGAAGAGAAACGAAAGTTTAAAGGATGATTACCTTTTTGAGAAGATATTCGGACAGAGTTTCGACTCAAGTTTAGAGTTGAAACTTGATACGGACAGAGCTTCGCCTCGATCCTTGATTTGGATCTTGATACGGACGGAGCTTCGCCTTGTTCCCTTGATTCGGGCTTCGATGTTTGTTAATCAACAAGGTTGACGAACAAACTTTAGGAGTTGTTTGTGAGTGATTTGAAGGAGTCTTTCGTGGAAAGAAACCAACAAATTGTGTGTGTTGTGTGTTTTCTTGATCAAGGATCGAATTGTCGACCTCAAACACCGGAAGTCATCCAAGATTTATAGGAGGTTGGAGAGGTGAAGGTGGAGAGGTAAATTACCCTAGGAAGGTTCCGTAATCCCGCCCGATTGGATACCCGAATTGATAAGGTTTTATCCAAAAAGAGAGTTTGAAACGGAGAAGGAGAGTGATTTCGCACATCCTTGTCGAGGGGATATCTCGCGCGAGATATGATATCTCGTGCGAGATAACTAGTCTGATGACTATTTTGTCCTCTCCAGTTGTTCCGTTAGTCAGTTAGGTCCAAAACTAACGAGGTTAGTTAGAAACTTAACGAAACATGACGAAACTGATATGCTTTCATCAAAACACAAAAGAGAGATGAAGAGTAGTGTAATCATGTAATTATGGGTTCGTAATGGGGTGTCTACAGAGCCCTCGGCGATGTGTCTTATGAAAGAAGAAGTGTCGTCGATAGAAAAGACATCATTCTGAACACTGGGATGGTCGTGCCGCATGGCTGCCTACGTATCTCTATCGGAGAATCAGACCAAAACGTAGTTCGACTCCAAAACACGAAAAGGCTGCTTTAGGTATTTTGAAAATCATTTTTTTTTGAAAATCGAGGAGATTTTATATTTTGAAAAGGCAAATCCATACTGAGGAATAAAATCATGACCCAATTCTGAATATACCTGTTTGTCTGAAGATTCACCTGTTTGGGCTCCGAACCTACGGGGAAAGATGTTAGAAAAACAAAGATTTACCTTTCCGGTCCTTTGCATTCTGTTGGGTTTTCTTTTGAGACTGAAGTGAGGTGACGATCCTGGAGATTCAGGACCGAGCTTTTATTGAGGTGACGATCCTGGCGATTCGGGACCGAGCTTTTTGTTGAGTAGTACTCGACATACTACTTGTAGATGCTTGACACACCTACTTGGTGACGATCCTGGCGATTCATGACCGAGCTTTTTGATGAGGTAAGTATTTGACATACTGACCCTAGATGCTTGACGCATCTTAGATGTTTGACACACCTAATTGTTGACGATCCACCTGTCTGGGCGTTGAATCGGGCTTTTGGTAAGGTAAGTATTTGACATACTGACCCTAGATGGTTGACGCATCTTAGATGTTTGACACACCTAATTGTTGACGATCCACCTGTCTGGGCGTTGAATCGGGCTTTTTGTTTGGAATATGCTTGACGCATGGCACTTGACGTGATGGATGCTTGACGCGATGGTTGCTTGACGCGATGGTTGCTTGACGCAATGGTTGCTTGACGCGATGGATGCTTGACGCGATGGTTGCTTGACGCAATGGATGCTTGACGCTTGAAGAGATGCTCGACGCACCTAATTGGATACATTGACATATGGGGAGGTAGATGGAATCCAAACACTCAACATGTTTGATCTAATTTTTGAAAGTAGGCACTTGACGTGTCTTACGCATTTTAATTCCTGCAAGAGGGTTAGTGAAAGTATTTGCATAACAACATGTATTCACTTAAGCATTTGTTTGTTCAAGACTATCAATGTGCACCCGACTCCAAGGATCAGCGGGGAGAATGAGTTCTATTATGTGAGAATTGAAAATTGTTTGTGATTTATATTTTGGTTTAGAAGACCAACTCGTGAGGTCCATCTAAAGATCGAATGAGACAATCGTCTAATAGGATTCCGTTGAGATAACCCAATTTCAACGCTAAGGTTCAGGATGCTTCGAGGATTTTTCCGTTATCATAGGAATTTTTTTCATCGTCAAGCCCCTAAGTTTCTCGTGTGATGATCATTGACTGAACAAGGTTTAAACCACTCCAATGGTTTTTGCTATGTAGAACTGATGCTGTCTAACCTAAAGCACATATTTTCCAAGGCTTCTCTTGACACTAAGCCCCAAGACTTCTTGTATGTTGTAGATGACTTCGTGAACAGCTTGTGAGGCTGCGTGAATCGAAGAAGGATCCCTCCTTTTTCCCTTTGATTTTTTTGTGACGCACCTGGTTTTTGCCTAGATCGCCCTTTCGGGTTTTCAATCTAGCGGGCATCTCTTTTGCGTCTTTTGTTTTTGTGCTCTAACTTTTGCCTAGGCCGCTTTTTTTACGAGTTTTCAACCTAGCGAGCTATTCTCTTTTTTTTTTTTTTTTTTTTGAAAAGTATGTGTACTCGAAGGTGACTCAGTTGGAAGAATCTCATTAAGGAAAAAGACGAGATCTCAAGTTTAGTTGAGGAGAGACGGACTCTATTTTTTGGAAGATGATCCAAGCATTGACTCTTTTGGGGAGTGTATTCTCTAATGATGAGAGTGAGAAACGAAGAGGAAAGCCCCTAATGCAGATTTGATTACTCTCGAGAGTTTGAGTAGGGGTTGACTGGGGGAGGAAAGGTTAGGAAGCCCCAGTTTTGATGCTTGGATTTCAAGAGTGTGTATGAGAATGGCTAAGAGAAAGCCCCTAGACTCAACAAAGAACGCTATATGGCTCAAAGGACTAGAAAAGTTGTTCTACTTTTAATGGACCTTGTATCATCTAGAAATTTCTTAACGAATTTGGAAAGAAAGTCAATCATTAGTATGAATTAAGGCTAAACATTTCTCTTTATGGATTGATGTTGAAAGTCTTCTTCATTTGCGTTGCCATTCGGGCTTCATTGTAAGAGGATGTTGAGGGATCCTCTTTTCTTCATTGATATCACTTGACTCTTCTTCTTTGCGGGAGAGTCATTCTTGCATTTGTTGAAATTTCATCCTTGTTGTGGGGCGATGAAGGCTTGAGAGTTTTTCTCTCTTTTTTTTTTTTTTTTTTTTTGATGCTCTATTTTTGCCTAGTACGATTTGAGGAGTTTCGACCGAGCGAGCTTTTTATTTTTGTACTCTCAAAGCCTTGAATTGAGTAGCCCCACTTTTCTTGGGATGAATGTTGATAGCAGCGCCTTTGGCTTCCTTCGTTTGTTGATCTTCGACTTTCAACATGAGTAATGTTTAGCCTTAAGCCTTCTAAGGATAGTTTTCATTTCAAACTTGTTTAGAAGCTTCTATCTTTCGTGATGATTTAAGGAATGAGGGTCCACTATTCAACATAGATCAAATGATACTCATAAAGAAGAACAACTCTTGGGAAAGTGTTTAGGGTAAAGAGATAACTTTTATTGATAAGGAAATTCGAAACAGACTCGATAGTTTACTTGACACAAACTAGAGAGAATAGAGATGTACTAGAAAGACAGAACGACTCTTCGAGAACATACTAGGAAGTTTACCTAATCTATATTTTTTTTTCTTCTTTTCTTTTTTTTTTTTCAAAGGAAAAAAGGAGAGGACAATCGGAGCCCCAAGGTGGTGATGCTTCAGTTGATCTTGCCGGCTTCATACAAGTCTTGGATGGCATCCCTCAAATTGTAGCAATTGTTGGTGTCATGACCACTAAACTGATGGTACTCGCAAAATTTGTCGTGGTCCCAATCTTCCCTCATTTTCTTAGGATGATAGTCTTCCATTGGCTTCAGTTTTCCTTGGCCTACTAGATCATCGAACATTTCCTTAAGAGTAGCCCCACCAAAATCATGATAGGTACGACCGGTGCTCCCATTTGTTAGGACAATTCTCCTTTTCAATTCTTTTCTAAGAAGGATAAATTCATCAACTCTAAGGCCCGATTTATGGAGTTCGAGGAAACTAGGGAAGTAATTGCCTGCAAGCTTCTCTTGGTATTCTTCGCGGAGGCATTGAATTAGGATATGAATTTGTCGTGCCTAGGCTTGGCCTATCAACGATTTCAATCAGTTTGGTCCTCCATCTTTTGACAAAGTCTGCGAATGACTCATTTTGTTGTTGCTTAGTTTGCTCGAGGTCCCTTCTAGTAGTGCGGTAGGTAGTGTTGTCCTCAAATTGTTCTTGGAAGGCATGACTGGCGAGTGGCCAATCAAGCCTTGTGGAGAGTGGAAGAGTCATGTACCAATCTCTAGCGGCACCATCAAGGGTTTGAGGGAAGCATTGAACTAGCAAGTTGTCATCGACACCCATAGGTAGCATGGCCCAAGAGTAGGTTTCCAAATGAGCTTTAGGGCAAGTAGAACCATTGAATTTTGCAATGTCGGGTGTCTTGTACTTTCTAGGAAGCTTTGACATGGATTGACGAAGGGTGTCATAGTCGATAGAGAGCGAGGCTCCCTTGCTCACATCGAGGGATGCAAGTTTCTTTTCTAGCATTGCCATGGTAAGGGGTTCGTCCTTGCTTTCCCTATTTCTTTCTTTCTTGGAAGCATAATTCTCATTGTCGGAGGCGGAAGATGATGAGCTAGACTCATACACCTTTTTCTTGTGCTTGCGGTGCCTTTTAGCTTTATTAGTGTATGATACTTCTGTTGGTGTAATGCCCTAGGCTTTAGTTATGTTTAACTGAAAAACGTTATGTATCATCTTTATCGTTTATGTTTATTATTTGATTATTATATAGTTTTCATATTTATTGTAATAATCTCCGTCCCTGATTATTAAAAGAATAATTAGTATAATTGTCAATGGATAATCATATGATGATTATATGCATAGAGATGCACATTGAAATTATGAGTACTTGTTAGAGAACAAGTGACTGGACATGACCCGCATGAGATTTATGACATGGTCAAGTGTCATAAGTAAATCTCATAAGGTTACTTCATTTAGTCCCTAGACCTGAGATTATCATGACCTTACATATGATGAAAAGTCATGTTTGATTTTAGTCAAACGATATCTTAACACGATATCCATAAAGGCTATCTTTGGCATGATCGGATTCATGATGGGAAGGATGATAAGCCAAGATGGAATTTGTCCCTCGAAAGAGAGATGTTTTGCTTGGGCCCCTCGATGAGTGATAATGATGAAAGCGTGTGGCCACACCCCAATATGATTGGACTATCATTATACTCAAGATCGAGAAAGCATTGAACAAATACAAGTTGACGTGGACCATGACTTGTGTTCAATATAACATCGTGAGACAAAGGGAAAAATGGAAGTGTACCATTGGAAACGTGAACTCTTACGTTGTGTTATTTGGGTAGACATAATGGCTTGCTAGAGTCCGCTTATGTCTTATGAGGGTCGATATGATCGGACTCATTGCCAACATAATACAATCCTATTGGGTCACACACAAATAGAATGAGTTGGTTGAACCAAGGGAAGAATGATTGAGAGTTTCTGTATTTGGCAACTTATGTCACGTGACATAACTAGCCACTGGCTAGTTATGTCACGCGACATAACTAGCCACTGGCTACTTATGTCACGCGACATAACTAGCCACGCACGCTTTTTGATGTACTCGTTCTCCTAATTCGATTAGGAAACATATTTACACTAAAGTAGTATAAATATGTGAGGTCTGTCAACCCTAAGGTCTGGCCGAAATTTTCAAGGGAAAATCATAACAAAATACTCTCAATATTCTTCCATAAGTTTTAGGAATCTAGCAATTCCCAACCCGAGAATTGTTCTCGACATTCATATTTGTGTGGATTACCAAAAGAGGGTCTTAATTTTGTTCAAACAAATCAAAGACCTAGAGTTCAAATCTGAAGATCCAAAGGAGTTGAAGATTCGAAGATTTGAAGATCAAAAGTTTGTGATTACGAATCACATAATTATCCGTTCGATAGCTCAAGACCGGAAAGCAATAAAGGTTGGTAAATTCTATCTCATAGCAATTCAATTTAATCGTATAGAACGGATCTTAGGGCTTGGATTTTGTGTTAATTTGATGCTTAATTCCGCTGCGCATGGACCCATAAAACCCAACAGTGGTATCAGAGCCCCGTTCGTATGGTTAAGTTTGAATTAACATGCTAGAATGATTATATAAATTGTTTATATGTTCGTTGCATGTTTTTGTATGCGATAGAATTTTGATTGTTTATGTGAAACAATGTGAAAATCGTTTTCGAATTATGTTGAATTAAATCTGTAAAAGGGTTATTTTATATGATTTAATTGCATGTAATCTGAATTGATTGAAACTGAAATCTCAAGGACCGGCTACCTATGTCGTGCGACATAGTAGGCCACAGGAGGAAATCGAGTAATCGGCCATTATGTCACGCGACATAACTAGCCACCGGCTAGTTATGTCACGCGACATAATAAGCCAAATCGGCGTAATCGGTTTGTTTAATTTTTCTGCTAATCTATGATTGTGTTTGCAATCTGAGATGTTTTATGTCTTTATCTGGATGCTATAAATTTCTGGAAATAAAATTTATAGGGCTATGCTAGATTAATTCATTGTTTATGATGCATGCTTAATTAATTCAAATGTGTTATTAATTGTTGCGATGCATGAATTAATTGTTCTTAAGTGTTAAGAATTTTACTAGATGTTTAGTTGAAACATTGAATTGTGATTTCCTAAAATGTTTAGTTGAAACATTGCATTATAGTTTCCTAATATGTTTAGATTTAGACATTGTAAATTTTGGATTTTATGATTGTTTATGGAAACAAGTCATAATTACGCGAAATTTTAAAAGGAAACTAATTGTTTATAAAAGGTAGTGATTATGTTGCCAAATCAGAGTTGATTTCTAATTGTGCATGACTAGGAGAGTTCTGTCTAAGGAAGAGTTGGTACTTAAGTAGTCCTTGTGGCTCACCTATCTTCCTGGGAACTTACCTGGTGCATGATTATGACTATCTTTGCTGATATGCTTATAATCTACATTAAAGAACCTTCATTTAACTTTTAAGTTCTTTATGCCAATCCATGATTTAAACACTTGAGACCACTCGGATAGTTTTGGGTGGGCTTGCCATAGCAAGGTGCTTTGATTCTATTCCGTTTGCGAGCAAGATGAGGAAATGGTGGTTCCTATACGTTTAAAGTGGATGAACTTAATTGGGTTATCAAAATGGTTTTGGACCCAAGGCATAAGATGAGATTAAAATATGCTTAGACATATGATGTCTTAAATAAATCTCATAAGAGTCATATACGATATGATTGATGTTTTCTACCTAATTAGTTTAATCTTGAGCGGTGCGCCATAGCGTACTTGAGATTAAATTAAAGTTGGATCTTAGCCCTAAGAGTCATATACGATATGATTGATATTTTCTACCTAATTAGTTTAATCTTGAGCGGTGCGCCATAGCGTACTTGAGATTAAATTAAAGTTGGATCTTAGCCCATTAAATGCATATTATGCTTATTAGCATTAGAAGGTGTATGATTTAGTGGGAGTATTTGTAAAATACATTATTTGCTCTTAAATGATAAATGTGTTGATATTGATATGTGTTCATATAATTTGTATATTTTGTTGTAGAAATAGCATTACATAATGATAATTGCGATTCGTCCTTATGAAGGACAAAGTTCGAAAGGAACGATACATTTAATTCTGATTGGATCAGAAGCCTAAAGAATGGTTCTTGGGTAAATGTGTACGTTCTTGACGAATCCGTTCCTACTGAACCCACTGCAAATGTTGCAAAGGGCAAATAAGGAAGCAACATTAGAAACATATTGATGATTCTGACAATATTGCTTGCCTTGTAATTGCCATCATGTTTAAAGGCTCTTGTGAAGAACCTTGAGTACATGATAACTATTCTTCTGTTCTAGCATAACGAAAAAGGGGAAATGTTCCAAGTGCATGCTAGGCAAAAGATATATGTTGTGGTGAAGGCTCTTAATTCATGAGATGAAAGAAGGAGCAATCCGCAAATTGTGTTAATGATTGACACAAGAAAAGGGTTCATAAAGGAAGGAAAAGAAGGTAAAGCAAAAGTTGCTAAACCTAGGACAAATGTTGTCAAAGCCGAAGAGGCTAAACCCAAAGTGTCTCAAAAGGATGCATTTTGCTATCATTGCAATAAGATTGTCATTGGAAGCAAAGTTGCAAGGCTTATTAGGAAGGCCTAAAAGGTGAAGAAGGGCAATATGATTGCTACTACTTCAAGAATCTATATGATAGATATTTTTCTTTCGAATTCTTGTTCTTGGGTATATGATACCGGATTGGATCCCACATTTGTTTAAATGTGCAAGGAACAAAGAATAGAAAGCTACTCAAATAAGGTAAATTAAACCTATGCATGGGAATGGAGCAAGAGTTGCAACATTAGCCATAAGGGACTTATGAAGTCACTTTGCCTTGTGAAGTAGTACTTGTTTTGAATAAGTATAACTACGTTCCAGATTTGAGTAGGAGTATTATTTCTGTTTCTTAAATGGATGATGAAGGATATAATTTTCTTATTTTCAATAAGAAGTTTTATATTTATTTAATAATATGCCTTATTGTAATGCATATGTCATTAAATGGTCTTCATATCCTTGATGATGAGAAACAAAATAATATTGAAGATATCTATGATATAAATGGGAAATCTAAACCGAATAATATGAACAACGCGTTCATATGGCATTGCCGGCTTGGTCAAATAAATAAGAAACATATATCTAAACTCCATTAACATGGACTTTTAGACTCATATAACCATGAATCATTTGAGGAATTTGGATCTTATTTATTGGGAGTATTGACCAAACCACCCTACACTAAGAGTAGTGGGAGGGCTAGTGACTTATTGGTCATTATACATGAGATGTATGTGGACCATTAAGCAGCATTGCTAGGGAAATATTTCGGTATTTCATCATATTTACCAATGACTTATCTAGATATGACTATGTCCATCTGATGAAGTCCAAAGGTGAATCGTTTGAGATGTTTTAAACATTTCAAGATGAAGTACAAAACAATTTGGCAAAATTATTAAGTACTTCGATTAGATCGAGGTGATGAATATTTGAGCCAAGAGTTTGACAATCATCTCAAAACTATGAAATTGTTTCAAGAGTTGACTCCACACTGAACACCACTATGAATGGTGTGTCTGAAAGGAGGAATTGAACCTTGTTTGACATGGTTCATTCGATGATGTGTCAAGTTGACTTTCCTAATTCCTTTTGAGGATATGCATTAGAAATGATGCGATTACACTGAATCGAGTCCCTACTAAATCGGTTCCTATGGCCCCACATGAGATGTGGCATGGAAGAAAACTTAGTTTGTCTTTCATGAAAATTTGGGGTTGCGAATCTTATGTAAAGAGACTTGTCTCTTATAAGTTAGCACCAAATTTGACAAAGGTTATTTTCGGAAATTAATCTTACAACCGCAAAGAGAACAAAACGTTTGTTGCTCTACACGATTTGTTTCTTGAGAAATAGTTTCTCAATAAAGAATCTAGTGGGAGTAAAATTAATCTTGAAAGAAGTTCAAGAACCCGAAAATAATATGGAACCAAGAGTAGAGATAGAACCAAGTTCACAAAGGAGTTGTGAAACCGGTTCAAGATGCACAAGTCCATCGTAGATTGGATAGGTTACGATCCGAACTCAAGAAATAGTGATTTCTCGTTGCGGAAAGTGATGAAGTGGAAGTCATTGAGAATGACGATCCTACTTGCTATCAAGAAGCGATGTCCTCTCCTAATTTGGATAAATGGTTAGGAACCATGGAATCCAAATTACAATCCATGTTTAACAATCAAGTTTGGAACTTGATTGGGCTACCTAAAAGTGTAAAAACTAAAGGGTGCAAGTAGGTCTTCAAAGACCGACATGGATGTGAAGGTGTATACTTTCATGACTAAGGATTGTAGCAAAGGGATTTAGGTTAATTCATAGTATTGACTATGTTGAAACCTTTTTCGCCAGTTACAATGTCGAAGTCTGTTAGATTTTCAATTGCCATTATCACATATTGTGACTATGTGATATGACAAATGGATGTCAAACGACTTTCTTAAATGGAAAGATTATTAAGGATGTGTATAGTACACAACCCGAATAGTTTGACGATCCAAGAAACTCTAATAGAGTATGCATGTTGCAAAGATCCATGAGATGGGTTGAAGCAAGCTTAAAGGAATTGGAATCTTCATTTTGATGAATTGGTCAAAGAGTTTGACTTTATCAAGTACGAAGATGAACCTTGTGTATGCATGAAATTCAGTGGGAGCATGGTATTATTTCTATTTTTTATTACAATGATATCTTAATCATTGGAAAAACAAGTTCCGACACTTAAGACTGTTAAGTCTTGGTCAAGGAAAGGTTTCTCAATGAAAGATATGGGTGAAGCCGATTACATCCTTGGCATCAAGATCTATAAAGATGGATCTAGAAGGATAAATTGGTTTGAGTCAAAGTGTTCACATTGACAAGATTCTTAGAAGAGTCTAAGAAGAGTAGCTTGTCAATGGGTCATGGTATTTCTCTTAGCAATATTCATTGTCTTATGACAACTGATGAGCAAAAGGGAATGAATGAAGTTCCATATGCTGCGGCACTTGGATCTGTCATGTATGCCATGATTTGTACTAGACTCGACGTCTCGTATGCTATAAGCATGATGAGTCGATACCAATGCGATCTGTTGAGAACCAATGGATGGCAGTCAAGATGATCCTAAGTACTTAAGAAGAACTAAGGATACGTTCTTGGGATTTGAAAGATTGGAAGTTAATCTTGTTGTAAGGGTTACAAAGATGCTAGCTTCCAAACTGACAAAGTTATTTTAAAATCGCAATTAGGATTTGTGTTTGTGCTTATTAGAGGTGCAATTTTTATTGGAAGAGTTCCAAGCAGAAATTGTAGCCGATTCTACTACTAAGGCCATATTTTAGCAACATATGATGTAGCTGAAAGAGGCAGTTTGGATCAAAAGTTCATTTAGTGTTTTGAAAACACTTCAAGTGTTTTTCCAAGTATCACTAATCCGTGGAACTTTGTTGTGATAATTATGGTGTCATTTGTGCAAACAATGGAACCAAAATCACAACGGTGATCCAAACACTTACTTAGACGTTCTTCGAGGAATTCATAAAGAATGAGAAGACGTTAAGATATACAAAGTATCAACCGATGGTGACATAAGGGATTCACTTACAAAGACCCTCGCATAGGCAGAAGCATGGTGGGCATGTTAGATCCATGAGTATTTGATACATAAATGGAGCCTAGTGCAAGTGGGAGACTGTTGGTGTAATGCCCTAGGCTTTAGTTATGTTTAACTGAAAAACGTTATGTATCATCTTTATCGTTTATGTTTATTATTTGATTATTATATAGTTTGCATATTTATTGTAATAATCTCCGTCCCTGATTATTAAGAGAATAATTAGTATAATTGTCAATGGATAATCATATGATGATTATATGCATAGAGATGCACATTGAAATTATGAGTACTTGTTAGAGAACAAGTGACTGGACATGACCCGCATGAGATTTATGACATGGTCAAGTGTCATAAGTAAATCTCATAAGGTTACTTCATTTAGTCCCTAGACCTGAGATTATCATGACCTTACATATGATGAAAAGTCATGTTTGATTTTAGTCAAACGATATCTTAACACGATATCCATAAAGGCTATCTTTGGCATGATCGGATTCATGATGGGAAGGATGATAAGCCAAGATGGAATTTGTCCCTCGAAAGAGAGATGTTTTGCTTGGGCCCCTCGATGAGTGATAATGATGAAAGCGTGTGGCCACACCCCAATATGATTGGACTATCATTATACTCAAGATCGAGAAAGCATTGAACAAATACAAGTTGACGTGGACCATGACTTGTGTTCAATATAACATCGTGAGACAAAGGGAAAAATGGAAGTGTACCATTGGAAACGTGAACTCTTACGTTGTGTTATTTGGGTAGACATAATGGCTTGCTAGAGTCCGCTTATGTCTTATGAGGGTCGATATGATCGGACTCATTGCCAACATAATACAATCCTATTGGGTCACACACAAATAGAATGAGTTGGTTGAACCAAGGGAAGAATGATTGAGAGTTTACGTATTTGGCAACTTATGTCACGCGACATAACTAGCCACCGGCTAGTTATGTCACGCGACATAACTAGCCACCGGCTACTTATGTCACGCGACATAACTAGCCACAGACGCGTTTTGATGACTGTTCTCTTAATTCGATTAGGAAACATATTTACACTAAAGTAGTATAAATATGTGAGGTCTGTCAACCCTAAGGTCTGGCCGAAATTTTCAAGGGAAAATCATAACAAAATACTCTCAATATTCTTCCATAAGTTTTAGGAATCTAGCAATTCCCAACCCGAGAATTGTTCTCGACATTCATATTTGTGTGGATTACCAAAAGAGGGTCTTAATTTTGTTCAAACAAATCAAAGACCTAGAGTTCAAATCTGAAGATCCAAAGGAGTTGAAGATTCGAAGATTTGAAGATCAAAAGTTTGTGATTACGAATCACATAATTATCCGTTCGATAGCTCAAGACCGGAAAGCAATAAAGGTTGGTAAATTCTATCTCATAGCAATTCAATTTAACCGTATAGAACGGATCTTAGGGCTTGGGTTTTGTGTTAATTTGATGCTTAATTCCGCTACGCATGGACCCATAAAACCCAACAACTTCGTCATCGGAAGAGGACTCATTCTCTTTCTTCTTTGAGCTTAATTCGGCCAATTGTAGTTTCATGGCTTGGAGTTCGTCAACCAAGGCTTTCATTTCCCCGGCATGGATTCTCCTTTCAAGTTCTAATTTGGCCTCCATTTCATCGGCTTGGGCTTGTAACATTTCTTCATATTGAATCCTTTGATCCTCAATTTCCTTCTTGAGTGCTTCGGAATTCATCGTGTCGGAAAGAAATTGAGATGCTACCGTTGGAGAGGCAAGGGAGCTTGACGACCTTAGAGATGAACTCGAGATATCCTAACGAAACGTCTTTTCGAATATTAGCCCCAAATGATCCTAGATGGAGAAAAGGATGATGGTTAAAATTACCTCACGAGTGATTTTTGAAGTTTTATTTTTATTAGAGACGGAGTTTTGACTCAAGGAGGGAGCGCACATCGATCATCAATTACAAACACAGATTCTGCAAATAAAATCTCGCGCGAGACGAGGTAATCTCGCACGAGATAATCATCCGGAAAGATGGATTTTTCCTCATTTTATTTCCTAGATTCATGGTCGGACGGACGAAGATCCGTTTTCTATCTAGCATCCTAGGTAAATCTTATAGGTATACGTAATTCGAACCAAACCTAGGGACTCGGTAATTGAACATTCTTTGTAAAGTAAAGCCACGTAAAATTGACCGGAAGGACTTTTTTTTTTCTTTAAAGGGACTTCCGAAAGGGTCATTCCGAAGGGACATTTCCGAAGGGACTTTTTTTCTTTTTCCGAAGGGACTTTTCCGAATCCTTTCTCGATAGTCAATTTTACATTAGCTTTATGTTAGTCAAGGACAAGAAGAATTACCGAGTCAAAACCGGCCGGTCACGGAGTGTTCCTAGAAAGACAATCTACATGATATGTGGCGATGCAGGGCTGGAAGGCTAGGCTCCCCGCGATATGACAATCTAGGTGGATTGAATACGCGGAGTGGGATGATCCAACTTCGGAGAGACCGGCGACTAGGTGGTTACCGTCATCCGTCCTTAGTGTGGGTCCCGGGTTAATCGGGGTATGCAGTGCAATGACAGATATAGCATGAGTGCGCGTGTGTGAGAGTCAATCTAGGTGATAGATAAAAATAGAGATTTTTTTTGAAAATCAAAATGAAAACAGATAATGGCCGCACCAAGTGGTTGCCTACGTTTCTCCCAATCTAGGAAGACTCAGGCCGTCGTAGTTCCACATAAAGGAGAGAAAGAGAGATAAATAATTCAATTTACAACTCCCGAATCCCCAATGGACCGGACTTTAATTAAATAAAACCTAATCGCACGCAGTTTATAAATAATAATCAATTATTTAAAGGAAAATAAAGGTTCGAGTTCTACACCTTAAGGGAGGCCTTAAGATGTGGGAACTCTGCAAATAATGAATTCTGGGATCCCCCTTGCGTGTTCGGCTCTCGTCTTGGACTAGGAGATGAACGGGAGAAACCAGAAAACAACCAGATTGTCGAAGCAATATCTCGCGGAGATATGATATCTCGCCGCGAGACATGCCTCATCTGAGAGCAAAAAATTCGAATTTAAAATTTTACAAAATAGATTGAAAAACCTCTCTTTTAATTTTGACGCAAGTTTAAGCCTCTTAATTTTCAGTCCCCAGCGGAGTCGCCACTGTAGCGTTGTGAGAAAAATTCATCTTTTCATCTTTTTGAGTCACCACCTATATTATTCGATTGGAAACATAGGAAAACCATTTTGAAAGAGATTTGGGTTCGGGGCTTAGGTTATGAAATGGGTAGGTTTAGAAGGCATCCATTTCACCCAATCCGGAGATCGGTCTTGCTAAAGAAAAGAGAGGTTTTCAATCTTTTTAATAAAATAATTAAAGAAGAACAAATAAACCCTAATCAATTTCTTGATTAGGAATGTCGGATTGTATGCTTCGAGATCGCCTTCATTGACTGAAGGGACTCTAGGCTAATCCTTTTGATGGGATTACACTACTCTAAAATCAATAGAGAGGTTGAGAAGAGAAACGAAAGTTTAAAGGATGATTACCTTTTTGAGAAGAGATTCGGACAGAGTTTCGACTCAAATTTAGAGTTGAAACTTGATACGGACAGAGCTTCGCCTCGATCCTTGATTTGGATCTTGATGCGGACGGAGCTTCGCCTTGTTCCCTTGATTCGGGCTTCGATGTTTGTTAATCAACAAGGTTGACGAACAAACTTTAGGAGTTGTTTGTGAGTGATTTGAAGGAGTCTTTCGTGGAAAGAAACCAACAAATTGTGTGTGTTGTGTGTTTTCTTGATCAAGGATCAGAATTGTCGACCTCTGAAACACTGGAAGTCATCCAGTATTTATAGGAGGTTGGAAAGGTGAAGGTGGAGAGGGAAATTACCCTAGGAAGGTTCCAGAACTCAGTTCTAATTGGATACCCGAATTGATAAGGTTTTATCCAAAAAGAGAGTTTGAAACGGAGAAGGAGAGTGATTTCTGCACATCCTGTCGAGGGGATATCTCGCGCGAGATATGATATCTCGTGCGAGATAACTAGTCTGATGACTATTTTGTCCTCTCCAGTTGTTCCGTTAGTCAGTTAGGTCCAAAACTAACTAGGTTAGTTAGAAACTTAACGAAACATGACGAAACTGATATGCTTTCATCAAAACACAAAAGAGAGATGAAGAGTAGTGTAATCATGTAATTATGGGTTCAGAATGGGGTGTCTACATTTCGCAAGGGGTTTTGATCTTAGTATTGACTTGAAAATAATTATCATTGAATATGCATGGAAGGTTTTATGACACGGGCTAGACCAAAAACCAACCAAGTCTCGAACAAAAAGTGTGACACGGACTGTGCATGGTTGACACGGGTGAGGATTGGCTGGTGGGATGACCACGTTCGCGCGAAAGAGATGTCCGTAAGACCTCAAATGTTGCATCTGTGACCACTCTGGTCTCCAACATTCTTATGGTTTGCTTTGTCAGCAACCATATTTCCCAATCCTGATACGAAGTGTCAGTTTTCCCTGCTCGGCTCCTTGACTGACTTGGAGGCGGTAAGAGGATTCACCTGGGAAGAAGCTGGCTTGGCCGAGCTCTTCTTTGCTTTGGATAAGTATTCCCGGGGGGATGAGAACTCTCTTTGTTGTTTCTAGTTCGCTTTGGATGTGAGCTCTCTTTTCTCTTCCTTGTCTCATTTTTTCTTATCTGTATCTGTTTTGTAGTTGACACTCTTTCCTGTTGTCTTTTCAGGTGTGGTGCTATGAGGAGTTTCGTCCACAGCGGTGGGGTATCAAGGATGAGTATCCTCTCCCGTTTCCTGCTATGCTGTCCTGGCAAAAGGAGGCCAGGAGACCGGGGAGGTCGAGGGAAAATACGAGAGTGACTTATGAGGAGGTATCCGTGGCTCTGGAGCGGGACTTCTCGCCGAGGGTGAACTTGACTTGGTGGGGCCGGCTTGATCAGATGGTTCTCGTTGCTGCCAGGGAGGTGATGTGCCAGAGGAAGCTTCTGGTGGGGCTTCACTGCGACATCATGTATTTGGGCGAGAGAGTGGCTCACCAGTATGCTCCGGGATCGGATCCCATGGTTCCCAGGGATCCTCCTGTCTTCATGTTACAGCCATTGCTTATGGACAGGGATGAGTTGGACCGGTGTAGGCTAGGAGTGCCTTTTGCTGAGAATGTCCTCGAGGATGCTGACTATGATATCTTCCGAAGGATGAGGCTGAGGAGCCTGCAAATGATGGCTAGAGAGGGGGAAGATCCTTCACATCCCAAAGATCCTCCTGTCCCTCACACTCGCTTCGCGTATGAGGGCATTGGTGGTTCCCGTAGGCGATTGATGGTTCCAATTCCTGAGCAGGCGAGACCTCGGTATTGAGTCGATCCCGGTGCTACTGTGAGTATCTTGTTGATTTCATGTATTGTACTCGCTTTCTGCATATGTGCATCTGTGCTGTTCTTTCTGTCATTTGATCGCTTCCCTGATTTTCAGGTTTTGGGACGTACCCATGATCTGACTATCAGACGTCTGAAGGGGGTGATAGGTTTCGCCTGGCGGCTTCTTGACTACTTACGGTGCAGTTCCAGGAGAAGTGCGGCTATTTATGAGCATGTGCCCTCCAGGCCGTCTGTTTCTAGGGAATCATTTGCTTCCACGGCTGGTGGGATAGATGCAGAGCAAAGCTTTGGTTGGTCTCCTGATTGGCAGGGTGAGACTTCTGGATCGCAGGCCCGTCATTCTTCGTATTCGGGGTTTGAGCATGGGGAACTTCGGGAACACAGGCGTGGGGCCGTCATTCTTCGTATACCAGAGTGGATGACTTCATGAATTACCTGTTCGCCACAGATCCCGTTACGGTGGCACAGTTTGTCGAGAGCTCGGATGACAAGCAGGATTTGGAGTAGTCCTGTGATATCTTAGATAGCTATATGTATTGCTTATCTTAGACATTTTTTGTATTTGAGATGCCCTAGTTCTGGGGTGAAACTTTGTACATTTTATTATCATGATTGTTTTTACTTTTGGCATTTAACGAAACCGGATAAGCAAGTAGATTAATCAAAATAAATAATGACGGAAAATGCACTAAATAACAAACTTGAACAAGTAAAATTTACTGCTATTATGCATTGTTATTATTATTTGCACTGTCGCACGAGCCCGTGACGGATTTGGCATTGTATGGGATGGTTCACGGATGTTTGGCCGATTTGGATATTATGAAACAGATTTTGAAGGTGGCCCCGCATGTGTTAGCGTGACAAGAGAAAAACAAACAAATCATTCCATTACAAGTATGTAACCTCTTAGAGCGACGTTTTTTCATTCATTTTTGGGTAGGCATGGGCCTAGATTTTGGTGAAATATTTCCTATTTTGGTTTGTAATCCATTTAAAAATATTAATATTTGCGCTTTGAGCATGCTACGCGACCCCTGGGTTGGCTTTTCTATTTCGATCATGATCGTCATGTTGTCTTTGGAGCCCAAATCGATCAGGACAAGAATTTTCATGACTTCTTCGAAAAGGGTTTTGCAGGGAAGGCCAACTCAGGGCGTTTTCCGCAAATTATGGTTCTTTCTTCTTTGGGATCAATGTTTCGAACGTTCCTTTTTGGACTGGACCAAACAGTCTGTCTCCCAAGAAGAGCGTTTCGAGCTGTTCTTCTATGTCGGGGATCCCTTTGAACGAGTATTCATGCTGAACGGTGGTAGTGAATTGCCCAGGTATTGCAGTGATGTCGAGGAATGCTCCCCTTATCGGATTGGCCTTGAGTCCTCTGAATCGTTCGAGGTTCTGTGTCAGCTTTTCCATCTTTTCTGCAGTCTCTATGCTGACTTTTCCCGTTCCTTTCTCATCTTCATCAGTTTTGCTGTCAGTTCCCTCAGTTCCTTTCTCATCTTCATCAGTTCCTCTGTCGGTTCCTTTGACGAAGTAGCGAGCTAGGCCGAAGTTGTAAGGTCGGAGGTTGGGGGTGACGTAGGAGGTTCCCCTTTTACGAGCCACGACTTTGATGCTTGCAAGTTTCTTGTCTTCTCTGACATCATCAGGTATAGGTACATAACCGAGCCCCTGGACAGTATTGTGGTCCTTGACTTCGATGACTTGGTGTTGGCCCTGTAACCTTTTGCCGAGCCCCAGTCCTGGAATGGAGTTCATGAGCTTCATCATTTTCATGGCATGGGGGATCTTATCCCAGAACAACGGAAGGTCTACTCTGCATATTTGGATCTTGGAAGTTTCCATTGTAAATCTAGTTAATGGCATATCGTCGTCACGCTTGATTTCTAACACTGGAATAACATTGGTGCAGGTTCCTTCGGTGGTGACGCTATCCCCGTAAACAGTTGTCAGTTCATTTCCTTGCATGAATTTGATACATTAGTGAAGAGTGGATGATACGCCGTTTATCTGGTGCAGCCATGGTCTTCCCAAGATAGCTTTGAAAGTGATAGGAATGTCCAGGACTTGAAATTTGGTAGGCATCATCTGTTTGCTGAACCAAATGTTTAAGGTAGCGACCCCGAGAACTGCGCGAGAGGTAGAATCATAAGCTTTGACAGTGTGAGCCGAAGGCTTTAAGTTGGTGGGCTTGATGTCGAGCAGATCCATCATCTTGGCAGGCAAGACATTCATTCCTGAGCCCCCGTCAACAAGTACGCGAGGAAGGCGGCGCTCGTCCAACTGGACAGTGATTAGAGCGGCTCATTATGATCAGCCCCAAACTTTGGCAGGTCCAAGTCTGTGAAGGTGATGATTTTTCCGTAGTGGATATTGTCGATCATCTGGATTGCTTCTTTGGGACTTGCATCCACGGGGACCATTGTCCGGGCTAAACTTTCCTCCGGCTTGACCTTATGAAGGTAGGAAGAGATGAGCAGAGACCAAAGGGAAATGTTTGCCTGGGTTCGCTTTAGCTGGGTAAGAATCGGGTCTTCCTTTCTGGAACTTGCTTCTTCGAGTACGTGCCGACTGGGTTGCGGCTCTGGTTCTGTTGTCTTTTTGTTGGCCTTGGGCTGTAGCACATGAATTTGACCAGATCGGGTCAGAACATTGACGTCGGGCTTGGCCTCTTTTGAGCATGTTTCTTTGAGTTGAGTCATAGTCAGCGGAGGATTTTTTGAAGCACAGGGCCATGCATCCTCTCTCAATTCGTTGACTGTTAATATATTTCCGGGGGCTTCGGCTGCCTTTTGGATTCTATCCTAGGATATAGGTTTAGGTACTTCGGCAGGGAGAGATCCTATAGTTCAGCGTAGTTGCTCAAATGTCAGTATGCATCAGTGGTTGCTAGGTCCGAGCATTGTCTCTTTCACCTTCTGTGTGAGGCTAGAGGATTCTTGATACATCCGAACCGTTTCACTGATCTCTTCGCGGTACACGGCATTTTTCTCTTTCTGGATGAGCAGGCTCATGGCGTTCTTGAGTTGGGACAAGCAGTATTCGTGGTTTCCTAGCTTTCCTCCACTCTTAATCCAAATATGCTCTCTTATGGTGCCAGTGCTTCTTTGAATCATGCACGACAATCTTGATAAAACTCCATTGGGGAGAGCTTTCTTTGTAGCTTTAACTGAGTGGCGAGTATGTCGGAAGGTGAGTGTATGGCTTCCCGGACGTTTTCCCAAGTGTGAATTACCCCTCAACATTTCTCCTTTCTTATAACGAAAAGGGCTGAGTTCACCTCAAGTTGGAAAACACCATAATTATGAAAAACGGTGTCGCCATGCCATTTTGATTTATCCTCAAAACTTTGAAAAAAAAGGAAAAGGGTTCAGAGGTTAAGTTACTCATTAGGAAGAACGTTTGGCGTTCACCCAAGGAGCCTTGCAAAAGCATGTCTTCCAAGGTCCAAAATTTGTGCTTGTTTGTGTGCGTGTGAGTGATTTGAGAAAAGAAAAAAGGATTGCCAAGTTTATTATCCGAACGTAAGAACCATTTTAAGAAGGTTTTAGTTCGGGATACCTTGGACTTTGGTGTTTTCGGGATTTTGATCCTATACTCACTTTGAACTTATGATCATCATTATGGGACCTTTTGACCCTCCCATTAGATTAATCAACCAACGTAGGCGTAGGAGCCTTGGTATGTCTTAACCTAACTTTTCTTGGGGATTTTAGTCAAATGTGATCGAAGAGCTTGTCTTTAAGTCCAAGAATGAGACTTTTTTGAAAAAGAATGAATCTTTGTCCATCAATCCTACATCTTGAGACAATGATGATTCATAGGGACATTTTGTGTTTGTCTCAAGTGATTATCGGAGATTTCGGTACCAAGACTCATTGATTTCTAAAGGTACAAAGATTATGGCATTTTATAATGGGTGTCATGTATAGCTGGAGTCTTTACACCAATCCTCACTATGGAATGCTCAAGAACCATGGGACTTAGGGGAATGGGATGTAAAGATTGGATCTTTATGTTCATCCTATGTCTTTTATGCCTTTGGAGGCTTTTAGACAATCCTTGGAGAAAGATTCCAACTTTAGGCAAATGGGGAGAAATAGTTTGAAGAAAATGATACCATTACTTGTCAATACTTAGGTTTCAATTCTCAGAATATACTCTACCCGTCAAATTATATTAACTTCCTTTTTTTTCTTTTTATATACTGTATTGTCTCTGGATAGGTTTGGTGACTGTTTTTGTTTGGTTAAGATGTTCTTTTACAGCATGTCCGAACCACAAAAGGAAGGGGCTTGGTTCTGGCTTTCATCCATTGTTCATGGTCAAATGAAACAAGCTGTTATCTTTGTCTTCATGGTCAAATTCATTACCTGTAGTAGATACATTTTACAATTGGGATAAAAAAGATAACTCGTAAATTGACTACTAGTCTTAGAAGAGTATAGCTCAAGCCCAAAGGAAAGTTTCTGGGCAAAAAAGAATGAATGAATGTATATATAGGTGTATCTGTTATACAATGTACAAAAACAAAGAATTAAGAAAGTTCCTAAAGCCTAACTTGCCTATTCCTACAAAGATACATTAAATAGGGAAAAGGGGAGAGGGAAGTAGCCATAGCCCAACTGTGTCCACTTTTCTTTTTGGTATATCCCAAAATAAATATTGCACTTTTCTTTTTTGTTTGTCTCAAAATAAATGTCGCGATTCTAAGTAAGGAAGTAGTCTTAGTGTTTGTACACGTGTATAAACAAATAGACCATGTTTCTTAAAACGTTGACAAGTCCAAAGCAACATTTATTATGAAGAGGGAGTATAACATGTACTGGATTTGGTTTTATAGGCAGGGCCATCATGTAAGTCTCTTGATATTCAGCTCATCCTATCTTTCTGATTCTTGGTGGCTGTTAGTTTCCTTCTACGTCGTGTTTGCTTCATCTGGGGCTGCAGAATTTGCTGGTGTTTCATTTGGCACTGTAGCATTACCTGGTTTTGCCTCATTGCTAGTTGTAGATTCACTTGCTGCTTCAGTACTAACTGGCTGTGCCACGTTGGTGCTCTTAGTATCCCTTGGTGATGGAAGATTGGGTGGTTTTGCCTCACTTGTTTTAGTTTCGATAACTGCAGTAGTATTTGCAGGTTTTGCCAGTAATACCATTGTTGTTCATTCAGGGAAGTGTTATGAGAGATATGTGAATATGTATGTAAAGTAAAATAAGGAGTAGTTTTTTTTTCTCTTTTTTCTTTTTCCCTTTTATCTAGTTGTTGGTCTAGCACCAGAAGTCTAATGACCTCTTAACCAATGTCTTGGTCTAGGACCTCCCTCTTTGAGATTTCCTGACGAAATTGTTAAAGCGAAGGAAGAAATGCTTACCCAACCGGTTGATTCATTTCCCCTCATCAAAACGTACCCTTAATCCCTTGAACTTAATTTGTATTGCATTTAGAAAAGGAGTATTTATAGGTAGTCTTAATCTAAGCACTCGTTGCACAGCAATTAAAGCGAAGGAAGAAATGATTACCCAACTGGTTGATTCATTTCCCCTTTTCTTGAATTCCTGCCCAAAATCACCCTTTCTCACTCTTTCCTTAGTTTCTCTCTCTAGATTTGACTCGCAGTTGGCCATTTCCAGTTGCAGTAAAAACAACTGAGAACCCCATTAAAGAGTCTTCATCACAATTGTTGCTGATGAATAAACACACCAACTAGCTAAGCTCTCCAAATTCACTTTTGTGGGTTGTTTTCTACACTTGCTTCACTGAACACAAATTTGTTAAGTGTGAACAATCATTGCTACTGTTATTACACTCCCTTCTCATCCCTAGATGACTGTCCATTCAATTTTTCTGGCCTAGGTCCACTTGGCTAATCTTGTTTTTCAGAAAGCTAGTGAGTTACAAATATGCTATTTTATCTTTGAATGTAATGATAATTGTATCATACAGAATGAGAACATATGTGTCTGCTTGGTAGTTTTTAAATGCCAAATTTTTATGGTCTGCTAGATTCTCTCTTTTGCATTATAATCTATATTTTGGTAATTCAATTATTTTTTCATTTTTCAGGAAACTTATGCAAATAAATAGCGTGAAGCAAATGGGTTAGAGCCTACTATACCTGTGAATGGGGTTCAGGATCCTGACTTGAGGATATATCAAGAGGTTGTTGGAGGTGTACAAAAGGGTAGGCTTGTTGGAAGGCCCGGTGAAAAATGGAGTAAAAGGTCTGGTCATGTGTCTTCAATGGATTTTTCCGAACAAATAGCATTCCAACGGTCTACTCAAGAGGTGAAAAGGCTGAAAGAAGCTCTAGATGAAAATGCGAAGAAATTGGCTGAAAAATCAAAGATGAATTCCGAAAGAAATGCATACATTCAGTCATTGTATCAGTATATGGAAGCTTGTGCCGAGAAGAATGGAGATCCCCATCCTCCTCGGCCTCCCAGTTTTATTCTAGGAGCTCCTACATCTGATGGTGGGTCTAATACTCCCTATAGTAGTTCAGCAAATCTTGTTGATGATGATATGGGTGATGAACACATGGGTGATGAGCACATAGGTGATGATGAAGACTAGTACGGTATATTAAAATATTTTGGTCTCTAGTGGTATTATATTAGGAAGATATCTGTTGATTTCTGTTAATCGGATTATAACTGTTGATTTCTGTTAATCGGATTATGTGACGAAGGATGTCCAATTTTTTGAATTTATGATGGTGGATGTGGATGTCACTCTTTTGAACAATTTTAAACCTTGATGTATGCTTTTGAAAATATTATATATTTACTAGTTATTATTATTTACGTATCAGTTAATAGTATTGTTTTGAATATTAATCATCATTATTTTTAGGAGAAAAATATTTTATATAAATAAGCAGTGAGTTTACGCGATTGCGAAATCTGTCTTATATTGTTTTTACATTGATATTTGCGATTGCATTTGCCATCTCATTTTCAAAACCTAAGGCGATTGCATTTGCCGTCTCCTTCTCAAAACCTAAGGCGATTGCATTTGCCGTCTCCTTTTTCAAAACCTAAGGCGATTGCATTTGCCGTCTCCTTCTTTAAAACCTAAGGCGATTACATTTGCCGTCTCCTTTTTCAAAACCTAAGGCGATTGCATTTGCCGTCTCCTTCTTTAAAACCTAAGGCGATTGCATTTGACGTCTCCTTTGCTGAGCTAAGGTGATTGCAAATGTAATTAAAATAATTAAATAAATAAAATTAAAAAAACCTCTTATGCGATGGAAAAAGCAGTCGCGAAAAATAATTGACAAAGGCGACGGCCTTTTTCAGTCACCTTATCTTTTCGCGACAAGGCTTTACACGATTGCCATTGCGACGGTTTTTCCCATCGCGTTAACCTTCCGCGACGGCTCTAAGGGTTTACGCGACAGCTTTTGGCCGTCGCAAAAGATCAGTTTTCTTGTAGTGTTCTTCTTCAATTTGCCTTTTAACTTAAGAATGGAAATGATCCTTTCCCATCCTCCTAGGACCCTTGGGATTCGCATTTTGTTGGCTTCAGGATCGGCTTGGAAGAGTATAACTTCATCGTCTGTGTCGTTGCTTTCGCAAAGGGCTTGCTTTTCTCGGGGAGGCAAGCGTCTGTATTCTTCACGCTGTTGGACCAGGTATTCTTTGTGTTGTTCCATTCCATCTCCTAGGTCATCTGGACCGTTGACGGCCTTTCCTTTCCGGGGAGGGTTAGCCGAGAAGTGGTGGTAATCTAGGAAATTGCCGTTGGTGAAGTTCTTGAGGTCGAACTGATCCAGAGTGGCCTCTAAATGTCTTTCTAAGGCAGCTTGCGAAGCATTAAGGGATTTTTCCCTGTGATTCTTCCGAGCTTTTTCTTTGTCCTAGAGGTGATTCTAACAACACTAGCAACTTGTCGATGGGCTGCTCGTCGAACAATTGTCTGTATGGGACATTTAGTTTCACGATTTCCATTGTGTTCGACCCTTCATCATAGGTGACCTCATCTGAACTGGTGCCATCCTCGAATCTGAGCATGTTCACGTAAGAGTCTTCCTGCTGATCTGTTGCGTCTTCTACTCCAGAGAGTTCTGATTCATATCTGCTTGATGGTTCGACCCAGACCAAAGGACGTCATGTGCCCTGTTGTGAAGCTGGTACTGTAACGACCCGGACCCTAGGTACTAGTTTAATCACGTGTGAGTACGCGTATATGGCTTGCGTGGCATATCATTTATTATTTCGCATTTTGTTTGTAAGTATTATGTGTTAGTGTTAATATTTTAATAACTTATTTGACATTTTAAGTAGGTTAATAAATTATGTGACACCCCAATTATTTGTTCAATTTTGAGTATATATAATTGTGTTTTAAATCAGCGTTATTATTTTAAAGATAATAATAATAATAAGTAGTGTTCGGTTTAGAAATACTAATAGTAAAAGTAAAGTAGTAATTTTTGGGTAAGTAACATTTTATTATTTTATTATGAGACGGAGGGATTAATAATAATAATAATAATACTAATAAAATAAAATGGGACGGATTTGTTTGAAAGAAAATAAAATGCATTTTCTCTTTAAAGGCCACGTCACTACTTTGCATGAGAATGGGTGCACTTTCTTTGTCCAGCAAGTGTAGTAAGCTTGAGGTGGATAAAATGACTCATCTTCATCTTCTCAGTATTGTTTTAGAAAAGCCTTGATTCCATTTTAATGAGAGGAGGATAACTCCTTCACTTCAGCCGAGAGAGGGAGACCCAAAAACCTTTTCTTTCCTCCTTTCCCCTGTTTCAAAGATTTCAAATTATTTTCATTCATAAATTCCCATAAATCAAATACTATTCCGTTTTTCGATCCGTCTTCACCAAAATGTTCGGGAAGCCGAGGGGATCGCATCTAGCCGATTAAAGTTCTTCTTAATTTCGATGTATTTTTAGTAAGTTATTATATTTTTTTTTCAAAGTATGCTCATTTAGTGTTTAAAGATGATGTTGTCGTTGAATAATGTTTATATGTGGTTTTGGGATCAAATTCCATTAGGTTGAAATGATAAAAAAATTGGTTTTGGGTTTGGTTGGAATGAGTTGAGAAAAGAGGAAGTATTAGTTTCTTCAAATTATGTTCATGTGATATTTTAAGTTAAAAGTATTAAATTATAAATGTTACATGTTTTGTAGAATAAATTTTATTGATTTTAAAATGGGGAAAATGGCCTTTGTCTTGATTGAAAATGATTTTGTGTGTGTTGTAATATTGAGTTGGTTTTGGGTTAAATTATTTATGAGAATCAAAAATTATGTAAGGTTTAGAACACCTTATTTAAGGTGTCCCAGAACATTTACTTGTAATTCACAGTTTACTCAATGCATTCTAGTAGTTTGGTCCTTAAGAAAATATTTTGGGTAAATCACATTTTCTTTTCCGAGGTTTGGCTCAATTTAAAGTTTTCCACTGTTGCTTTATAAAATTTCACTTCTCTCCATTATCTCCAAAACCAATGTAATAAAGGGCCCAAATGGTTGTTCAGCAAGTTATTTGAATTGCATTCTCCTAATATTGTAATTAACAATGGTAGCTTTGCCATTCCTTATAAACTGCTATATTTATGATAGATTAACTAAGCATATTTGATAACTCATTGTTGTTTATGCTATATTGTTATTTGTTCATGAATCATGCCTATGTACATATTGATTGGACAAAGGTGGAGGCTAATATAAAAAAAAATGTTAGGAAGCTTTAGTAGTAAGAGGCCATAGAATAAGAATAAAATGGTGGATGCCTAATGCATCTTTTCACTGAAAGAGTATTTATGGCTAATCTGTTGAGTGATATTTTGGACTTATCATTATTAAGAGAAATGAGAGGAAATGATATTAATGATAGAATGAAGTGTTGGTAGGGTGGTTGTAGCTTGAGCTGAAAAAGGGTATAAGGGTGATTCTAAATTAGTGAATATATATATAATGATTCCTAAACCTAGAATAAGAACTGCCACGTCGGCGTCGATGTAAGCTAAAGGTACAAGCGTGAGCGTTTTAAAGCTATTACTTTTACTCTTATGGATTTTTAGTATTGATACTCTTATAGTGATTATAAGGTTGGATTAAGAAGTAATTAAAAGTATAAATGATTTCCAATTGAGATAATGAAGGATATTTAGTTCATTTGATGTTAATGATACAATTGTGGAAGTATGTTGGTTGTAAGGAAACGTTGGGTCATATTACCTTGAGTTGGTAATAGTGGAAATAGTATTTGGCTTGGTTGAATTGGTTTGATGTAACTTTAGTAGGAATATACTGAAGTTAGGTTGTTGTTGTGATTATGGTTAAAAGTGTATAAATAATTTACTTATGAACAAATAGATTGGGAGTAAACTTTACATTTGATAATAATTGGAAATGGGGAGTAAGACTAGACTCTTTCCTAAAAGTAACCATCTTCGGTGAGTATTAAAATTAGTAATGCGGAACTGAAATAAAATAGGATAAGTCATAGGTAAGTTTGGTTTATAGTATTTGTTACTTAAGATGAACAAGGTAAAAGGAAACGTTTGGTCATTTACTTGGAGTTTGGAATAATGGAATAGCTTGAGGTACTTTTGGTTGCATTGCTGAATGGAACTAAGTTTTGTAACGAAATGAGGTTAGTTAGTGTTAAAATGTAATGGAAGAGTTTGGTACTTGTTTGGTTCTGTTTGGTACTCAATTTATGTCCATAAAATAGAGGATTTTGGTTTGGGTCAATTGGGATTTTTAAAAGGATTTTTGAAAGGGTGGAAAACTGATTTTAGTTGTAATGAAGAAGTTGAGTTGAAAGAATGATGGTATAGAGAATTTGGGGTGTTAATGATTTGAGAATAATGGTTGCATGGAAAAGGGGTTAAAGTTTGGTTCTAAATTGGTGTGGTTGATGTTGGAATGGTTTGGAAATGAGTTAGTAATGTTTGGTATTGATTTTGGTCAGTTATATACTTGAGTAAAAGAGTACAATTGGATTTTGGTGTTCTGTAATCTGGTATCTGATTTCTGCCGTGGAACGAGTCGTGCCAAGGGGCACGAGTCGTACCCTTTGGCCATTCGTGGCCACGAGTCGTGGAAATGTCACAAGTCGTTCTGAGTAGAATGGGGGAAAAAAGCACGAGTCGTGCCAGAGGGCACGAGTCGTGCCCTGCTCTGAAAATTCTGCCTCAACTTTACAAGTCTGGAAACCTATCCAAATAAGAACCAACTTGAACACTCCTTAACTTAGATTAAAGTGGAACACTTTAGCTTCACAATGATATCTTAGTTGGTCAAAATGGAATAGTAGAAGTACTTTAAAAATTGATTGGAAAATGCTTCGCAACCTTGAATTGTAACTTCACAATAGTGAATCCCACTTGGTAACTTGAACTTGGGCTTGTATCGAAGTTACTCAATATTGTATATTAATCATGTAGGGATGATTGGTTATATATTACGTCTTACATGTATACATATACATGGTTTATGGTGGTGTTATATCCTTGAATGTTATTATAAAAGTGTAGACATTATATGTTGCACTTTTGATGATTGTTACCATCTTATGATGTGCTTGATTAGGGTTCCCTACTTTGGAATCCTAAGTGATATGATTCAAGGATTATTTAGCCTTAGTGCTACTGTTTGATACTTGTTATCAATTGTATCATTGTGATATGTTATATGGGTATGATTTCCTACTTTGGAATCATCGGAAATTATAAGCAAGTATTTAGTACTGTGCTTTTGATTCAAGTCCAGATGGTGCTTGAATTGGGCAGTGTTACGAGACTATAATGGCATCGAGCCGAGTCTGTTATAGTCTGTACTCTGGTTCCCTGTTTGCCCAACCATAGGCCATGGTTTGGGAGTAGTGGACTAGCTCAAGAAGTAGTCTAGTTGCACTATTTAGGATATGACTTTGTGTCATAGTCCTGTTTATTGTTGTTACTATGATTGGTTCCGGAACCGTTTCTTGACGGATGATCTTTGCTCGGATCGTGATATCCTTTTGAGGATTAAACCTTGGCTTAGTATCCTTCTCAGTGTTACAGTATTTCATTTATGTGTTTATATATACATCTTTCTTTACGTGGATAAGAATGTGATATATATATGATGATTCGTGTTATATGCTTTCTTGTTGTGATTGCATATCATATTGCTGCATATATAATAGCTTGCTGAGATTTTATCTCACCCCGTCCTTTTATTATTTTCTTTAGACCAGGGCGAGCCAAGTAATATGCTACGTTGAGGATGAGGAGGACGTCGAGTTGGGTATGTAATTTGGGAAAGTATAGTGTATTGGTTGCATTATATAAATGTATTATCAATAGGGTAGTATAATTGAGATTTAGACTTTATGTCATTAAATTTGGTAATGTTAGTGATTGTAAATATGATAAGTAAGGAGAGTAAGTTTGGAACTATGTTCCCTAAGTGTTTAAATGGTTTGTAAATGTGGTGTGTGGATATTAAGCTTGATATGGTTATTTTCAATTAGTATAGTAAAGTTTTTAAGTTGAAGCAGGTTTTGTATATTCAAAATTTAAGAAAGGACATTTTGAAAGTTTTAAAAGAAGAATGACGTCTTCCAGGCGTGTCCCGAACGTGGGGCCAATTAGGTCCCCGGTTCGGGGCGCGACAGTTGGTATCAGAGCTTAAGTTTCAGATAATCTAGAGTGACTGCGGGACTTAGGGGGGTAGTTGTGGATTGAGTGAGTAACGTTAAGTGCTTTATGCGGGTACATAGTTATTATGGCAGAAATTGGGAATATAACGATAGCTAAGGAGTTGAGAAATAAGAGTATTTCCACTTGTTAGGGTCGTATGGAGGATTCATGATGTCGAAGAGTCGACTTGGGAACTTCGAGAAGAAATGGAGTGGAAATATTTGAGGTTGTTTGGTCTTCTCGGTAAGTAAATTCAAAATTCGGGACGAATTTTCTTTAAGGGGGAGTGAATGTAACGACCCGGACCATAGGTACTAGTTTAATCACGTGTGAGTACGCGTATATGGCGTGCGTGGCATATCATTTATTATTTCGCATTTTGTTTGTAAGTATTATGTGTTAGTGTTAATATTTTAATAACTTGTTTGACATTTTAAGTAGGTTAATAAATTATGTGACACCCCAATTATTTGTTCAATTTTGAGTATATATAATTGTGTTTTAAATCAGCGTTATTATTTTAAAGATAATAATAATAATAAGTAGTGTTCGGTTTAGAAATAATAATAGTAAAAGTAAAGTAGTAATTTTTGGGTAAGTAACATTTTATTATTTTATTATGAGACGAAGGGATTAATAATAATAATAATAATAATACTAATAAAATAAAATGGGACGGATTTGTTTGAAGAAAATAAAATGCATTTTCTCTTTAAAGGCCACGTCACTACTTTGCATGAAAATGGGTGCACTTTCTTTGGCCAGCAAGTGTAGTAAGCTTGAGGTGGATAAAATGACTCATCTTCATCTTCTCAGTATTGTTTTAGAAAAGCCTTGATTCCATTTTAATGAGAGGAGGATAACTCCTTCACTTCAGCCGAGAGAGGGAGACCCAAAAACCTTTTCTTTCCTCCTTTCCCCTGTTTCAAAGATTTCAAATTATTTTCATTCATAAATTCCCATAAATCAAATACTATTCCGTTTTTCGATCCGTCTTCACCAAAATATTCGGGAAGCCGAGGGGATCGCATCTAGCCGATTAAAGTTCTTCTTAATTTCGAAGTATTTTTAGTAAGTTATTATATTTTTCTTTCAAAGTATGCTCATTTAGTGTTTAAAGATGATATTGTTGTTGAATAATGTTTACATGTGGTTTTGGGATCAAATTCCATGAGGTTGAAATGATAATAATTGGTTTTGGGTTTGGTTGGAATGAGTTGAGAAAAGAGTAAGTATTAGTTTCTTCAAATTATGTTCATGTGATATTTTAAGTTAAAAGTATTAAATTATAAATGTTACATGTTTTGTGAAATAAATTTTATTGATTCTAAAATGGGGAAAATGGCCTTTGTCTTGATTAAAAATGATTTTTTGTGTGTTGAGTTGGTTTTGGTTAAATTATTTATGAATCAAAAATTATGTAAGGTTTGGAACACCTTATTTAAGGTGTCCTAGAACATTTACTTGTAATTCACAGTTTACTCAATGCATTCTAGTAGTTTGGTTCTTAGAAAATATTTTGGGCAAATCACATTTTCCTCTCCCGAGGTTTGGCTCAATTTAAAGTTTTCACTGTTGCTTTATAAAATTTCACTTCTCTCCATTATCTCCAAAACCAATGTAATAAAGGGCCCAAATGGTTGTTCAACAGGTTATTTGAATTGCATTCTACTAATATTGTAATTAACAATGGTAGCTTTGACGTTCCTTATAAACTGATATTGTTATGATAGATTAACTAAGCATATTTGATAACTCATTGTTGTTTATGCTATATTGTTATTTGTTCATGAATCATGCCTATGTACATATTGATTGGACAAAGGTGGAGGTTAATGTGAAAAAATGTTAGGAAGCTTTAGTAGTAAGAGGCCATAGAGTAAGAATAAAATGGTGGATGCCTAATGCATCTTTTCACTGAAAGAGTATTTATGGCTAATCTGTTGAGTGATATTTTGGGACTTATCATTATTAAGAGAAATGATATTAATGATAGAACGAAGTATTGGTAGGGTGATTGTAGCTTGAGCTGAAAAAGGGTATAATAGTGATTCTAAATTAGTGAATATATATATAATGATTCCTAAACCTAGAATAAGAACTGCCACGTCAGCGTCGTCGTAAGCTAAAGGTACAAGCGTGAGCATTTTAAAGCTATTACTTATACTCTTATGAATTTTTAGTATTGATATTCTTATAGTGATTATAAGGTTGGATTAAGAAGTAAATAAAAGTATAAATGATTTCCAATTGAGATAATGAAGGATATTTAGTTCATTTGATGTTAATGATACAATTGTGGAAGTATGTTGGTTGTAAGGAAACGTTGGGTCATATTACCTTGAGTTGGTAATAGTGGAAATAGTATTTGGCTTGGTTGAATTGGTTTGATGTAACTTTAGTAGGAATATACTGAAGTTAGGTTGTTGTTGTGATTGTGGTTAAAAGTGTATAAATAATTTACTTATGAACAAATAGATTGGGAGTAAATTTTACATTTGATAATAATTGGAAATGGGGAGTAAGACTAGACTCTTTCCTAAAAGTAACCATCTTCGGTGAGTATTAAAATTAGTAATGCGAAACTGAAATAAAATAGGATAAGTCATAGGTAAGTTTGGTTTATAGTATTTGTTACTTAAGATGAACAAGGTGAAAGGAAACGTTTGGTCATTTACTTGGAGTTTGGAATAATGGAATAGCTTGAGGTACTTTTGGTTGCATTGCTGAATGGAACTAAGTTTTGCAACGAAATGAGGTTAGTTAGTGTTAAAATGTAATGGAAGAGTTTGGTACTTGTTTGGTTCTGTTTGGTACTCAATTTATGTCCATAAAATAGAGGATTTTGGTTTGGGTCAATTGGGATTTTTAAAAGGATTTTTGAAAGGGTGGAAAACTGATTTTAGTTGTAATGAAGAAGTTGAGTTGAAAGAATGATGGTATAGAGAATTTGGGGTGTTAATGATTTGAGAATAATGGTTCATGGAAAAGGGGTTAAAGTTTGGTTCTAAATTGGTGTGGTTGATGTTGGAATGGTTTGGAAATGAGTTAGTAATGTTTGGTATTGATTTTGGTCAGTTATATACTTGGAAAAACAGAGTAAAATAGTACAATTGGATTTTGGTGTTCTGTAATCTGGTATCTGATTTCTGTCGTGGAACGAGTCGTGCCAAGGGGCACGAGTCGTACCGTTTGGCCATTCGTGGCCACGAGTCGTGGAAATGTCACAAGTCGTTCTGAGTAGAATGGGGGAAAAAAGCACGAGTCGTGCCAGAGGGCACGAGTCGTGCCCTGCTCTGAAAATTCTGCCTCAACTTTACAAGTCTGGAAACCTATCCAAATAAGAACCAACTTGGACACTCCTTAACTTAGATTAAAGTGGAACACTTTAGCTTCACAATGATATCTTAGTTGGTCAAAATGGAATAGTAGAATTACTTTAAAAATTGATTGGAAAATGCTTCGCAACCTTGAATTGTAACTTCACAATAGTGAATCCCACTTGGTAACTTGAACTTGGGCTTGTATCGAAGTTACTCAATATTGTATATTAATCATGTAGGGATGATTGGTTATATATTACGTCTTACATGTATTCATATACATGGTTTATGGTGGTGTTATATCCTTGAATGTTATTATAAAAGTGTAGACATTATATGTTGCACTTTTGATGATTGTTACCATCTTATGATGTGCTTGATTAGGGTTCCCTACTTTGGAATCCTAAGTGATATGATTCAAGGATTATTTAGCCTTAGTGCTACTGTTTGATACTTGTTATCAATTGTATCATTGTGATATGTTATATGGGTATGATTCCCTACTTTGGAATCATCGGAAATTATAAGCAAGTATTTAGTACTGTGCTTTTGATTCAAGTCCAGATGGTGCTTGAATTGGGCAGTGTTACGAGACTATAATGGCACCGAGCCGAGTCTGTTATAGTCTGTACTCTGGTTCCCTGTTTGCCCAACCATAGGCCATGGTTTGGGAGTAGTGGACTAGCTCAAGAAGTAGTCTAGTTGCACTATTTAGGATATGACTTTGTGTCATAGTCCTGTTTATTGTTGTTACTATGATTGGTTCCGGAACCGTTTCTTCAGCGGATGATGCTGCTCGGATCGTGATATCCTTTTGAGGATTAAACCTTGGCTCAGTATCCTTCTCAGTGTTACAGTATTTCATTTATGTGTTTATATATACATCTTTCTTTAGGTGGATAAGAATGTGATATATATATGATGATTCGTGTTATATGATTTCTTGTTGTGATTGCATATCATATTGCTGCATATATAATAGCTTGCTGAGATTTTATCTCACCCCGTCCTTTTATTATTTTCTTTAGACCAGGGCGAGCCAAGTAATATGCTACGTTGAGGATGAGGAGGACGTCGAGTTGGGTATGTAATTTGGGAAAGTATAGTGTATTGGTTGCATTATATAAATGTATTATCAATAGGGTAGTATAATTGAGATTTAGACTTTATGTCATTAAATTTGGTAATGTTAGTGATTGTAAATATGATAAGTAAGGAGAGTAAGTTTGGAACTATGTTCCCTAAGTGTTTAAATGGTTTGTAAATGTGGTGTGTGGATATTAAGCTTGATATGGTTATTTTCAATTAGTATAGTAAAGTTTTTAAGTTGAAGCAGGTTTTGTATATTCAAAATTTAAGAAAGGACATTTTGAAAGTTTTAAAAGAAGAATGACGTCTTCCGGACGTGTCCCGAACGTGGGGCCAAGTAAGTCCCCGGTTCGGGGCGCGACAGTTTGTAACGCCCCGAGCCCGAAGACCGGGTCGGAACGCTATCAGATTTGACAGACTATCCCCACAAACCTCCACAAGTCTTTCCAGCACGTGTTGTCCTCACTTACGTGCTCACTGAGAAACTTCCCAGTGGGTCACCCATCCTAGAATTTCCCCAGGTCAAGCACGCTTAACCTTGGAGTCCTTATAGGATGAGCTTCCGAAAAAAAGATGCATCTTGGTGATATGAGTAGTACTAATCAAATCATATCAAACATATCAGGCACACACATTTTTGGGGTTCTTACAATCTCCCTCACTTAGGATCCTTGTCGTCCCCGGCAAGGCCTACTTGGATTGAAACCCCGGGCAGTGTGGATCCAAGAGGGGCTCGTACGGATTCAAGAGGTGACTCCCACCGACTCCGCGGTGTGCACTTTGTTCCGCACAGCACTTTGCTCCACACTTCCGGCCGGATCCCGCTCTGATACCATTTGTAACGCCCCGAGCCCGAAGACCGGGTCGGAACGCTATCAGATTTGACGGACTATCCCCACAAACCACCACAAGTCTTTCCAGCACGTGTTGTCCTCACTTACGTGCTCACTGAGAAACTTCCCAGTGGGTCACCCATCCCAGAATTTCCCCAAGTCAAGCACGCTTAAACTTGGAGTCCTTATAGGATGAGCTTCCAAAAAGAAGATGCATCTTGGTGATATGAGTAGTACTAATCAAATCATATCAAACATATCAGGCACACACATTTTTGGGGTTCTTACAGGTACTGCGAGGAAGACTTCGTGTCCTCTACTTGAGCAGAGGAGCTCGATAGGGAATCCCATGTTTAATATTTCGTGGACGACTGCCATGCATTCTTCATAAGTGTTCCTGTGTCTGTTGACCTTTATCGTGAAGATTTTTCTTCGTCAGGTCGGGCGAGAGGCTTTGCTCGAAGAATGCTCACGAACTTTCGGTTGGAGATGAGAGGTTTATGTCCCTGTATCATTGAGATTTCCAATGTTTCTTTCTATTCGGGATTCAAGTCTGGGAAACGGCAGTTGAATCTGATGAATCTTATGGCTCCGGGCTCCTCCTGCTCGAGGGCGTTGACGTAATTGGCAACTTCGGACTCGGAGGGATTCTGATGAGATTTTCCCCGGTTCTCCTTTTTTCGGTTCGCAGGGGGTGGCACATGTGTAGGGTTGCGGGTATGCTTGGTTGGTACTTCGGCTTCATTGCTTATGAGAAAGATATCTCCTCTGATGACCTCGAGGTCTCCACGGCATTTTATGAACTTTACGCAATGATGGAGGGTGGAGGCTATGACTTTCATGTGGTGGAGCCATGGGCATCCTAGCAGAGCTGTGAATTCGGACGGGATATCCATCACTTGGAATTTCACTGGCACCATTTGAGCTTCGAACCACAGTTCCAGAGTTACAGTCCCCAGGATAGGACGAGATGTGTTGTCATAGGCTTTGATGGTTCGGGAAGATGGGATCATATGGCCTTCATCGATGCGTAAGGCTCGCATCATGCTGAGGGGAAGGACATTGAGGCACGATCCATTTTCTACCAGGACTCCAGGAAGGGAGACAGTGTTGAGCCGAATGGTTATGTGCAAGGCCTCGTTATGTTCCATAACCCCTTTTGGTAAGTCTTCGTCACTAAATGTGAGCATGATGCCATATAGTCTAGGATCGTAGACTTGATCTCTTTTGGAAAAAGGGGATTCATCGAGCCATCCATTTCCCATCTTTCTCTTGAGAGGCAGAGGTTTTGGTGGTGCCTCAGGATTGCATTGAGGTCACTTGTGGCGGTGGCCTTCCTTTGTTAGCACGTTGATTGTGTGCGAGTACCCGGTTTGTCTTGCATTTCCTTTGTCGGCCCGTGCTCTGAAGTTTGACAAGTTGAACTTGGGCTGATCCTTTTGGGGATTATGCTTCTTGCTACCAGTCGGGTTGCTCGGATTTAAGGCTTTCTTGTGTCCCGAGGCATGAACTTTGGTGTCAGCAGGATATTTCGGCTTTTCCTCCCCTGTAGGTTCTGAAGCTGTGTTGCTCAAAGAAAGGTAAGACTTGCTAGAGTATAGGACGTAGTAATCAAACTTTCCAGAGGGTTCTCCGAGTGTACCCACGCTAGTTTCTCCAGCTTCGAATCTCTCCTTAAGTTTTTGCTGAGAGGAATGTTTCTTCTTCGTTTTGGGGGAATTGCCCCTTATCATGTCTTGGAACTCGTCGTCAAGGCATTTTGAGCAGTCACATACGTCGTACCATATGTGGACGTCCGATGAGGGGTTGATTGGGAACGGGATTGTATGTACGGAAACGTGCTGGGAATGTATTCGAATGTATCTTGGTGGCTGTTTGAGTAGGTGAGACGATATCACTTGGTTGCGGGAAAAACTGCCCTTGATGCTACTGCTGCCAAGAGGTGTCGTGAGGATTCAAATTCTGATCTAGGATTTAAACTTCAGATCTCGGTCAAGGTCTTTCTTTCAAATCCTGACTTTCGAAGTTGCATCTGAGAAGCCCCAATTCTGATTAAAACCTCAATGCCGAATAATACTTTTGACAAGCCCCAGAAATCGAAACTCAAAGTAGACCCTCAAGATGAAAAAAAAACTCTCTTCGCATGGCAAATCCCCAGTCCGAAGAAATGACTTGGTGAAGCCCCATTTTGGAGGAAGCGCCGGTCTTTTGTGAAGGTCCTGGAGTGAATCTGATGCAGCCCCAATCTGAGTTGAACCTTATGTGACCAGACGTGGCAACAGTCCTTGATTTTTTCTTTTTCTATCAGTCAACCAAAATGTAAAAGATAGGGCTTGTAATGTATACTTGCAAGGACGTATTTTAGAAAAGTGGGAACAATTCCCGATTTTATGTGGATACCTAGTTTAATGCAGGCACCAAAAGTCGCTTTGGGATTGACTCTTTTGAGAGAGTATGAGCGTAGAGAGGTTTGAAAAAGTGTATGGAAGTCCTTGCTGACAGAAAGACAGTGTTTAGCTCTATTTTTCCTATTATTGTAGAAAAAGAAGACTTGTCGAGACATTTGAAACTTTGTTTTATTCACAATGATCACAAGATTGCTTAAAACCCTTTGTTAATGTTCAGGTTACTTAACCACTAATCTCGATATGAGCAAACGTCTTGATTAATTATGAGGAGAAAGTCAACCGATGTCAAGGATCAAAGTTGGCTGTGTGTGAAAGAAAGGTATGTGTATAGGGGAGGTCATCAATGAGACCGGGTTTATGGGATCTGTATGTGTTTATGACCGGACCATTTCTGGTTGCCTACGTTCCCCTTAGTGTAAGGAGCTCAGGCCGCAGTAGTTCTGGCTGAACTGTGTTTAACATTGGGAAAGGGTATTAACATTTGTGGTCCCTTTGGTGAAAAGGCTCGGATAGGAAGGTTGGATGATGAGGCACGGGCCTTGAGGCGATTCCTTGACAAGTCATTTTTGACGGCTACTTCAACGATTCCATTACTTCTTGATCGTCGTCTTCATTGGGGGAGAAAGAATTTGAATATAGCTTAAGGACTTATGATGTGCTTTTGCCTTTGCTTTAACTGCTCCATTGTTATCGACAACTTCCATTCTTCACGCTTTAAATCCACCCATCAGTTAAGCTTTCGATCGGCGGGACTAAGTCCTTGGCCTAAGATTTTTTCTCTTGTTTTTTTGAAGCACATGAGGGAGAAGGCAAGCCCCTACTTGAACTTTCTTGATGCACATGAGGGCGAAGGCAAGCCCCTAGGTTGTTGTTTACATGGGGTCAATCTTTTAATGCTGAGTGACTTTTTGTTGTTCCTTGATGTTGCCGCCATCGTTGACTCGGTCAAGGTGATGGTGGGGACATGATTTGGAACGTGTGTGGGTTGATGGAGGCCTTTGTGAGGTAAGGAAAGTGTATAGGGAGGGCGTTAGTTGACTTTCTCACACCGATTAATCAGAACATTAATTATTTCCAGAGATTATTTATTTAGCAATGCAAGTGATCATATAGGATACAACCATTTCATTAAATGTAATGTAGGTGTGCAAATAATGTCTCAAGTCTAGCAAGAAATGAAAAAGACCTTTTTTTTATAGAAAATTAAGATTAACAACAATGACCGAGGACTTGATTGAACGAGGAAAGTACTAGAACTTATGAAGGTTGACTAAAAGACAGTTGACAAATCTTGAGGATAGGTAGCCCCTAATCTAGCTGCTTTTTGTTGCTGAACTGCCAGGATGCTTAAGCTTTCCGTCTTCTATTAACTTCTGAATTTCATACCGCAGACCGAGGCAGTTATTAGTTATGTGCCCGTGGTACTGGTGGAAGGCGCAGTACTTGCTTCTGTCAGCGTTGGCTGTGGGATTCTTTGGCTTGTAGTTCTCCATAGGTTTAAGTAGGCCTTCTTTGATCAGTCCCTATAACATTTTGCTTAGAGGCATGTCTGGCTTATCGAAGCGAAAGAAAGGCTGCCGCTCGGAAGAGTCGTTGCTTCGTTGGGCTGTGTTCCCATTGTTTGAGTGATGTCCCTGCTGGATGTGGTTGACGGTGGTGTCTTTTCCTTTGCCGGGAGACTGTGCAGGGTTTGATGTAGTTACTGCTCTGTATTGGTAAGATGGAACTGTGCTCGGGGCTGGCTTTTCCTTCAGGTCTTTCTTGAATTGGGGACCCGTATTGACCGTGGCATGGGGATCAGGATAGAAGTGATAGTTGACCGATGCTCTTACTGATGGCTTCAAACATGACTTCAAGATTCTCATTTGCTCATCCTCAGGCAGTGACTCCATGATTTCGGAAAGCTTCCAGCTTCGCTTCTTGCAAAGTTCTTCCATAGGTTTGTCTGCCTTCTATTCCGCCAGCATAACCACATGCGGGTCGATAGAAACCTTTGACTGGAACCTGTAACCAATGGTCCACTGATGGAGGGAACCATGATAGGGGGTTGATGGGATCGAATGGTAAATTCATCAGATCCAATAGGGATAAACGAGGGTGGGAAACCCGAGACAGTTGGGTGTTCCTTTAATAATCCGTCGCCGTATTCAAGTGGGGGTTGGACAAACAGGCTTTGAGGGAACGGAGCATAAATTGGTGGGTACTGTGGAAATTGAGGGATTTGATGCAATGAAGCAGCTGAAGCAGATGCATGCTGTCCAAAGTAATGGGCCAAAAAAGTCATGGGGGTGAAACCTGATGAATTCTGAGCATATTGATAGAAAGAAGTGAACCTGGCAGGATTTTGAAGGTTATTTGGATCTATTTGAGAGGGTCCAGTGCTGCGCTGATTGTATTGAGTGAAAGGGGCAGAACCGGCTTGGCGGTGTATGACAGGGGCGCCTTGGGAAGTGGCGACATGAAGCCTAGATCGGCTATTTCCTTGGATCGACGGATTTCCATAGTTCAAAGGCGGAGGGACCTGGTTGAAGGCTTGGGGAGCTGATCGAGGATGATCGTTGTCCTCGATTTAGTCGAAAGTACCATCTAATCGGGGGATAGCTGTTATACCTCGCTCATTCAGAAGTTGTACCACGAAGTTCTGCTGATCTTCTTTCTATTTCTTGTGAACCTCACAAGCCCGGATGGCTTCTTCCAGTTTTATGTCGTTTAACGGTAGCGGGGTTCCGTTCCCGTCACGATTTCTCGGCGAACGGCTTGAATTTAGCGGGAAAAAGAGGAGTCATCACGCCATTTTTATTATGAGCCAAAACTTTGAAAAAGCCTTTTGAAAGGGGGTCGTTTTTATTAGGATCCAAAACATAGGAAAAGGCTATTGAACAGAGATTGTTAGGTTCAGAGGTCACGTTACGTTTCGGGAAGAGGAAAATTTGAGATCAGCCGAAACACCTCTTATTGATGAGTCTTTCTACCTTTCTCGAAAATTGTGCGTGTGTGTGTGTTTGTGTTACTTGTAAATGAGTTTGAATGGCAAACTTTGGTTTTGAAAAAGGAAGTTTGAATGGGAAACTTTTAGATTGAAAAGGAGTTTGAATAGCAAACTTTAGATTGAAAAGGAGTTTGAATGGCAAACTTTGAAATGAGTTGGGCATTATAACGTTACCCTTTTTTGACAAAAAGACAGTAAAGGAACGAGTTTGATTTTGAATCAGCCATTATAACGTTACCCTTTTTTGATAAAACGACAGTGAAGAAAGAGTTTGATTTTGAATCGGGCATTATAACGTTACCCTTTTTTGATAAAACGACAGTGAAGAAAAGGCATTTAAAGTAAATGACAGTATTAAAATAACGATCGATAAGTCAATTTCTTGACTCGGATGTTAAAGGTAAATACGATCAACAAACCAAACGGTTTGGACGGTAAATGACAATATTGAATTGACGGTATCAACGAATCGAACGATTAGGACGGTAAAAAATGCGATCAACGAACCAAACGGTTCGGACGGTAAAGAGCGTTATGTAATTGACAATATCAACGAATCAAATGATTCAGACAGTAAATAACGATCAACGAGCCAAACGGTTCGGACGATAGAAATGACGATCAACGAACCAAACGGTTCGGACGGTAAATGATGTAAATAGATAAAGTTTATAAAAAGGGTCAAGATCTCCGTTTTAACCCTAAATCGCTCTTTTCGATGGAGAAAAGTGATAGAGAGAGGATCACTTCAAGACCCGTAGACAACATAATGTCTACATTTTTAAGATTTTGATCAGATCAGAAGTATGGTAAAGTGTGTAAAAAGAGATGAAACGGAAGATTAAGAAGGAGAGTTTACCAATGGCTAGGTTTCGGCTCTATCTTCCTAGGGTACGTGTTTGAAAAGTGTTTAAAGAGGAGAGAAATTTTGCTCTCACGTAGGTTGAACCTCCCCTAGTTAACTCTCGTTTGCACTCGAGTTTCCGTCAATTCGACGGCGTTTCGGTGGTGTTTCGAGAGGGTTTTGGGGTTGAGAAGAGGTTGGAATATCGAAGGGCGGTTTGAGGTAAGAGAAATGGTCCTCAAAACTGAAAGAGGAGGGTGCTATTTATAGGAAATGTCAAGGTGCAAAACAGGCCGATCGGCCAGTCCATCAAGTTTGAGGGCTTTTTGGGTATTTGAAAATATGGTGGGACTGATGGGCGATCCAGCAAAACAGGCCGGCCGACCAGTCCTTCAGTTTGGGGGTATTTTGGTCTTTTCCAGCCTTGAATTGGATTGATTTGACTCAAGGCCTCGTGACATGTGTCTTGCTTAGTCATTAAGTAAGGGTTTTTATGCGTTGGGTCGTGTTTGACTGTTTTTTTAAATAACTGTCCGAATAAATGTCGAAACAGTCTCGAAAAATTTTGAAAATTGCGTATTTTTGAAAAAGTAATATTTTCACGTATTCAAACTTGTTTTTAATACACTTTAAATTATGAATGATCAGGACAGTCCTAAAAAGTCTCGTTAACTTGTAAAGTGTGAGTTAACAGATTATAACGATCCGGATGTGCAAATTTCAAGGAGAGAGGAAAAGGGTTGTCTCAATTTGAGCAGGGTTTCCCCAAAGCGTGTAAAAGAGATCCTTACAATGGATATAGAGTGAAAATTATTCTTTAAGGTAATGTACTAATGTACTATTACCCTTGAAATAATGAAACCTGCTGCTTAGTTTCTAAAAAGTACCATGTACTCTTATAAGTTTTCTCAAACTATGTAATACTCCCTCCATCCCCAATTTAAGTGCACACTTTTCATTTTTTCCATTTTGAGCGTCCCAAAATTACGTGCACATTTTCTAAAATAGAAAGGAATCTTTACTATTTCCTCCACTCATTTTCTCTCCTATATTATTTTAATACTCACAACACCATTATAATTTACTATTCCCTCCACTCATTCTCTCCTATTTTATTTTCACACTCACAACACTTTCAATATAATACTCTCTCCATAATTTACGTGAAAAATCAAAGTGTGCATCTAGGTTGGGGAAGGAGGGAGTATTTAAAATGGATGTTGTTAGTCAAACATAACGAATTGATGACATGGACACAATTGGTGCCACGTCAATTTTCAGTAAGTCTGAAATTATCCAGTGATAATTGTTAAGAATCAAAATTCTCAAGCAAATGAGGCGCCCGCCTCAACATCAGCCAGGCTCCCGCCTCACACTGTCCACACCATTGCTGGAACCTCGGCCTCCCAGGCGGCCGTCTCTCTCAGTGTCTTGCGCCTGCCTCACCACGATCACATCAACGCTGAACCCTCTGTTGCCCAGGCGTGCACCTCATCCTCGGTCAGGAGGCCACCTCACGCAAAGAACCAACGGCCCTTTGTCTGATGTTGTTCCACTTCAGTTCATCTTAGGTTAATGTATTGTTGTTTATTTGTATGTATCTCAGAATTAGAATAGTCACAAAATGTTGTATATATATCTCAGTTGTTCAATGGAAAAATTATTCATTGCCATATTCATTACATGGTATCAGAGCTATTGTGATCAAATAAAAATAATTTCCTTTCTTTTTTTTCAGTTTGCCATCTTCTTCACCCACCATGGCTGGCCAAACCTCCAACGCCATCCCTAACACCGATGAACCCAATCGCCCTATCCTCTTGGTCAATCTCTCCCAATGCAAAACTCTAACACCTCTCACCTACTTAGTTTGGTTGTCCCAAGTAACATCCCTTCTCTTTGGCCTAGATCTTCTGCAATATGTAGATGGCACCCACCCCACACCCACCGAAACAATCACAACTGATGGCAAAGAAACACCAAACCCAGCTTTCAAAACCTGGAATAGACAGGATCGGCTCATTCTTAGTGCCCTCCTTGGAACCTTGGACACCTCTGTCGCTCCCCTTATTTATCAAGCCAAAACTTCCAACGAGGCTTGGACAATCCTCAAGACAACCTACGTCAATCCCTCTAGAGGTCACATACTCCAACTCAAAGACAATCTTTCTTCTATCACCAAATCCTCCCTCTCTATCTCGGACTACATGCAAGCTATCAAAGCTTGCACCGACAAACTCGCCATTTTGGGAAAACCTCTAGATCCCGAAGACATTATCGCCACCGTTCTCAAGGGTCTCGACTATGACACCTACAAACCCATAGTCGATTCTGTTCGTGCCCGTGATGACCCCACCAGCTTCGAAGCCCTTCATGAGAAGCTCATTCATCATGAGCTTACTCTTAAACAACAAACTTCTTCACCTTCCTTCCCTATCTCATCCCATGTTGCCCAAACCAAAGCCCACTCCTCCCATACACCCACCCGTTCTTACACAAACCATCCCATACTGCCAACACCACCACAAAACCGAGCCAATACTTCCTCCAATCCATTCAAGGGAAAATGCCAATACTGCAGGTATGTTGGCCACATTATATCCCAGTGCCGACAGTTCAAACGTGATTACCCTACCATCAATTTTCCTCCTCCGCTTTCCTCAAACCCCACCAATCGCCCAAATTCTTCCCAAACACAACCCCAAGCCCACACCATGACAACCCCTACCTCAACTCATTTTGTACCATGGCTTGTGGATAGTGGTGCAACTCATCACTTAACAAATGACCTCTCCACTCTTGCTCTCCATCATCCTTACGATGGAAGTGATGATGTTATCATTGGTGACGGCTCCTCGCTCTCCATCGAAAATATAGGTTCCTTCTTCATTCCTATCTCTCATTCTACACTTCAATTTCATAATGTCTTACATGTTCCTCAAATCTCTAAAAATATAATTTCAGTCTCTCAATTCTGCAAAGATAACCATGCTTCCATAGAATTCTCACATTCTTCCTTTGTTTTTAAGGAACTCTCAACCCAACGAATACTTCTTCAAGGAACAATTGACCATGGTGTTTACGTTTGGCGCCCCAATGCTTCTCAAGCTCTCATTGGCACCACCTCAACATCTCTTCAAACATGGCATCACAGATTGGGGCACCCCTCCTCCCCTATTGTTTCCCATTTAAATAAAACCTTTTCTTTACGCATTTCGTTTAATAAAACCTTTACCCATTGTAATCCTTGTCTTACAAATAAAAGTCACAAACTCCCCTTTTCTACTTCATCTTTACAAACTAATGCCCCTCTTGAACTAGTGTTTTCAGATGTTTGGACCTCTCCACTTTACTCTCATGATAATTACAAATACTATGTGATTTTCGTTGATCATTTTACAAAGTATACGTGGCTCTATCCCCTCAAACAAAAATCTGACACCTTCCCCACATTCGCTCGCTTCAAATCCCTTGTAGAAAAATTCTTCTCTCGTCCCATTGTTCAATTTTTCTCCGATAATTGCGGGGAGTATCTCAAACTCACTCCATCCCTTCTCCAAAATGGTATCTCTCATCTAACCTCTCCACCACATACTCCCGAACATAACGGCTTTGCCGAACGTCATCACCGACACTTAGTCGAAACCGCACTCTCACTCCTATCCCATGCTAAGCTTCCGCTCATTTTTTGGTCTCACGCCCTCACAACCGCAGCCTACCTAATCAATAGACTCCCTACCCCCACCCTACAAAATGACTCTCCTTATCTAAAGTTGTTTCAAAAATCACCCAACTACTCTAAACTTCGTAGCTTTGGGTGCTTGTGCTACCCATGGCTTAAACCATACACTCCTCACAAACTTGCACCAAAATCCACCCCTTGCATTTTTATTGGATACTCTTCATCTCAAAGTGCGTACCACTGCCTCGACCCAACCACTAATAAAATCTACACCTCTCGTCATGTTAAATTTGTTGAAACCATATTGCCCTACTCAACACTCACCTCAAACCCCACAATATCTCCTACAATCTCCCCAGGTGATTCGTGTGCCATCTCTATCCCAATCCTCCAATCCATACCCACTGTACCTAATCCTCAAACACTTCCCACCTCACCAGTTGAGCCACATCAGCCAAACACTCACCCACACCCTACTGCCTCTACTTCAGCCGATCCCATTCCTCCGGCTCAACCCGCACCAAATACCAACCTAAACACCACCCCCACTGTCAACCCAAACACCCCTCCATCAGCACCTCCTAACCCACCACCCACTCGAACCAATGAAACCAGATTATCCCATGGCATCCGTAAACCCAACCCCAAATATGCCTGTCTTGCTACTCTTCCTTCTCCTTCCTCGCTTCCCACCTCAACCAAATAAGCCCTCTCAATACCCATTGGTGTGCCGCCATGCAAGATGAATATGACGCGCTAATACGTAATACAACATGGTCACTTGTTCCATCCCATGAAGCTCCAAACATAGTTGGGTCTAAATGGGTGTTCCGCATAAAATACAACCCCGACAACACTATTCACAAATACAAAGCTCGTCTTGTTGCCAAGGGCTTCCATCAACGCCCTGGTCTTGACTACTCTGACACATTCAGTCCCGTGGTCAAACCCGTAACAATACGTCTTGTTCTCTCTCTCGCCATCACCCGTGGTTGGTCCCTTCGCCAACTCGACATCAACAATGCCTTCCTTCAAGGCAATCTCTCCAAGACAGTTTTTATGTCCCAACCCCCAGGTTTTCAGAACACTCTTCTTCCCTCTCATGTGTGTCGTCTCTCAAAAGTCATCTATGGTTTAAAACAAGCACCTCGTGCTTGGTACACTGCTCTATAACAATTTCTTCTCTCCTTTGGCTTTCGTTCATCACTATCTGATCCCTCTCTTTTCATTTACTCTCATAATTCCAACTATCTCTTCTTCTTGTCTATGTCGATGACATAGTCATCACGGGTCCATCAAACTCCTTTCTCTCTACATTCATCACAAGTCTCTCAACTCGCTTCTCTCTAAAAGATCTAGGTCCACTCTCATACTTTCTAGGAGTAGAAGTCACCCCAAATTCAGATGGTCTCTTACTCTCTCAGTCAAAATATATAAGTGATATCCTCCACAAGCATAACATGGACAACTCCAAACCCTCTCCCACCCCATGGCTACCTATCCTTCTCTTTCAGCCCTTCCCCACAGACCCATCTGCAACCCATCCGAATTTCTAGCCATTATTGGTAGCCTTCAATACCTCTCCCTCACTCGACCCGATATTGCCTTTTCCGTAAACAAATTAGCCCAATTCCTTCATCACCCCCAAGAAGCTCACTGGGTATCCCTCAAACGATTGCTCCGTTACTTGCACGGTACTTTACACTTGGGACTACAACTTTTTAAACAAACCCCTCCCATCCTTCATGCCTTTTGTGATGCGGATTGGGCAGGAGATAAGGATGACTTCATGTTCACCACCGGCTTCATTATCTACCTTGGCCGCAACCCCGTTACTTGGTCTTCAAAGAAGCAACGAGCCTTAGCTCGCTCTTCTACTGAAGCTGAATTTCGAGCTGTCGCTGCCACTACCGCTGAGCTCATTTGGATTAAAAACCTCCTGACTGAACTTGGTGTCAATCTCAATACAACTCCGGCCATTTACTGCGATAACTTAGGTGCGGTAACATACTCAGCCAATCCGGTCTTTCACTCACGGATGAAGCATCTCGCCCTAGCTTTTCACTTTGTGCGAGAACAGGTTAACCTTGGAACCTTGCGTATTCAACACATTTCAGGACAAGACCAGCTCGCAGATGCTCTTACAAAACCCCTCTCCCGAGCTTGGTTCATATCACTTACTTCCAAGATTGGACTCACACAGGGATCGTCCATCTTGCGGGGGCGTGTTAAGAATCAAAATTCTCAAGCAAATGAGGCGCCCGCCTCAACATCAGCCAGGCGCCCGCCTCACACTGTCCACACCATTGCTGGAACCTCGGCCTCCCAGGCGGCCGCCTCTCTCAGTGTCTTGCGCCCGCCTCACCACGATCACGTCAACGCTGAACCCTCTGTTGCCCAGGCGTGCGCCTCATCCTCGACCAGGCGGCCGCCTCACGCAAAGAACCAACGGCCCTTTGTCTGATGCTGTTCCACTTCAGTTCATCTTAGGTTAATGTATTGTTGTTTATTTGTATGTATCTCAGAATTAGAATAGTCACAAAATGTTGTATATATATCTCAGTTGTTCAATGGAAAAAATCATTCATTGCCATATTCTTTACAATAATCACGTGATTTATTGTTGGGTTTAATTAAAAGACGAGGAAGAGGTATTTGGGATTATCACAACTCAAAGACGGGAAAAAGAAAGACGATAATGGAGATTGTTTAGGGTTCGTGGGAAGTGATTCAAATCGAAGGAAAGGAGACATCATTCAAAAAAAATTAGCTTGTTTGTGACTCAGCAAGCAGTTGATTTAGGTAATGATTCAGAATTAGGGTTATGGGTTTCAAAAATTAGGGATCTGTTTCAAAATCCTGTCTTATTTCAACAACTTTGTTTTTGGATTTTCTTTGTCAGTTGATCAATAGGACTTGCAGATGTGGCGATGGAAGCATTAGGTTTTTAAAACCATGAATTGTGTGGTGATGGATTCGGAATAGGATGTGAATTATTATTGTTTTGGTCAAATTTCAACAAGTGTATTTCGATGAGAAGAAAAGTGACTAAAGTGATATGAATCTAGGTACAATGATTATCAAGTTGAATAGAAATGGACACAAGATGTTTGTTGACTAGGGAAAGCCCTTGAACAACTTGTTCTCCGACATAAAACCCCGGGAGGATTTGGCTCCTGCCTTGACCGGAAGTTTACTAAGAATTTTCTTGAGATTACAATGTTAAGAGCGTATGAAAAAGGGAGCTTAAGCTAGTGAAGAACGTGTGTGAAAATACAGTGTGTGTCCCCCTTTTATACCTCAAAGAAAACTAATTAACAAAGAAGATTATGCGCCTATAAACTCGGGGAAGAGGTTGATCAAAGAGAGATATATCCACCATTTGTGGTTTGAGGGAGAAGATAAGATCCGTTGCTGAGGAAACGTTGTTGACTTAAATTTTGCTTCTTGTGACACGTGCCCTATAAAATAGGAATAGCGTTACTGCGTCCCAACCTGCAGAAAGCCAAGTTGTAAATAGAACAACTCAAATTGTTAGTACCAAGTTGTTAGGTGTAAGTTGTAAAACATGTTGACTGAAAATGTAGGGCCCAACAATTGCCCCCAAACTTTTTGAATTTTAAAATGAGGAATAGAAAGAGACAAAAAATTCAAAAAGTTTGCCAAATAAGGAAAAAAGATGACGGTTTTTTAAAAGAGAAGAAAGGGACGCGGCAGGACGGTTAAGTAGTTTTCCAAAGCAAAAAGTTGTGTTGGTTTTAAAGTCCAACCGCTTTTAAGTTACCCACCAATAAATACACTCCTTTTCCAACTCTCCCTTTCACCAAATCAGAACAGTGATTTCAACGGAGGTTTTTATAGGGAGACCCAATGAAGACGACCGGAGAGAGAACCAAAATAGAACTTTCTGGTGAGTTACTTGTTTCCTTTTCAATTCCATCTCTGATTTTCTGTTTAAGCTTGAAAAAATGGGGAAGAGAAAGGCGGTGACTTTAATCGAGAGTGGAGAGGGTTTGCCCGCGGGTTTTCTAACCCAAAACATGTTGAAGAACCCTGAAAAAGAGAAGTGTACAATTCCTGCTACCAATTTAGAAATTATCAAGAAAAATCATGCCATGGCTTTCGAAACCGAACTTTTTACCCACCTTGACCTAACCCCAGAATGTTATTCCCCTGAATGGGTATGTTTCCCCGAATACCCCTTCACTATTGGTTTGAAATTCCCTTTCCCAATTTTAATCACCAAGTTTTTTGCTGCTACCAAACTTAACTATGCCCAACTTATGCCCCAAGGTTGGAGATGCCTACAAACCCTCGTAAGGTTAAATGCAGAAACAGAGTTGGAAATAGGTTTAGAGGAATTCGCTCTCACAAATGAAATTAGGAGTTTTGGTTTAGGGAGGTATGGCTTTAGGGTTAGAGCTGGTAGGATGTCCTTTCTAAATGACAATGTTGATACCGCCTATAGAGGGTGGAAGAACAAATTCTTTTTCGCCAAGAAGAGTACCCTGGTGAAGGATGAGGGTGCCAACTTCAAATGGAGGTCCCAAGGTAGTATAGGCAATTTTTCTTATTCTAATGATGCTCCTTAATAACTCATTTAATTAATTCTCCAAATTTCTCTTTGGCTTAGTTGCGAAATTGGATGTGCTCTTTCCCTTTAAGGACAACACGGAGGAGAATGTGAGCAAGATTTATAATTTGGACATATTAGTGAGAACTTTTAGGGCACTACCAGTTCAATTTGTCGCAGATCAAGACGAGGAAGTTAGTCCTGAAGAAGCCCAAGAAACAAATCTTGAAGATACTTTATCTGAGCCCATCCGAATGTCTACAGGTTAATTAAATACCTGAAACCTTTGCCTATCTCCAACTTGTTCTAATTCCTTTATTTTGTTCTAACTTTTCAACCTTTTTTGCAGCCACCCTCTCTAAGGACACCGTTAGTGCTGCTGGCCTACTTGCTGCGGCTAGAGCAAAGAGTTTAGCAAGGCAAGACAGTAAGCCCCCCACCCCCCGTGTCTGTTTGGCTAGCTCCGATGTGATTGCATCCAAGAAGAAGGGGGATGCGAAGAAGAGAAAGCTAGTGGATGCTGAAGCCACAGATACAAATGGTGACATGGATATGGGGAAGTTAGGAGAAAAGTTCGTAGCCAGCTGTTGAGAAGGTAAAGATGAAGGGACTTTTGAGTTTTTCCAAGGAGTTTGATAGAATATTAATGCTTTCTTTTATGCAGGAAATTATGATCCATATTGCGGCCCACATTGATGCATTGAAGATCAAGGCGGCGAGGCTCAGTTATGAAGTTGCAGAATCGAAGAAGGAGGCCACAAAAAGTGCCAAGGAAGTGGAGAAGTGGAAGAAGGAAGCAAACAAGCATGCTGGTGAAATGGAAGGTTTGAGGAAGGATTTTGAACGCTTAGAAAAAGAAGTGGAAGCCATCAGGGCTGAGAACAAGGCTCACATGAAAGAACTTGCAGCTGCGGAGGGAAAATTTAAATTTCATGCCACCAAGACTTTGTTAGAGGCTCGAATTCAGATGATTGAGGAATGTAAAAATGGGCAAGCCATAACTTGGAACCTGGAGGATGAGAGAAAAGTTTTGGAAGACCATATTGGGGAGCCAGCGGATGCAGAAAAAGTGAACTCCGCGGCCCTGGAAGCCGTAGTTGATGATGCCAACAAGGATCTGAGCACCATAGTGGTTACTCTAAATGACCAAGGGGAAAATACAACACCGGCGGCAGCAGGCCATGAAGTTTGAAAAACATTTTAAAACTTTTGGGTATTTTTGGATGAACAAAAACAATTTTTGGTTTTATTTGTGTACCTCTGTTGGTACAACAAATGGGGGGAGTGTCCTCAAAAACAAGGTTTTCAGTTTGTAATGGCTCATAAGAGCCGAGACAATTTATTTGGGGGTACTAGGTTGGTCTAGTACTCCAAGCTTTTTTAGGGTTTTAGGGACTTGTTGGCTTACCCAACTTGTCCTTTAGTTGCGAAAAATCTTTTGAAAAACACTTAATGGTTTTTTAGCAAAGTATTTTATGTCTCTGGGAGACGCTTGTTTGTTCTTTAGATAACATGTAAATGTTATAAACCGTAGGTAACATGAAAATGTTACAACCAATAGTTCACAACTTGAAGAAGTGTGAAAACGTGCGCCCAGGCGAAGGTGTCGAAACCTTAATTCGTAAGAAAATATGAATATCTTTTAACCATAAGTACCTTTGATCAGAGGTAAATCGTTTGAAGAGATAGAACAAGTATCAGCCGTCCTGGCGTGTCAACAAGTTCTATCCCTCTCCAGCTAGAATTCCAACATGTATCGGCCCGTGCGGCGTGTCAACATGTTGAAATTTTCTTCCTCGGGTTCAAACACGTATCAGCCGTACTGGCGTGTCAACATGTTGAACTTTGTCTTCCTCAGGCTCAAACATGTATCGGCCGTACTGGCGTGTCAACATGTTTGTCCTGTTCCAGCTTAGGTCTCAACAAGTATCAGCCGTAGTGGCGTATCAACATGTTGAGCCTACTCCATTTGATCAAGTTGCACCTCGCAAAATAGATTTATGTTAGGGTTGGGCGTTAGCGTAGCTAACGCCCCTCCGATGCTTAAGTTAGTAAGGATTCTCCACAAAAATTAACAACTTGAAATATACGAATGAATTTGACAACTAAAAATAAATCGTACCTGAGAAGTCTAGTTGCAAATAACTGGACTTACATGAAATAATGTTTCAAGTGGATGGCGTTTCAACTTCTAGGGATCCTATCTCCACTTGGGGTTGACAACCAGTACGCACCTTTGCCAGCTTCAGCGTCGATGAGATATGGTCCTTCCCACTTGGGGGCTAACTTACCTGCATTCAATTCTCTTGTATTTTGAAATACTTTTCTTAAAACTAAATCACCAACCTGGAAACTTCGACTACGATATTTTTGTTGTAGGATCTTGCAATTCGTTGTTGATAAGCCGCCATCCTTATCTTGGCTAAATCCCCGATCTCATCAATTGTATCTAAATCTTGAGTTAGCAAGAGATTATTTTCATCTTGAGTTAATAAGCCATACCTTCTTTGTTGGGATCGTTACTTCAACTGGAATTACAGCTTCCACCCCATATACCAATGAATATGGAGTTCTACCTGTGGCTCCTTTTGTGGTAGTCCTATCTGCCCAAAGTACAAGTGGTAACTCTTCAACCCATTTTCCCTTCTTTTGGTCTAAACGCTTCTTCAAGTTGTTGATGATCAACTTGTTGCTTGATTCAGCTTGGCCATTGGCTTGAGGGTGGACAGGTGTAGACATGATCAACTTGATGCCCCAGCGAGTACAAAAATCCCTGGTCTTCTTACTTATAAATTGTGACCCGTTGTCACATATAATCTCTGATGGCACACCAAACCTGCTAATTATATTTTTCTTTAGAAATGAGATTACCTCCTTATCTCTCACCTGTACATAAGCTTCTGCTTCGATCCACTTTGAGAAATAATCGGTTAATGCCAACATGAACACCTTGCCTCCGGTAGCCTTAGGTAACTTGCCTACAATGTCCATGCCCCACTGCATGAAAGGCCAAGATGGGACTATAGAATGTAAAGGCTCAGCAGGTTGATGCAAGATGTTACTGTGTCTTTGGCAGGCATCACACTTTTGTACATAGCTCATAGCATCTTGACGCATGGTTGGCCAATAGTATCCTGTCTTGAGGGCCTTCGACGCCAGTGCTTTCCCACCAGAATGGTTCCCACAAATTCCTTCGTGGATTTCTTTGAGTACTAGTTCTACTTGCTCATTATCGACACATCTTAAATAATGTCCTGCAAAAGACCTCTTGAATAGCACATTATCTATCAAAACAAAAGTAGAAGTACGAATCTTAAAGGATCTAACATTCTTAACATCGGGTGGAATAGTTCCAAGTTGAAGGAACTCAATTACAGGTTGGGTCCAAGAAGGTTTAGCATCTTGTGCCCCAGTAGGTGGAGTAACCACTTGAGTTTCCTCAACTTGGTCTATTGCCGGGTACTTAACATAAATGATGGGGATATTAGTATGCAACATTGATTTGCAAGTTGAACCCAAGTTGGCCAAGGCGTCCGCTTTTGCGTTCTCTTCTCTAGGGACCTGTTCCAAAGAGAATGATAGAAATTTTGAAGCTAAGGCCTTAACCTGTTGGAGGTACAGAGTCATCTTGGAATGCTTCGCCATATAACTGCCATTAAAATGGTTAGCTAGTAGTTGAGAGTCAACAAATACATTTAAATGTGTAATATTCAAACTTAAAGTTGTAGTTAAACCCATGATTAGGGCTTCATACTCAGCTTCGTTATTTGTTGCACTGAATTCACAAGATACAGCTTGAGGTATGATATCACCTTGAGGGGACTTCAAGATTATTCCCAAACCAATCCCTTTAGAATTTGAAGCTCCATCGGTATACAATGTCCAAAATCTAGGAACAGTTTTACCTTCAAGTTGTTGCACTTCCAGTTCTACCTCAGTGCAAACTTGGGTGAAGTCGGCTACGAAATCGGCTAGGGCCTGCGATTTGATGGCTGTTCTTGGCTCGTACGAAATGTCATACGTGCTCAACTTGATGACCACTTGGCCAACACGCCCGACATCTTCGGCGTTCTCAACACATTTCTCATAGGATAATTAGTTCTAACAGGTTATGGAATGTGTTTCAAAATAATGACGTAATTTGGTAGCGGCGGTAGTTAAGGCTAATATCAATTTTTCAAGATGAGAGTACCTTGTTTCGGCATCCAATAAAGACTTACTTACATAGTAAACGGGATCTTTGTTCACCTTGGATTTCCTTCACCAATACCGCACTAACGGCATTTTCGAGATACGGCTAAGTATAAATAAAGATGCTCACCATGTTCGGGTTTAGCAAGAAGGGGTGACGTCATCAAGTATTCTTTAAGTTGTTTGAAGGTTGCCTCATGTTGGTCAGTCCATTGAAAGAGTTTGTTTTTTCTTAATACTTCGTAGAATAACCTGCACTTATCAGATGATTTGGATATAAATCTATTCAAAGCAGGTACTCTACCTGTTAACCTTTGTACGTCCTTGATGTTCTTAGGGGATTCCAAGTTGAGAATGGCTTTGATTTGTTCGGGACTTGCTTCGATTCCCCTCTTGGTCACCACATATCCCAAGAATTTACCTGCTCTAACACCGAAGTTGCACTTTGCCGGATTGAGCTTTGAACACCATATCGTCTATGTAGACCTCCATCGTCTTGCCAAGTTGGTCTTTGAACATTTTGTTCACTAACCTTTGGTAGGTTGCCCCTGCATTTTTAAGACCAAAGGGCATAGAAATATAACAATATATACCTTCTGGAGTCATGAATGCTGTATCTTCTTGGTCTGAAGGCTCCATTTGAATTTGTTGATACCCGGAAGATGCATCCATGAATGTCAAGATGTCGTGGCCAGCTGTCTCGTCAACTAGAGAATCAATATGAGGGAGAGGGAATGGATCCTTCGGACATGCCTTGTTCAAGTCGGTGAAGTCCACGCATACTCGCCACTTGCCATTCTTCTTCTCCACCACTACAACGTTAGCCAACCACCTTGGGTACTGAACTTCTCTGATCATCTTGGACTTCAGTAGCCTCTCAACTTCATCCTTTATGATCTGGTTCCGCTCCTGGGCGAACTTCCTTCTTTTTTGACGGACAGGACGGATGGTCGGATCGATGTTCAACTTGTGAGTGTTGATGTCCTTGCTTATCCTTGTCATGTCTTCATGCTTCCAAGCAAAACAACATTTCTGACTTTTCAGGAACTCGATCAGCTCCTCTTCGATTTCGGACGGTAGGTCTATCCCAACTTGCACTTGGGCCTCAGGATTTGATGCATCCACAGGAACACTTTTTGTATCGTGCTCCACTGCTTCAAGAATGTCCTGGGCCTTTTTCTTTAATTGCTATGCTTGTCGAGGGGTCGAGCTTGCTTTCATGTTGATCTTGTAACATTCTTTAGAGACTTGCTAGTTTCCCTTCAACTTGGCAACTCCCCAAGGTATTGGAAACTTGACTCATTGATGGTAAGTTGATGGCACGGCCTTCATGTTGTGGATCCAAGGTCTTCCCAATATAACATTGTACGAGGAAGAGCACTCAATTACACAAAACCTCTCCATGGAATTCATACCCTCTAGGTAGATGGGCAACTTGATCTCTCCGACTGTTTGGTTCACCTCACCACTGAACCCTACCAGCACGGATGAATTCTTCACCACTTCGGACAGAGGGATGCCTATATCTTCAAGAGCATGAGTGAAGATGATGTTGACTGAGCTGCCACCATCGATCAGAATCCGCTTGACCACACAATTAGCAATCTGCACCTGAACAACTAGACCATCATGATGAGGGTCCAACGGGTTGTCCTTATCTTCATCTTCAAAAGAAATGATATGACCATCTATGAAGTCACGACGCCTTGAAGGCAATTCTGATTGATCTTCCTTAGAGCTTTTGGCATGGCGCTTGGCAGCAGAGTAAGTTGTGCCGCAAATATGAGACCCACCTGAAATAACATTTACTACCTTGGTGGTGGAGGGTGCAACTTTCTCGGGTCTAGAATGTTCTCCTGAATCAGGTTCTTTGGATTCACTCCTGACCCTCTTCTTGCCCAACAAATCCTTGAGAAGACCCTTTGACAATAAATGAGCAATCTCCTTCCTCAAGGCGAAACAGTTCTCGGTGGTGTGCCTAAAATCTTCATGAAATGCGCACCACTTGGACTTGTCCTTCCAAGTTGTTGACTGGTCATTCTTCTTGGGCCATCTTGCTTTATCTCCAAGATTTCCCATGGCGCACAAGATTCCTGCAATGTCCACAGAAAAACAATATTCAGAAATTTGTGGATAATCATTATCATCACCTTCCTGATCATCATCTACGACATGAATTCTAGAAGGTTCAGTTTTAGCAGGGGGTTTGCCCCTGTTGGACTTATAGTGATGGGAATCCGGTCGTCTGTCAGAAGGCTCAAATAGAGGAGTAGGAGTCCTCCCAGTTGACTTCCCCATCGCAAAGCTATCTTCCTCCAATCTGATGTAAGGCAAGGCCACGGTTGCGATTTCTTCAAGTTGTTTCGCGGGGTCATCACCAACTCGTTGTAGAACAATGAGCTCTTCTTCAAGCCTATACGGAATGTTTCCGTAGCGGTGGACACATCCAAGTTGGGTATAGTCACTTTGCCTCCTTGTTGAACCTCGTGCAAATACTCTTTAAGATTTTCGTTAGTACATTTGCACAATTCTATAAAGATCACTGGTCAACTTGTCGAATGCCCTGTTACATGAAAATTGGTTAATGAACATATTAACAAGTTGAGCATAAGATGAAATAGAGTTTAGAGGGAGTCCTGTTAGCCATTTTAAGGCTGGTCCTGACAAAGTAGAGCCAAAGCCCCTGCAAAAACACGCTTCTTTAAACATAGGAGGGATACTTATGATATCCATTGATTCCTGATACAAAGAACACATGCTCTGTTTGGATCGGTACTCCCATCATACTTCTTCATATGAGGACTCGATAATTTCTTCGGGATCTCCACACTGGCTATTGCTGGCACAAAACGAGACTCATTGTAGCAAGTTGGAGAGACTTGATGATACGGCAAGTTGACTCCAGGCACGCTTCGGAGCAACTCCTTAATGGTTTGCATTTCCTTAACAAGTTGGTTCTCTGCGAAAAGAGGAGCATTATTAGCCTGAGGTGCGAAAGTATCGAAAGCATTAAAGAAACTTCCCGTTTGCCCCATTGAGGGTGTAGCATAAGTGTAGCAAGATGATAGCGCAGGTTGGCTAGCTGGTAGGCCGAATCTTGGTTGCTCGATTGGAATGGATGTCACAATTGTGCTCTCCGCTGGCAAGGTGTTGGACATAGGGATATCTCCGACATGGCTCGGTCCTGTACCTGCACCAAACAAAGATCTAGGAAGCAAAGGTGAAAACGGAGTGGATACTTGAGTCTCAGCTTGCTTCCCTTTACGCAGACTATCAATGGCATTGAATATCATGGTATTCGTATGCTCCTGAGCATCCAACCGATCACCTATTTTCTTCAACATGTCCGCCATGTTGGACATTATCTCCAAATTGACAGCTTCTGCACTTGGAGGAGGGTTGCCTTGGGCATTGGAAACAGGAAGCGGCCGACTCTGACTGCTGGATGATGGATTAACCATTTCTACGCAAATAATCAAAGTTTCCCACAGACGGCGCCAAATTGTTTTGGTCAAATTTCAACAAGTGTATTTCGATGAGAAGAAAAGTGACTAAAGTGATATGAATCTAGGTACAATGATTATCAAGTTGAATAGAAATGGACACAAGATGTTTGTTGACTAGGGAAAGCCCTTGAACAACTTGTTCTCCGGCATAAAACCCCGGGAGGATTTGGCTCCTGCCTTGACCGGAAGTTTACTAAGAATTTTCTTGAGATTAAAATGTTAAGAGCGTATGAAAAAGGGAGCTTAATCTAGTGAAGAACGTGTGTGAAAATACAGTGTGTGTCCCCCTTTTATACCTCAAAGAAAACTAATTAACAAAGAAGATTATGCGCCTATAAACTCGGGGAAGAGGTTGATCAAAGAGAGATATATCCGCCATTTGTGGTTTGAGGGAGAAGATAAGATCCGTTGCTGAGGAAACGTTGTTGACTTAATCTTTGCTTCTTGTGACACGTGCCCTATAAAATAGGAATAGCGTTACTGCGTCCCAACCTGCAGAAAGCCAAGTTGTAAATAGAACAACTCAAGTTGTTAGTACCAAGTTGTTAGGTGTAAGTTGTAAAACATGTTGACTGAAAATGTAGGGCCCAACAATTATGTTATGGGTGTTGAATTTCATCATAGCCAAAATTTGAACCTGAACATGGCTAAAATTTGAATTGAAATTGACTAAATTTATACTTGAACATGAGTCAAATTACATTAGATAAAAGCACCATTGCACCAAGTTGTAACATTTCCCACAAAAAGTGTTGCCATCCCAAAAAACATTAACCAAAAAGGGGAGCCTACAAACAAAGCAAAGTAAATATCCTAAATATTCACCAAAACAAATCCACATACAAAACCACCACCAATTTTTTTCAATATTAATCAAATTCAACTACACCCTCCCCCTTCTTCTGATACTCTTCACTTCCACCTTTCAGAAACTCTTATTTTCTCCAATTTCACTTCATTTTCTTGCTTCCATTCTGACTTGTGTTTTCCACTCTGTGTTTGAGTGACCTTTTTATGAGTGAACTCCTGCTGAGAGGGCATTGGGGCAGATAAATTGATTATCATTTCAAATTGTTTTTCAATAACTTGATTAAACTCCTCTATGATGTTCTCATGAGCAACATTCCCAATGGATGGCATTGGTGCAGCTGTAGTGAATGGAACATCAACCTGAAACAAAATATAAGCAAGTGTTAATGGAATCCTGTAGAGTAATCAGATTTTAAAAACCTTCAAACTCACCCCAATATCTTGATCTTCATACAGTGTAGTAAGGTTTTCTTTTTTGCAGGACCCTTTACACTGATAGCTTCTTAGGTTTCACTGGAATTTCAATGTCGTTTTGAATCACATTATCATCAAATGGAATTTGTTCTTGTGCTACAATGGAACTTCATCCTGTGATTATTTAAGCTCATTTGTTATTCCTAAACCATTAAAAAAAAGTACAAGTTTACCCCAATATCATCATTCTCTAGTCTCTGATGAGAAAGTAACAATGCGGAATAAACTTTCTCTACTTATGTGAACCTGTTAGGAGCAGAAAATACTAATATCGCAGAAATAATAACCAAAGCAATATGGATAGACAATCACCAACCAACGAAAAACGACACCAAGAATTTTAACGTGGAAAACCTTCTCAAATCGAGAAGTAAAAACCACGAGACCAAGTCCAGAAAAATCCACTACTACTAAATATTGGTTCGGTACAAGAGAGCACAACCCAAATAATGATCAAGAACAATAAACTTGATCTAAACCAAAACAGCAAAAACAGTCCAACAAAAACTCCACAATCTGCAGCAAATTCGAACCAGAAAATCACCTGTCTAGAGATCTGAGAAACTCGATCAAAGCCAGTAGTACCGAAGCTCTATCTCTTATGAAGAACCAAGCGAAAAAATCACCCTGATCGGACCACAAACGAAGCGGGAATCGTGAAAAGAAAACTGCTGCGCTGAAAGAGTGTTGCACTCGGAAATTCTGTTTTCTCTCTGTGTTTTCGGCTCTTTTTCTACATACCAGCCAAATTAATTCCCACTAATTAACCTATTAAAACCCTAATAGACTAAAGAAAATTGGGCTAAGAATTTTTGGGCCTAAATAAACAAAGAAACATAAAAAAATCAAAGATGGGCTTTTTAATCAGCTAGGAGGGAAATACCCAACAAACTCCCCCTCCCGACAATGTTGATTATGTCGAGAACCCCATCATACCTGCGATCTCGCAGCAGGTATCATGCTTCTTCTTTGGCAAACTTTTAGTCATCATGTCTGACCCATTCCAGTCCGTATGAACCTTTTCAAGGTGTAGCAACTTCGATTCCAGAGTATCACGAATCCAATGATACCGAACATCAATGTGCTTCGACTTTGAATGAAAGCTAGAATTCTTCGCAAGGTGAATAGCACTCTGACTATCACAGAATACTACATACCTCTCTTGCATACACCCAATTTCTTGAGTAAACCGCTTCATCCACAACATCTCTTTTGAAGCTTTCGTTGTTGCAATGAACTCTGCCTCTGTGGTAGATAGTGAAACACACTTCTGCAACCTTGACTGCCATGCAACTGCTCCCCCTGCAAATGTAACCAAGTACTCTGATATAGACTTCCTTGTATCTGAATCACGAGCCATATCTGAATCTGTAAAAGCTTCTAAAACTGGCTTGCCATCTCCATAACAAATACACAACTTGGAAGTGCCTCTAAGATACCTGAAAATCCACTTTACTGCTGCCCAATGTTCTCTACCAGGATTAGTGAGATACCGGCTAACAATACAACCTGCATGAGCTAAATCTGGCCTTGTACATACCATTACATACATCAAACTACCAACTGCTGAAGCATACGGAACCCGTTCCATTTCCCGTTTCTGTTCATCACTTGAGGGACACTGCTCTGAATTCAACTTGAAGTGACTAGCAAGCGGAGTACCAACGGGCTTGGCCTTATCCATCTTGAACCTTTCAAGCACTTTCTCAATATACCTCTCTTGAGATAACCACAGCTTCTTTTCCTTTCTATCTCGGCTAATTCTCATGCCAAGGATTTGTTTTGCTGGACCCAAATCCTTCATGGCAAAAGACTTATTAAGCTCCTTCTTCAACTTGTCAATTTTCTTGATATCCTGACCAACAAGCAACATGTCATCAACATATAACAGTAAAATTATAAAATCATTATCAGAAAATTTCTTGACAAAAACACAAGGGTCAGAAGCTGTCCTGGTATATTTTTGCGTCCCCATGAATGATTCGAACTTCTTGTACCATTGTCTTGGAGCCTGTTTCAACCCATATAAGCTTTTCTTCAACTTGCAGACTAGGTTTTCTTTTCCATTTACCTCAAAACCCTCTGGCTGCTCCATGAAAATTTCTTCCTCTAAATCTCCATGTAGAAAAGCGGTCTTAACATCCAACTGCTCAATCTCCAAGTCCATGCTACCAGCTAAACCAAGAACAACTCGAATAGATGACATCTTCACAACTGGTGAGAAAATCTCTCCAAAATCTATCCCCTCTTTCTGACTGAAACCCTTCACAACCAATCTTGCCTTGTACCTTGGATGCGAATTATTTTCTTCAGACTTCAATCTGTATACCCACTTGTTCTTGAGTGCTCTCTTACCTTTAGGTAGCTTCACTAGCTCAAAAGTATGATTGTCATGCAAAGATTTCATCTCTTCTTACATGGCATTCTCCCATTTATCCTTGTCCCCATGTGCTATAGCCTCCTGATAACATTCAGGTTCTCCCCCATCAGTCAATAACACATAATCAGTAACAGGATACCTGCTAGAAGGTTGTCGGTCTCTGTTAGACCTTCTAGGAGGAATAGCTGCAGCTGCAGGAGGGACATCAATTGGCTGCGGCTCGCGCTGCGGCTCACAGTTGGTGGGGCTCGCTGCGGTGATCATCATCAATCTGCATAGGAGTCTCTGCTTCATCTGTATCCTGTATATGATCATGAAAATCATTCTCAACCCGCTCCGGTACTGCTTCCAAAGGAACCGGATCCCAATCAATTAAATCACCGCTGTCATGTGACACCTCTTTATCAATGTCCGCTATAGTCGATCTTCCATAAAACTACATCCCCGCTTCTAACAATCTTCTTTGCAATCGGGTCATAAAGCTTGAAGCCAAAATCATCAAAACCATAGCCCACAAAAATGCACTGTCGTGTCTTCATATCAAGCTTGGACCGTTCATCTTTAGGTATATGCACAAATGCCTTACACCCAAAAACACGCAAATGATCATAAGATACATCTTTACCTGTACAAACCTTTTCTGGTACTTCAAAATTCAGCGGAACACAAGGTGACTTATTTAGTACATGAACAACTGTACTTAAAGCCTCACCCCAAAAGGTTCTTGGAAGCCCTGCATGAGAAAGTAAACACCTGACCCTTTCGACTAGTGTCCTGTTCATTCTTTCTGCTATACCATTCAACTGCGGTGTCTTCGGAGGTGTCTTTTGATGCTGAATACCCTGCCGCTTGCAGTATCTATGAAACGGACCTGTGTACTCACCCCCATTATCTGTTCGGATACATTTAAGCTTTCCCCCAATCTCTCTCTCAACAGAAGCATGAAATTCTTTGAACACATCTAACACTTGATCTTTAGTACTCAAGGTATAAACCCACAACTTTCTAGAGTGATCGTCGATGAAAGTCACAAAATAAAGAGAACCACCGAGTGTTCTAGTTTTCATCGGACCACACACATCAGAGTATATAAGATCAAGTAAATTACGCTTTCTAGAAGGAGGGCGACTCTTAAAAGAAACTCTGTTTTGTTTACCTGCTAAGCAATGAGAACATCTCTTCAACTGCATATTTTTCACCCCAGAAAGAAGATTCTTTTTAGCCAATTTTTCCATTCCCTTTTCACTCATATGGCTAAGTCGCTTATGCCAAAGCTCAACAGCAATCTCGGACTCTGCAACATTAATATTGTCTTTGCATACTTTTGCCTGCATGGAATATAAGGTAGAATGCTTCTTACCTTTTGCCACAACCATAGAACCTCTGGTAAGCTTCCATTGCCCACAACCGAAATTATTGCAAAAACCATCATCATCGAGTCTACCTGCAGATAACAAATTCAGACGAAGATCCGGAACATGCCTCACATCCCTGAGAATCCCTGAGAACTAGTTTCATGCCAACTTCCGTTTCAAGGCAAACATTACCAATCCCAATAATTTTTGCCAAATTACCATTTTCCATCTTAACAGACCCATACTCACCGGGTGTGTAGGATGTAAAGAAATCTAAATGAGAGGTGGCATGAATAGAAGCACCACTGTCTATTACCCAACTTTACCTCACTGCCTATGAAATTAATGCTCTCATCATCATAGACAAGATGAAAATCTTCAGTGGCTGCAGCAACTCGATCTCCATCATTGCTATTATCTTTCTTACCATCTCTGTGTATGAGCTTCCTATTCTCCTTTTTCAACTGAAAGCAAAACCTCTTAATATGCCCTTTCTTACCACAGTGATCACACTCTTTATCTGTATATCTACCCCTTGAATTGCTTCTGTTTTTCGACTGATCTCTGCTCCTGCCTCTGTTGTTGTTCTGACCTCGGTGTCTATTTCTTCCCCTGTCTTCAACAACTAAGGCATCTGCTTGTGAACTAGAACCCGGCGATTTCCTTCGCAACTCTTCATTTAGAACACTACCTTTAGCGATTTCCATAGAAATAATACCATCAGGTGCAGAGTTTGACAAAGAAGTTCTAAAAGTCTCCCATGAATTTGGTAACGTACCAAGAAGCCATAAACCTTTTATCTCTTCATCAAACTTTATACCCATCTCTGATAGCTGATTCATAACTTCCTGAAAAGTATTCAAGTGATCTGTCATTGCAGTCCCATCTCTGTACCTCAAACCAATCAATTGTTTCATCAAAAACAATTTACTATTTTCAGTCTTCATGGCATACAACTGTTCAAGCTTAGTCCACAAAGTACGGGCATGTGTATCTGTACTGACATGGTTCAACACATTATCATCTACCCACTGTCTGATATACCCACAAACTTGTCGGTGCAACAAAGCCCAATCATCATCACTTTTACCCTCTGGTTTTTCTGAACAAAAAACAGGTTGGTGAAAACCCTTCACATAAAGAAGATCCTCCATCTTTGATTTCCACAACTGATAATTTGAACCATTCAAGTTAATCATTCTACTAGTATTAACCTCAATCGTTCAACACAAGTCAATAAAACCACAAAATCAAGGCTCTGATACCACTTTGATGAGAAAGTAACAATGCGGAATAAACTTTCTCTACTTATGTGAACCTGTTAGGAGCAGAAAATACTAATATCGCAGAAATAATAACCAAAGCAATATTGATAGACAATCACCAACCAACGAAAAACGACACCAAGAATTTTAACGTGAAAAACCTTCTCAAATCGAGAAGTAAAAACCACGGGACCAAGTCCAGAAAAATCCACTACTACTAAATATTGGTTCGGTACAAGAGAGCACAACCCAAATAATGATCAAGAACAATAAACTTGATCTAAACCAAAACAGCAAAAACAGTCCAACAAAAACTCCACAATCTGCAGCAAATTTGAACCAGAAAATCACCTGTCTAGAGATCTGAGAAACTCGATCAAAGCCAGTAGGATCGAAGCTCTATCTCTTACGAAGAACCAGGCGAAAAAATCACCCCGATCGGACCACAAACGAAGCGGGGATCGTGAAAAGAAAACTGCTGCGCTGAAGGAGTGTTGCACTCGAAAATTCTGTTTTCTCTCTGTGTTTTCGGCTCTTTTTCTACTTACCAGCCAAATTAATTCCCACTAATTAACCTATTAAAACCCTAATAGACTAAAGAAAATTGGGCTAATAATTTTTGGGCCTAAATAAACTAAGAAATATAAAAAAATCAAAGATGGATTTTTTAATCAACTAGGAGGGAAATGCCCAACAGTCTCATCTATCAAAGTCTTTTTTTTCTTGATTGAAGGACCTCTTTTGACTGACAATTTCTTTTTCCTGCCTTTGGCAGTTGAACTTCCTCCAATATCTTCATTTAGTGGACCATCATTATAAACTATTTCTGCGTAAGAGTAAAAAAAAGACATAAATTTATGAATGCAATTAAGATTGTCAAAGAAACAAATTTATGCATATTTACTTGGGGGTCCTGGATCTTCTCATACTATGTCCCCACCCATTATAGTTAGTACATCTCATTTGCCTTCCTTTTTTCACAATCTCACTAGGGTTACTCGGGGGCTTTGAATCTTTCTTCTTATTAGAACTGTATTTCCCACCCTCTGCCCACTCCCTATACCTCAAAGTCTCTGCACAGGTTGCAAACTATAATCATATTCCTTCACTGTGTAATATCACAGTAACCATTTATACATAAACCTATCACAATCATCATTCACAAAACAAATTGCTGAAACAACTTGAGCACATGGAATGCCTGAAAGCTGCCACATCCTACAACTACATGTTTTGTTCACAAGATCAACAGATTATCCCTCTAACCCTCTTCTCACTTCAAACAATTTGTCACCATTATTCTTAGCCTCCTAGTGTTTGAATTCATCTTTTGCAATGTCAAGTTTCAATCTGATTTTAGGGCACAAATGGTCATCAAGTTTAAAAAAGAAAGTTTTTTTCTCAGTCAACCTACACATTAAAGCTTGTCTCATAACCTCTAACATTGAAATCAGTGGTTTTTTCCTAGCACCTAATATGTATAAATTGAATGTCTCAGATAGGTTATTCTCCACATTATCGCAACATGACATAGGTGAAAATAAATCCCTAAACTAGTGTTCAGGGTTACTTAGCTTGAGGTACTCATAAGCTGCATTACTTGCACTCTTGATCTCATCCATCTTTGCTAAAAACACAGGTTTTGTACTACTCTTGGCTGCCTTCCAGAAAAGGTTTCTTAAAAGAACAAGTGAAAAGCGTTTCCTGAAATTGATTGATAATAAAAGGTCAATAAGCTTACAAATGTATTTAGTAAAAAGCCTTAAGACACCACTTAGAATTTTCCCTAATCTTAGGTGCATACTCTTTTGAACATCTTCTTCAATCTCAACATCTTGTTCAAGATCAACATCTTCTTCAGCCTCATCTTCTGTACTCTTACCTTTCTTCTTTTTATCCTCCAACTTTTGTTGCCTAAAAAATACAACCTCTTAATTCTCATCTTCACTCACATGATCTAAACTAGCTACATCATCATCAATCTCACAATGACCATTGTCTATCAATTTAGTAGAATCGTTATTTTCTAAATTTTCTTCATTCATTTCTTCAAACAATGCTTCATTTTCCTCACCATGTTCAACAAAGATCTCAATGCAACACTTATAAGACTTAGACAACTGAATTATTGTACTCAATGATTGATACCAACATAATCTTAGTCCTGCATTCATTCATACTTTTTCCTAGAACGTAACTTTATAATGGTACTTCATCACTGGTTTGTCACGAACACTTTTCACCAATATGTCCAACTCATGAAACTTTAAAGTTGTAGTATTAATAGAATGAAAATATGACACATCTCTACCTTCATAATGCTTAGTAGGACTAGCATGCATGACCCCACCATGATGAAATTCTATATCTAACAAAGACATCCTGAAAATGAATAAAATAAAACAATAAAGACTTGTCACATATAACAGAAGACAAAAAATACTATAAAAAATACTACAAATTTACCCATCCCAATCACTCCCAACACCCCCAACACCACTACCCCCCTCCCTCCCCCCCCCTCCTAACCCCCTCCCCCGGTCGAGTAAAAAAAAATTAATCATTTTCGATTTATTTTTAACTACTCCTCCCCCAATCCACTCACCACCCCCCCACCCCGTCGAGTAAAAAAAACAAAACAATTAATCATTTTAAATTTATTTTTAACAACTCCTCCCCAATCCACTCACCACCCCCTGCCACCCTACCCCCACACCCCCTCCCCTATCGTGTCAAATTTTTATTTTTTTTAAATGGCTTTTTTTAAAAAAAATGATTTATTAAAATGATTAATTTTAAAAAAATTAAAATGATTTTTTTTAAATGATTAATTTTTTTTTAAATGATTAATTTTTTTTAAATGATTTTTTTTTAAAAAATTAAAATGATTAATTTTTTAAAATGATTATTTTTTTTTTTTACTCAACGGGGTGTGGGGGTGTGGGGGGTGGGGGGTGAGTAGAGTGGGGGAGGAGTTGTTAAAATAAATTTAAAATGATTAAATTGTTTTACTCAACAGGGGTGGGGGTGGGGTGGCAGGGGGTGGTGAGTGGATTGGTGGAGGAGTTGTTAAAAATTAATTTAAAATAATTTTTTTTTACTCAATTGGCGGGGGGGGGGTAGGGGTAGGGCCGAACAAAAAATCAACGGATCGGACTGGACCAATAGAATCAGACCTAACCAATGAAAACCGGACCAATTCAATAGAATTGGATTGGTTCTAGTCCCAAATTTTATATGTAACCGATTATTTGGGTTGGTCCTGATTTTTTTAAAAAATATATACGATCCTGGACCGAATCCGGACCGGATCGATTATGCATATATTATGTATAATATATATATATATATATATATATATATATATATATATATATATATATATATATATATATATATATTCATAATTTCAAATTCCTAATTCCTAATTTCCAAAAAAAATAAAATAATTTTGCTGTGACCTTATCCATCCAGCGACATTACAAGTTTACAAAAACCCTAACCATATCATATCTCTTTCATTTCCGCCGTTTGGTTTTCTATCCCTCTCTCGTCTTTCTCTCATCTCAATTCTCAACCCTAGAAATCAAATTGATTTTTCATGGCGGCGCCCTGATTTTGACTCAGCTATCCAACCACGGCACCACCATCGATCACCAACGGCGCAGCTGTAACGGAAGTAATTAATCTACGACACAGATCTGTTTTTTCGTGCGAGATTGCAGAACATCATTACTCTGTTATTTTGCCTCTCAAATCTCCAATAAAAGGTAATGATTTAATGAGATTTTGATGTTATTTTCTCAGTCTCTACCTCCAATCTACTCGTATTTTCAATTTTCTTACAATTTTGCATCTGAATTTAGTTATTAGGGTCTGAATCATGTTTATGTTTTTCTCTTTTGTTCCTCTATTTCAGTTAATTTGTTGTATGTCTGAATATTTTTATTTGAACTTTGTTTATGTAATCGTCCTATATTTTGGTTTCATGAAAAAAATAGTTGTTGCATGTTTTATCTTTAGAAAAAATATATAGTAGTGTAACTTGTGGAACCGATGGAACCGGACATGGACCGAACCATTGGAACCGGACCAATGTGACCGGTCCTGTAATGTAATGGTCTGGTCCTGATCCTGAATTTAGGCAGAATCGAACAATTGGTCTGGTCCTGTTTTTTTGAAATTTTGATAAAATTCGGATCAATCCGGACCGTGAACGCCCCTAGGTAGGGGTGGTTGATGTGGGGTGGGTAACGTGGGTGTGTGTGTACGTGAGGGTGTTACCATTTTTCGAAAAAATTCGTAAATCATTTTACTTAGAAAAATGGGGAAAATATTTTACGAAAAATATTTTATGGAAAACATTTTCCCCCAAACAAGCGGAGCCTTATTTTTGTTTCATCATCAGATTTGGAATGAATATTTTTTAAACTATTTCATCAAAAAAATTCTCAATAATTTTTTTTCAATTTTCTTTTAATAGTTTATTATATTTTTGAAAACCTAAATTTTAAAAAGTTGATAGTAAAAATATTTATAATTTTTTATATTAAAAATCAAAAATTTTAAATTGATAATTTATTTTGTGACAAAAGGATTAAAATTAGTTCCTAGAGCAAATCCAACAATGGTATCTAGATAGGAATCAAAAACAAAATTTGATATGTATCGATCACCATAACATAACAAGATATCAAATTTTTATCTTCAACAATAACAATAGATATAAAATTCATGATATCAAGCTACTTTTTGATATTTACAAAATTTTATTAATTTTTTTATCTTAATCAATAATTTTAAATAAGACTAGAGTCGATGTTATAAAAAACTATTTTTTTCTAACATTCAGGAAAAATGTGATTTGTTTTTCACGTTTGTGCCAGTGCCAGCGCATGTGTAACAAAGTGCCAGTATAAAAAAAGTGTCAGTACCAGTTTAACAAAGTGCCAGTGTAAACAAAGTGCCAGTACATGTGTAACAAAGTGCCAATGTCAGTTTAACAAAGTGTCAGTACCCATTTTTTCACTGCCAGCATTTAAACACATATTCACTGGCACCCCGTCACTGGCACTTTTGTAGATTGACGCTGGCACATTATACACTGGCACTCCCAAATACATGTGTTGGCACTCTTTTACACTGGCACTTTTTTATCCTATCGCTGGCACTTTTTTACCCCAAACACTGGTACTCTTTTTTGCTGGCACTCAAAACACATGCACTGGCACTCAAAACACATGCACTGGCACTCAAAAACACATACACTGGCATTAATTTACACTAACACTGGCACATCAAATCCCTAGCACTGGCACATCAAATTTCCCACCAACAGCAAATTCCCAAACCCCTTTTCCCAATCTCTTCACCTCTGTCCCTCAGAGAAGGCCAAGTAACAATGTTGATTTCTTTGATTTCAGTTCCAGTTCGTTTAATTTAGAGCAAAGTAACATTGATTTTGTAGGAATTGAATCATTGCCTGAATTAATCAGTAATCTGTTGCCGAAACTGAGGGATTTGAGTTCACGTAAGCCGGATTTGAAGATTGATTCGGCTCCGGTGAAGAAATTGGAGTGGATTCAATTCGGGAAGCGGACTCCGACGGCTGAAGAGGCGGCGGTGAAGATTAAGGAGGATAGCATACATTACAGAGGAGTACGACGGAGGCCGTTGGGGAGGTATGCGGCGGAGATACGAGATTCGAACCGGCGCGGCGCTAGAATTTGGTTTGGGACGTACGACTCAGGCGTAGTCTAAAAACAAGTTTTTTTTAAGCTCACAAAAAATGCATTTTTTACAATAATTTGGCATATGACTTGATACCGAATAGGCTAGAGATTAGAATGACCGAACGATAAAGACAATAAACAATTTCGAAAGCTTCAAGCTTTTCTTTTTCTATTTCATCAAATCAAAGTCTGCTAATACAAAAGTCCTAACATTGTTTAAATACTAATCCTAAGAATGTTCTAGAATCCTATCAAACCCTGAAACACATTAGAATGACAAAAGACTAAAAGGCCCTAAATTAATAATTCAAATAAAACAAATATTTAAAGCATATACTCAGCAACCCTAAACCCAAATCGCAGGCCTGTTTTCTGAATTGCTGGAGCTCTTTCCGTCTGCCGCCTGGGCGCCTCAGGCTCAGAGTACTCGCCTCTGTTTTCTGTTGCTGCCATGATACTGCATCATCCTCCCCTCCTTAGAAACGACTCGTCCTCGAGTCAATACCCTCGATTGGAATACTACGATAACCCGGGAGATTCGAACTCTATTTGCAAAAGGAATTCTGTACCCTTGACGAACTTTAAACTTCAATGCCTTCGTTACAACATCCATCCAATCACTCCATTGTGTTGAGACGAAATGTTCAATGATCAATCTCTTGACGAACCCAGGAGCCGAACGATTTGCACAATCAACATCAAAGGGGTCTTTATAAGGAGGACTAATTTCAAAGTCCCACCTCAATTGGTTTAATTTCAACTGAAAGAACAGCGCTTGGGACAGGTGGTTGATATTCAGGGTTCACAGAGACAGTAACAATAGGTTCAGAATGTTCAATTTCCGTACTAATAGGATCATCTGTCTTCGAAATACCACAATTATAATCATCATAAATAGGTGGATGTGACCAATCAGCAAGTTTCTCATAACTTGAAGATTCGATAACAAACCCCTCTTTAAACTCAACGGTATCAATCCCCAAATCAATCAAATCTCCATAATTTGAATCAAACAGAGGAGGTTTTGACCAATCAACAAGATTTTCCTCACTTGAAGATTCGACAAAAACAATTTCTTGACACCCAACGGTATCTACCCAAGAATCAAAGGAATCATTAGGAACGGCCTTACCTTCGATTTTCGGAACTTCGATCCTCCTATCGTCATTTCTCGAATGGTTAGCTTCACACCTATCATGAAATCCATGATTTTGGCCGAGGGAATTCATCCCCTCTTGATAGTACTCCTTTTCCTCGGCTGGAACAATCGGATCTGAACCCCTCATCGCTAGAAGTTTTTCTCTGCGATCCAAGCGGATCTGGAGTATTTGAATTCGTCTTCGTACCTCCTCTATCTCGATATTGCGACGGCGTCGTCTGTACTGATGGTCATCTTCTTAGGGCTCCGCTGCACGGCTGCTCAATCGACCACCACGTTCACCATGAACCACGCTTCCTCGTTCAGCCATTGATATACGAACCGGAGCTCTGATACCAAATGATACCGAATAGGCTAGAGATTAGAATGACCGAACGATAAAGACAAGAAACAATTTCGAAAGCTTCAAGCTTTTCTTTTTCTATTTCATCAAATCAAAGTCTGCTAATACAAAAGCCTTAACATTGTTTAAATACTAATCCTAAGAATGTTCTAGAATCCTATCAAACCCTAAAACACATTAGAATGACAAAAGACTAAAAGACCCTAAATTAATAATTCAAATAAAACAAATATTTAAAGCAAATACTCAGCAACCCTAAACCCAAACCGCAGACCTGTTTTCTGAATTGCTAGAGCTCTTTCCGTCTGCCGCCGGGGCGCCCGCCTGGCTTGCTTGAGGCGCCCGCCTCAAGCTCATAGTGTTGTGAATATGGCCCTCCACAACCCAAGCAAACCACAAGAATAATAATCGCACACAAACCAAGCACAAGAAAATCAAAAGCACATAAAAGACACAAGAAATTGTTAACCCAGTTCACCAATTTGATTGGCTACGTCTGGGGGCACTACCAAGCCAGGATCTTGCACTATGTATGTAAAATATGTGTTACCATGAGAAAAGAGGCGGAGCTTTGCTTTATATATGACCTAGGATAACTAACCAAACCCTAGACAGACAAGGATTCCGGACTGCTGAAAACGGGCCCAGCGCGGCCGCCCTCATGCCAAGCGCGGTCGCGCTACTGTCCAGTAACTGCGACGCCCAGCCTCGGCCCTTCAACGCGGACGCCCTCCCTCTCAGCGCGGTCGCCCTCGAAGAATTCCATCCCTAGCATCAGTCTCGGTCCAAGAGCGCAGTCGCGCACATAGCCAGCGCGGCCGCTCTTGACGGTATCAGCTCCTGACGAAAATTCTCCCCCTTGCTTCGATGTCTAACCCGGTTGGTCCTCTATCCCAACAATCTCCCACCTAGAGATCAACCACACATACAAGCCCCGTATCCGTTCTTCAACTCATCCTTGGTGTCCTCCTAGTGCTCACCTTGATCATGGTAGTGCCATCCTCCTCTTCTACTCTCCGAGACCAATTGAAGCTTTGCACAGCTTCAATTTCTCAAGGTTCACAACCTTAGTCAACATGTCAGCCGGATTTTCCGATCCCAATATCTTCTCTAGCCCCAAGATCTTCTCCTCCAAGAGATGTCTGATGTAGTGAAACCTCAGTTCAATGTGCTTCGTCCTCGAATGAAATGCCAGATTTCTTGCCAAATGTATTGCACTCTGACTGTCTCTGTAGAGAACGTTACCACTTCGCGTTTTCCCAAGTTCACCCAAGAAGTTCTGCAGCCATACCATCTCTTTACTCGCCTCATCCTTTGCCACATATTACGCCTGCGGTCGGCTACGCCACGATCTTCTGCAATTTAGAAGCCCAGAAGATTGTTGTACCACCCAATGTGAACACATAACCCATAGTACTTCTCCTCTTATCAAGATCACTCGATGCCAAGTCCGCATCAACATAACCCGCTAACACCACTTCCTTGCTCGAGAAACACAGAGCCTTACCAGCAGTACCCGTCAAATAACGTAGGATCCACTTAACCGCTTCCCAATATTGCTTTCCTGGATTGCCCATAAACCGGCTGACTACTCCCACCGCATGTGCAATGTCCGGCCTTGTACACACCATTGCATACATGAGACTCCCCACTGCTGAAGCATATGGGAGTTCTCTCCATCTTGTCACGCTCCTCCTTGCCCCTAGGTGAGTCCTTCTCGGATAGCTTGAAATGCAAACCCAATGGCGTCCCTGTTGGCTTCGCCTCTTCCATACAAAACCTTGCCAAGACTTTCTCAACGTATTCTGCTTGTGAAAGAACCAACTTGCCCGACTCCCTATCCCGGTCAATCCGCATGCCCAAGATTTTTCTGGCCTCTCCCAAATCCTTCATCTCGAACCGTTCTGACAATTGAGTCTTCAATCTGTTTACCTCTCTACTGCTAGAGCCCGCTATTAGCATGTCGTCCACATATAACAGCAAGATAATATACCCATTGTCCGTATTCTTGAAGTAGCAACAATGATCCGCTTCACATATGATAAAATCAATGTCGTGCATGAACCCATCAAATTTCCTGTACCACTGCCTAGGATCTTGTTTAAGGCCATACAAGCTCTTAGTCAATCTGCAAACTAGCTCCTCGCTACCCTTAGACAAGTAACTCTCTGGCTGTACCATGTAAATCTCTTCCTCCAAGTCCCCATGAAGAAAGGTTGTCTTCACATCCATCTGTTCAAGCAACAAGTTGTCCGCCACTACTATCCCCAGAACCATTCTGATAGTGGTCATCTTCACAACCGGAGTGAATACCTCGGTGTAGTCAATACCGTACTTCTGCTGAAACCCTTTTACAACCAGTCTTGCCTTGTAACGCTTGCTACCGTCTGCTTCCTCCTTGATCCTGTAAACCCACTTGTTATGCAATGCCTTCTTCCCCTTAGGTAGTTCATCAACTCCCAAGTTTTGTTGGCCTTCAATGAGTCCATCTCATCATCCATCGCACTTTCCACTTGTTACAAAGTGTACTACGACGACCTCCGCATAACATTCCGGTTCCCATTATCATCAACGGCAAATAATAATTGGATGGAGTATACACTGTCGGGCGATCCACGCAACTGCTTGGATCTACGCAGCGGAATATCCGGTTCCGGAGTACGTGGTTCATCTTCGGTGACCTCTGACCATGGTCATCATGAACCGTTCTGCTCCCACCCGAGTTAGGAATATCCACCTCTACAATTTACGGTTCGAACTAGTGTCATCGGATGCCCCCTTTACGTCCTTGTACAAAGCTGTTCATTGAATACCACATCTCGACTACGAATAACTCTATGATTTTGGTCATCCCAAAACTTATACCCGAAGTCATCCCCGCCATTACCCAATAAATGTACACTTAAGCAGATTTAGCATCTAATTTAGTTCTCTTGCCGGAATCAACATGAACATAAGAAACGCAGCCAAATATGCGAAGAAAGGACAGATTTACACGCTTGCCACTCCAAGCTTCCTCTCGGAATTCCATTCCCCGATGGTATCGATGGTCCCCGATTGATCAAGAAAGCTGCCGTGTCAACTGCATATGCCCAGAACGTCTTCGAAAGTCCACACTTCAATCTCATACTTCTAGCCCGCTCATTCAATGTTCTGTTCATCCTCTCTGCTACCCCGTTGAGTTGTGGTGTCCGCTTTGGAGTCTTCTCCATACGAATGCCATTCGCTGCATAATATTCCCTAAACTCCCCGAGCTCATACTCTCCACCATTGTCTGATCTCAAGCACTTAAGCTTAAGTCCCGTCTGATTCTCCACCAAGGCCCTCCACTTCTTGAACACCTCGAAAGCCTCATCTTTCCCCTTCAAGAAATAGACCCAAACCTTCCTTGTAGAATCATCAATGAAAGTCATGTAATATGACGCACCACCCAGAGACGTAACTGGAGATGGCCCCCACAAGTCCGTGTGAACCAATTCCAACTTTGCTTCCCTCAAACCCCTTCCTGTCCTCGAGAAGTTATTTCTCCCTTGTTTGCCAAACATACAATCTTCGCAGATCCCCACGTTGACTGTCTTCAAACCCGGTAGTAGACCCTTTGAACAAAGCACCTTCATCCCCGTCTCACTCATGTGACCCAATCGACAGTGCCACAAATCCGTATCACCCTTGGCTGCTGCCACCGCGATACTGTCCTTGGTGTTATTCGCTAAATATAAAGTCCCCTCCTTATTACCCCGAGCGATCTCACAATCCTCCTTGGTAATAACCCAGTTTCTGCACCCGAATGTCACCTTGTAACCTTCTTCGTCCAATTGCCCAACTGAAAGTAGGTTCTTTTTCAAACCCGGAATGTGTCTGACCCCGTTCAGATGTAAGACCTTCCCGTCTGATGCTCCTATTCTGACATCCCCTTCCCTTGATTTCCAAAGGCTCGCCATCCGCCAGATAGACCTTCCCGAAATCATCAGAAGTGTAATTCTCCATCTCTTCCTTATGCCCGCAAGAGTGGAATGATGCCCCCGAATCCAGTACCCATGATTCTAGTGCACTACTAACACTCAGAACCAGTACATCATCACCTTCGACTGTCACATTCACCTGATTGCCCTTACGATTTGGACAATCCCTCTTGAAGTGTCCCAACTCCTTACAATAATAGCACTGAACAGATCCCTTCGCAACCTTTGGTTTGTCTTTGTTCTCCCCGGTCTTGCCCTTACCACTCACCACGTTCTCCCTAGATTCGATTCTCCCTTGTTTGCTAGTACCCGGCTTCCCCTTGCTAGTAGTAGCTAAAGCCGATCCCGAAGCACTCGATGTCCCCAACTTCTTCATGCGATTTTCTTCGGCCAAAAGAAAGTCTTTAACATCATCATACTTCAATTTCTTCTTACCTGCTGAAGCGTTGATCGCAGTCACTGTTCCGCTTCAACTTGATGGTAAAGAAGCTAGCAACAAACACGCATGAACCTCATCATCGAACTTGATCTCCACCGCTGTCAATGAGTCTATAACATCCATAAACTCATCGATGTGCTTAGCCAAGGATCCTCCCTCTTGCATCTTGAGACTACCCATCTTGCGTATCAAATCAACCTTATTTGCAGCAGATGGAGTTTCAAATCTCTCAGTAAGATAATCCAATAGCTCCTTGGTGGTTGTCGCCTTCTTGGTAGTCTTTGCAATCTACTTTGACAAAGTAGATCTAACCACCCCTAGGGCTTTCCGATCCATGAGTTCCCATTCTTCCTGATCTTCATCTTAGGTTTGACACCCTTCAGAGGCTTATAGAGGTCTTTGTTGTACAAAAGATCCTCAATCTGCATCCTCCAATATCTGTAGTCAGACCCATCGAATTTCTCAACTGCCTGTTTGTCCTTGCCCATTCTTGATTGCTTGGAACAACTCCCTTGATCTTGAAACCAAAAGCTCTGATACCAGTTGTTGTGAATATGGCCCTCCACAACCCAAGCAAACCACAAGAATAATAATCGCACACAAACCAAGCACAAGAAAATCAAAAGCACAGAAAAGACACAAGAAATTGTTAACCCAGTTCACCAATTTGATTGGCTACGTCAGAATCTTGCACAATGTATGTAAAATATGTGTTACCATGAGAAAAGAGGCGGAGCTTTGCTTTATATATGACCTAGGATAACTAACCAAACCCTAGACAGACAAGGATTCCGGACTGCTGAAAACGGGCCCAGGGCGGCCGCCCTCATGCCAAGCGCGGTCGCGCTACTGTCCAGTAACTCCGACGCCCAGCCTCGACCCTTCAGCGCGGACGCCCTCCCTCTCAGCGCGGTCGCCCTCGAAGAATTCCATCCCTAGCATCAGTCTCGGTCCAAGAGCGCGGTCGCGCACATAGCCAGTGTGGCCGCTCTTGACGGTATCAGCTCCTGACGAAAATTCTCCCTCTTGCTTCGATGTCTAACCCGGTTGGTCCTCTATCCCAACACATAGTACTCACCTCTGTTGTCTGTTGCTGTCATTGTTGCCATGATACTGCATCATGGCTATTGTTTTAATTAATTAATTTTTATTAAAACAAAAATTATAAATATTATAAGCAGGTAGGGAGGGATCACACGGTGCTGGTATAATTCATATCCCTATTACAATAGGCCCCCTTCTCTCTCTCTCTCTCTCTCTCTCTCTCTCTCTCTCTCTCGCTTCTCCTCTCTTTCCCACCTTTTGTTTTCCCTTCCCTCCATCTCCATTTCTCTCTCTCTCTCTCTCCTTTTTTTTTCTTTCCCTCCTCGCTGGATCTCTGACTCAATTTTCTTCTCTGATCATCATCAACTCCACCTTCCTCTTCCACAGGTCTCTCACAAATTCATCATCATTCACTCCCTCCCTCACCATTTTGATCTCCATTCTCACTCCTCTCTCTAGAATTGGTGAATTAATTCATAAATTCATCGGAGGATTCACCGGGAAAGTTGCTACTACGAGTTATATAGCCGATCGATTGAAAAAGAAGAACTGAGAAGATGAGTTTGAACGGAAATATGAGCGGCGGAGGAGGAGGAGGAGGACAAGGTCAATTTGGGGATACAACATACACTAAAGTGTTTGTTGGAGGATTGGCTTGGGAAACTCAAAAGGAAACCATGAAGAAATATTTTGAACAGTTTGGTGATATCTTGGAGGCCGTCGTCATCACCGATAAGTCCACCGGCCGATCTAAAGGATATGGTTTTGTATGTCCAAAACTCTATTAAATTAGTTAAACAGCTATTGCATGCTTTGATTTCGTCTCAGTAATTTTGATGGTGTATGAATGATCTGATTAATTAGGTTACATTTCGAGAAGCGGATGCGGCAGTGAGAGCATGCGTAGATGCTGCTCCGGTGATCGACGGAAGGAGAGCCAACTGTAACCTTGCTTCTTTGGGTGTTCAACGCTCTAAACCTTCAACACCTAAACTAGGTATAATTCTATGCATAATTTTTGTAAACAACATGCTTTAAAGTCTTGTATAAATTATTACTGCAATATAATACTCCCTCCGTCCCCGTCCCGTCAGTCAGTCGGTCAGGTGTAAGCTTTTGATCGGCTTTGGCCAAATAGTTTAAGGCGCTAATAATGATCACAATAAAAATCCAAAAATGTTATTGTTAATATTATTAAGCGTGATACAATAACAAATTTTTAAATTTTTATTAGGATCATTATTATGCCTTAAATTATTGATCAAAGTTGGTTAATTTACAAAAGTTCTTTGGGATGGGGCTGGGATGGAGTGAGTATGTATCAATTTTTTTGTATGGTATAATATCTTAAAGCACATTCTGGACAGATTTTTTTTTTACACTCCCACCCCTCCGTCCCATTTTAATCTAAAAATTTATTTATTCTATCACTTCAACTTAATTCTATCGTCTATTCCAATCTAGTATTTTTTTTTTTTTTTATTAATGAATAACGTAATCTATTATAAGAGTGGTCATTTTAATCTACAAAATTTATTTGTTCCAATCTATTATTTTATGTGTGTTACCATGATATTGTAAGATTACTTATAATATATTCCGTTATATGTTTCTTGTTATTTTTACATGATGTTAGAAATTAAAACCTAGTAATTAGTAATTACATGTTCTTGGTGGTTAAGTTATTGAATGTGTTCACATCTTACATTCACCTATACTCCATCCGTTCCACGTGAATGGAGATTTATTTCTTTTTTTCGTATATTTCACGTGATTAGAGATTGCCCAAAATGGTAAAGTCCTTACACTATTCCTCTCACTCCTTATCTCTCTTACTTTACTATTATACTTACAACAATAATCAACTTAATATTCCTCCAAATCATTCTCTCTGTTATTTTATTTTTCATAATCACAAACACCTACTTGCACTAATCCTCTCTCCTAGTTTTCCAATTTTTTGATCACCACTCACGTGAAACAGAGGGAATATATGGTGAGTTTAAGACATATTTCCAGTTATGGAGAGAGTTGAATTAATGGCTTTGAATTTTTGATGAATTAGGGTGAGTCCACATTGCTTTACAGCCATAAATGTACTACAGAAAAAGCATATGACAGCTCATTATACTGTTTTGGTAATCCATTTTAACTTTAATACACTTTCATACATACAGTTTATGTAAATTTTACTCAAATAAGATAATATTCAACACCATTTATATTTCTTGTAAATATAGTTATATACTCCTATACTTACTAATATATGTATATTAGATAGAGCATTATATGAAAGTGTATGAATTGAAGAAGATTACGAGAAAATAATCTAGTTAAATTGAATGATCAGGGGGGGGCGTCGGAGGAAGAAGCTTCAGGTTGATGAGCGCATTTCAGGCGGCAGCAGCTGTGGGAGGAGGAGGGTATCAAGGGGGACTGGGAACAACTTACCCTCAGTATGCTATCCAGCAAGGGATACCTTATACTGCTGCTAATGTTTATGGGTAATTAATCAATCCTCCCAAGCTTTATTAATTAGTCATAATTCATTCAGAAAAACACTTATCTCTATTCATGATTATGAATAAAAGTTTCTCTTTTTTCTCTTCAGTCCATTTCCATGTGCATTGCAAACTAATGAACTGCATGCTTCTGTATTATATTCGCCCGTGCTCTTCCACACCTCCCACATGTTTCCCCCACCATCATCATCATCTTCATAGTCTCTCTCCATGTGCTCAGTCAAAGACAGGTTCAGAACCACATCCACAAAAAATCATGTTACAGCTCATCTTCACCCAAAAGCTTGTCCTTTTTTTCCTTTGAAGCTTTCCCATATCAAAACTTGTGTTGTACATTTTTCTATATTTTATTTTCTTATTATTAGTAAAATAGTTCAGGCCAGCTTACACCCACTTTCTTTGCATGGTTTAACTTGATCCTCTCTGCCTTTTCCAGATTGCTTGAGCTACAAGAGTTGTTTTATACTTTATTTCTTTTTATTTTCTAATTTTTTTTGCCACTGTATGTTCAGGTACTCTGCCGGCTATTCCTCGGATTATGCATACCCAGCGGTTCGTACGAAAACTTCTATCTAATTGTCACTAATATCTCTTTTTATTACTTTTCAAATGTAAACATTTTTATCAGAATGGAGGGAGTGATGCATATAATTGCATGTCTGAAAACATGTAAAATTGGAGCACTGCTATTTATCACTGCATTATGTTTTGATAATATTTGCAACTTTTAATATATTTTCAGACATGCAGTTATATATATTTGCTGCTTTAGATAGTAATTGCATCTATTTAAAAAAAAAAAAAAGGAAGATTATCTATGCACTTGGTTAGTGAAATTACTATGGTTATGGTGTTTCAGAGTTACTATAATGTGTATGGAGGAACAGCCAATCAGATTGGAATGTATGCAACGGGGGCTGGTGGAATGATCACAGGTGGGGCTACAGCGGCTGCATCCTTCTACCCATATCTGAATTTTGGAGAAGGCAATACTGGTGGCTGCGGAGCTGCAGGTTACACAGGTGGGCAAGGCTATGGTCTCCAGTATCCACACCACCAGCACCAACTCTTTCAGTACTACGCAGGAGGTTATCCACAACACTATGGTACCCCCATGTCCCTTCCAGCAGCCACGCCTCCTTTGCAATCAGGTATGTACATTGCATATCATCACACTTGACCCTTCTCTTTTTACTAACTAAATTAATAATCTTTGTTTTGATTTCTTTAATGATCATTGTCCCACAATTACCCTTTATCTTATTATTCAAAACGTCTTTGAAAAAACTCATAAAATTGTATAGAACAATTCTTACTGGAAAGATAAATTTGCTTAGAAGAATTAAGAGGACGCAACATTAATGTCTACCTCATTATTCAAAAATTTGACAATCGTGGCATAATTACTTCAGGTATTTCTCCTAAGAAAACAGTTGATCAGAACTCAGGAATAGGTATGTATTTGTTGATTACTTGATAACTGAAACTAGCACATATCAAATTTCAAAATAAATGTTAAAATTACCTAGAACCAGAAAGAGTTCGAATACTGACCTGAAATACCAAAAATGCAAAGAAGACCTTCAAACTAAACTGCAAAGTGGACCCATGACTGAGACATCCAAAAATTTCTTGATTTTGAGTCAACCAGGAAAAAAGAAAAGGGGATATAAAGCACCAACAAATTAGTAGGATATAATGTAAATTGATTTTCTAGTTTTTTATTTTTTATTTTATAAATGATAGATAAAATGCTACTAAGGCTACATCAATTTTGCCTATAAATAGGATATTATTAAATTTCTAGTTGTTTCACGCATGTGATGCATTTTCTTTAGACACCCTTAAGCTGTTTCTTCTCATGTGCTCCTATTATCTTTTTTGAACGTAAAGTTTTTCTTATTGTAGTATCAAATGCAATGTCATGCACGTGCCAATAAAGATACTAATATCTTTGACAGTTTGTTATGCTGTGCCACAGGCATGACCATGGCTGCTCTACAATCCTCGATTCCCCATCACTAAGAGATTCATCTCATCGATCAAAAGCTGTACTTCTCTTTGCTCCTTCAGAATGATAATTCTGAAAAAAGAAGACCTTTGGCCCAACCATGGTTCTCTCTCTCTCTCTCTCCCCCTCCCCCTCTCTCTTTTATCTCTCTTCTCATGGTGCTAGGCCCTTGCCTGGGCATTCAGGTCATTTCGTTCATGATAACCCTCTGTAGGGGTTGCATCAATCAGAATTTGGAGGAAAAGTTTACCAAATTGCTTCTCTTGAAAGGCAGGGTCCCTTTCAAGAGAACCAAAGCATGCATGCATGTGTGCATTTCTCCCACTCAAGAGCATTCAAAAGATTGCCTTATAAGTTGGAAACAAATGTCTTTAAAATTCCAGCCTGAAAGGCTACGCCGTTTTTAACTTAGCCCGGGAGAGGCTAAACAAAACTAGTCAAATTTTCAAAATAATTGTATATTTTTCAACTTCAAAAGTAATTTAGTTTCAAGTACCTAGCAATATTTTTTATGCAAAAATTCATGGGCAATGGCTGCCCATTGATGTTTTTTCGTTGTTTTAACTTTCCTAGTCTTAAATATATCAACATTGACTAGATAGCTACATAGGAGTATGTTTTGTAAAAAATTCTCCATCTCCCCCCCCCCTCCCCATTCTTTTCATTTGTAGCTCGAAAGACCCATCTTTCCTTAGGGTAAGGCTAGATGGTTGACACTTTTGTTTTAATGTACATTCACTTGTAGGAAGGATAAATATTAGGGTCTATTGCATTAAGATTCCGTTACCGACTTTTTGCTAGGTATCAAGAGCTCCATTACTGGAAATGGAGCTCAAATGCATCAGATAGTTACCCCCGGGGAAATATTTGACTCCCTTCGGGTTTCTCTCTCTCTCTAACATATCAACCATGGTTAGGACTCAGGTCATCTTCTTTTCTTTTCTCTTCTCTTCTCTCCCACACTCCTTGTCCGTCTTCTTTGGAACTTGTAAGTTTACAATGAGATGGTACATGGTACGTACTCGTTTTTATGTATATCCTATATATGCTTTGTACGTACTTGGGATATTTGTAAGTAGGATTGCAAGACTCATTCTCTGTCTATGGTCATTGACAATTTTTACTCTACTGATCACTATTATGTTTAATTAAATCAAGTAAACTAGAGACATCTATACTTAAGTGTTGACGATATTTGCTTACTTATATGTAAAACTCCCTCTGTCCCGAAAAGTTAGTCTCATTTTTTTGTTTTATTGTTCACCCGAATCAACTTTGAACAATAATTTTGGTTTTATAGTTTTTATTATCCTAATGAAAATTTAAAACTTGTTATTGATATTATTTACAATGATATATCAATAACAAGTTTTAAATTTTCAATAGAATAGATAAAACTAATTTAAATTATTATTCAAGGTTAATTTAAGTTAACAACTAAAAAATTAAGATCAACTTTCCGAGAAATGGGAAGTACAATATATGATAGTGCGATTTTTTTTTTAAATATAGCTTTTTAAAAATTTATATATCAAAATAACATTTTCAAAAACTTAAGTACCAAACTAGCACATTTGACTTGAAATCCGGAATTGGTAATTCCGGATTATGAAATCCGGAATTACCAATTCCGGATTTGATTTGTTTTTTTTTTCCAAAATTGAATTTCCGAAAATAATAATTCCGTAAATAGGGGGTGATCGCGCCCTAAAATAGAGCGATCGCTCATGTGTACTCCGGAGGTACCAATTCCGGATTCTTTTTATTTATTTTTTTTCCAAAAAAGATTAAATGAGGAAAATAATATTTTCTGGAATAAATAGAGAGCGATCGCACGTATGTGGGGGCGATCGCTCTTAGTGTAATCCGGGCGATAACTCCGGATTTTAATTTTTTTTTTAAATACTAAATATATCTGAATTGAATTAAGTAATGTTTTTTTTTGAAAAATTCAAATCCGGAAATGCTAATTCCGGATTTGCTTTACAAAACCCATCTTCCTCGGCAAATCTGTAAAGAAATCTGGCATAATAAAAATTCATTGAAGAAGAAGGAGAAAAGAAGAAAGAAGAAGAAAGTAGGTGAATTTTTTTCAAAAAATATTGAAAATTCAAGAAGTTGATTAAGAAGTTCAAGAAGAAGAGGTGACTAAGAAGGTACATTGAATCCTCTTATTTTTTGTTTGAAATTTAAATTTAGTATTTATTTAAATTTTTTTGTGAATGTAGTGATATTGTTAAATTAGATTTTTTATAATTTATTTTTCAATTTCTAGGAATAAATATGGCTGGAGTTCCACTTGTTTTCATATGTTATTGGGGAGGAAATGATGAACACCCGTTTGAAGGTGAACATTTTGAAAGGGGACCAAAATGTGCACTTAGGGCTAAAACTCGGTGGAGTTACAAGAAGTTGATTAAAAAGTTAGCTAAGAAAATTGGGGTAGATCGAGCTGTTGTTCAGTTGCAAGTTATATGTAGATATCCTCATCTTGTTGCTCCCGGGATTGCAAACTACATTCCATTTGTAATCGACAATGATATGGGTATGGAAGTCATGTTTGATGTTTCTGCTCAGTTTGGTGGGTTGAGTAGCTTACAATTGTATGTTAAGATAAATTTAGTTGATAATGTGAATGTTGAGGAGTTTGAAACCTATGAGGAGCCATTACAAAATCGGTATGTTAATGACATGGATACCTTCCGGATGGGTTCTTTAAGCCGCTATAGTCAGATGGATGCTGGAACAAGTACACAAACATATGTGGAAGAGGAAGAGGAAGAGGAAGAGGAAGAGGAAGAGGAAGAGGAAGAGGGGGAGGAAGAGAGCGAGGAAGAGGGAGGGGGTGAGGGTGAGGAATTGTATAATGATGATGATAATGATTCGATTATGAAGAAAATATTGAGTTGCTTCTAAATGAAGATCGTGACGATGGATATGATGATTGCGGTGAGTCCTACCGATGTTAGCGAGAATGAGGGAGAAGATTTGGCGTTACATTTGGTTGCTTACGAAGAACCACAACATCATGTGCACGACAGAGTCGGGTATCAATTTTATCGTGATATTGGAGAAGGATCGGAGATATATGATGATAACCAATATGACTTTGCTGAATGGAATGTAGAACATCAGGACATTGCCAAAGGTATTCGCTTTTCAAAGAAGACGGATGTGCGGTATAAAATGAAGTTGTTTCATATTAAGAAAAATCTCGCACTTCAAGGTAAAACGAAGCACAACCCGAAAGTGGACTATTGAGTGTTTGATGAAAGATTTTCCGTGCAATTTTTATGTGAATGTGAGTTTGAAGAATGCCGGGTATTGGGAAATTACCAAATACAAGGGTCTTCATTCTTGTTTGGCAACCGAAATTAGCCAAAATCATCGAAACATGGATGCTAAGTTCATAGGGCGGGAAGTTTTGGAACTGGTTAAGGCCGATCTCGAGTTGAAGATTGTACTAGTGAAGGCGAGAAATAAAAAAGCCTATGGAAAGGAAGTTTCATATAGAAAGGCATGGTGTGGAAACAAAAAGCTATTGCAGAGGCATATGGAGGCGGGAGGAATCTTACATAAGGCGCCACGTTTGTTAGCCGCCATCCAAAAGTGGAACCACGGAACCATTGTGGAGCATTACGATCCTCCTCCTCCCGGTGCTTTAGGTATGATTGATCGTGTGTTCGGGCATTTGGCACTTGTGTGGAAGCATTCACTCATTGTCGTCTGTTATTTCGTTGATGGCACATTCTGCATGGAAGATATAGAGGGTTATTCTTATTGCCATGGGTGTCGACGCAAATGATAGTCTACTTCCTCTCGCATTCGCTATTGTTGAAAAAGAGGACTATCGAAACCGGGTGTTGGTTTTACGCATCTTCTATGCAAACATATTGTTAAGGGTCGTGAAGTTTGCTTGATATCGATCGGCATAATGGCATCCTTTGCACGGTTGGAGACATTGCCACCGTGGCCACGAAATGTTATCCACAGATGGTGCATGTTGCACTTGCGAGCTAATTTTCTTAAAGCTCACAAGGGTGTTGGATTGAAAGATCTTTTTTGGCGTGTTGTTAGCACCACCCAAGATAGAAAGCTTAAATGCTATCTGAGGAAAATTCGTATCATCAACCCTGAGGCATATAAATGGTTTGAGAACTTGGATACTAGAAAGTGGACAATGGCTCACGATGGTGGATATAGGTACGGCATTAAGACTACTAATTTGTCGGAAGTTTTTAATGGCGTTATGAAAGGAGCTCGGGGAATGCCAATTTCAGCAGTTGTTGAGACCTCATTCTATAGGTTTGTGGCATACTTTCAAGATAGACTCACTAAAGCAATTAGTGCTTTAGGGGGAGATCCTAATGGCATCCCACCACCAAATGCCACGCTACAATTCAGTGAGATAATCGATCGAAGATACCGATACAACTTGGATAAGGCTGGGTTTCATCACGTCACAAGGTTTAACACTACGTCTGTGGGTGTTTATAGTGTGACGACCAGGGTACGTGGTGACAAAGGTGGACACATTCAAGTTGTGAGATTGCGTGATCGAACATGCACTTGTGGCAAATGGATGCAATATCATTACCCTTGTTCGCATGTGCTTGCGTGTTTCAAATCGCAAAGTGTCGATGGTATGAGTTATATTCATCCTTTTTCTGACCTTGCCTCGTACTACAAGACGTGGAGTTGCTCTTTTCATCCAATCCATGACGAGGCCTATTGGAATGTAGATCATATTGTCCCACGTTTTACCCTAACCCGGAGCATCGACGTGACAAGAAGCAAGGAGACCCATGTCAAGGCGATGATCGAGAAACTCTATGGATTGGCAAGTTGCAAAAAAAAAGAATCGTTGTGGGATTTGCAAGTTAGAAGGTCACACGCGAAGGAGATGTCCAACTCTTAGACAGTAAGAGTTAATTGTTATTTTTATTATTACTTCTTAAATTACGTACTTTGAACTTTTAAGTATTGTTGTTTTATTTGAACTTGTAATATTGTTTTATTTGAACTTGTAATATATTTAACTCTTGGTGGAGTATGACATCAAATATATTTGTAGTTGCGAAACTTAAAACGACCAAATGGGTCAACCGCTCCATTTTATAGCAAATAAAATATGAATAAAAACTGAAATAACATTAAAATAAATATTAAAATTAGTGATCACATCCCGATCACATAGGATAGAAATACAAGTTCAACAGTTCAACAACACATACATTAATCAAACATTAAAATAAAGAGTTCAAATTAGTGATCACATCCCGATCACATAGGATAGAAATACAAGTTCAACAGTTCAACAACTTTTACATGAAAAACCCCTTCATGGAAAATCAGATGGGATGAAATCCTTATGAAATACCTGTAACACAAATAAACTAATGTCATTTGTTGAACAATCACCCACTCACTTGATGCATGTACCTAACAATTTTACCTTGAATACATTGAGGAGTGTGATGTTGAGTATATGTGTTTTACGTGAGGGGGAGAAAACAACAACCTAAAAATTACAAAAAAAACATGATTAGATGGCAATATTAATAATAGGTTCAAGTTGTTGCATTTTTAATACATCATACCTGATGAAGTATCAGAACAGAACCAACAACTATGTCATCTCCGAACTCACTCTCAGTAAACACCTTATGATGAATTGCACCACCTATTGTTCCCGTTGGATCCTATCAATTTTATCTTAATTAGTAAGATAAGACACATACTAATCATGCTAGAAAACATACAAAACTCATATGCTAACCTTCAAAGTCACCGTAGCGTCACCAAATTCATTTCGTGTGATGGTCTTGACAACACCAACGGCAACATTAATCCTATCAAATCCATTAGGAAATCCGCCCGTGATAGTAATGAAAGGGGTAGCAGCAATCATACCATCGCCACTGAGCAGTTCAAGTGCGGAGAGCCAAGGACTGCGTTCGAAATCTTTATCCTCCTTGGGATCTTCAATCGCTCTCCTCACATACTCTTGGGTCGGAATCACAGGTTCCTGAGAGGATCCCCCTCTCTGACGATCGAGGTTTCTCTGGCGCAAAGCCAACTGCACGTCACCAGTTGGACCAGGAATCAGACGCTCTCCTTCGCGTTGAGACAGATTTATTTGAGAGAGGTGAGAGGGTTGAGGGTTAGATGTTTGGCCTTTTTCAAAATGAGGACGGAGATTAGAAGAATTTTTGAGTCTACGATCCATATTTCAGAGAGGAGAGAGGGTTGAGGATTAGAAGATAAATCCGGCATTGACAGTGCCGGATTTGTCAGTGAAGATAAGATCGGCATTGGCAGTGCCGGATTTGAACGTATATTATAAATGTTCAACCTATCTTCAATTAATGCACTTTTTCTTCATTACGGTTTTTGTCATATATGTGCGGAGTGCACACAGGTACCAACACACGTAGTTGTAACATTACTATTTTTAACATGGAAAATAAGGACAAATGGGGCGATCGCCCCTTTCCCATCCGCTGACGTTCGCGCAAAGTTCTTGGAATTTTGGGAGCGATCGCTCCAATAAGAGGGGCGACCGCTCCAAAGCCAAAGCGAGCCAATAGCGTGTAATACTCCCTCCGTCCCAAAATGTTTGTCCCATTTTTTATTTTCAATTAACCCGTTATTGTATAAAACTCTTGTAATACTCCTCCGTCCCAAAATGTTTGTCCCATTTTTGACTTTTTGTTGAACCTGTTATTGTATAAAATGAAATTTCCATATATATTGTGTTTATCAACATTTTCATAAATTATTTTCCCATAATTAATATTTAATAATTACTTCCATAAATTGTAATTGTTAATTTTTTAAAATTACATATTTCCATCTATCGCATATACTAATTGGCATAAATTGTATGCCATTTATAGTGGTTTTTTTTTTCAGATACCATAATTTTTATTATAGAATTTCTGGAATTAATATTAAAAAAATTATATCCAATAGTTTACCACTAAATAATTCTGAATATTGGAACTCCTAACATTCCTAAATTACTACTCCTACATAAAATCAAGTTTGTTACAAACCAAACATCAGCCATACCACCAGGCACAATACAAGAAGGGAAGAAATAAAATCGATTTAGCGAGTCAAACAAAGAGGAAATTAACAACAAGTTTGTTACAAACCAAAAATAAAGATGTCTTTGGGACACACCCCAACATAAAACCAAGTTTGCATGCCAACAAAGGCATGACGAATTAAAATACAAACCAAATATGAAATATTGTTTATGAGGATCCCCTCATCAAATTAAGCCACAAACCAAAGCTGAAATTAACTAAGAGTTTTAAAATTCGACAAAAAACATTAATCTTCAGAAATGTCCACCATAGCCCGACCCATCTCCCGGTGGTGGTGGTGGCATCCGTCAAGGATATTCTGGGGCAACCGAGTCTGCTCCTCCTGTACACGATCATGTTGTGACATCCAAGCATTTTGTTGTGACATCCAAGCATTTTGTTGTGCCCTCCAAGCCTGGTTAGTCTCAATCTCCGCATCCACGCGGACGGATAAATGTCCAAAATCTTGCCTCATATCTCTAATTTGACTCTCCACGTAGCCAACCTGCTCTGACAGATAATAAGCAGCCTCGACCGGGTCTGCTCGCCACTCCTCCTCCTCCTCCTCATCATCATCATCATCATCATCATCATCTCCAGCGTGAGGTCTCCTAGATGACCCCTCACCCCTCTTTACATTCTGACATTTAGTGGTGAGGGTGAATAAGTTAATCTTTGGACCTCCTTTAATGTCCTTGTTCACTAACCTGAGGTTAAATCCCGATTTTGTTATCAGGGATGTGATCAACAATGGAAAATTATAGTTCGTATTGGCCATACCCTTAGCCGTGTTCCATATCTCCTTACTGATTATTTTTCCAAAATCAATTGTTTTTCGTTGAACTATCATGTGCATTAGAAATGCACGTCTCCAATTAACCTCATTAAAATGAGAGGAGGGGAGGATCCTCTCACAAATAAATCTATGAAGATACTTCATCCAAGTATCCATGTCTCGAGCCTTTACAACTACCCCCTTCTTCACATTCCTAGGGTCAATTACCCCAAAAGTCGGAGCTAGCAAATGCAAATTTTCCCTAACTTTTTTTCCTATCCTCTCCATCTCTTTGGTGTACTCACACCCATTCTCCTCAATGTTAGTGGCTAACCCGGAATGTTGATTAATGGCATCCCTATCATAATTAACCTGTAGCCCCCGCACAAAAGACTGTCCCGTATTCCCCGTTCAAAAACATTAGCATAAAATTCTTTGACTAAAAGTGAACTTCCATAGTTTGGGGGCTTACTCCCCAACTTTCCCCAATTGTAAAGGGTAACAAAACCATCTAAATACAAGCCATTAAAATCAAATTCCCTCTCCGGGTTGAATGGCTTGTTTTCATATAACTCAAAGAATTGTTGAGCTTGAATCCCAACAAATTTAGCAGCATCATACGGGGGACCGGTAGGGGTTGGAGTGTTGGTGGTAGTGGTTCGTGGTTTTTTAGGAGGCATTGTCAATCAAAACTCAAAGATAAAAAATTGGAAGCTTACTTTTTAATTGGCCGGAAGTTCGCCGGAAGGTCGCCGGAATTTCGCCGGAGTCTTTGTCTTGAAAAACAAACGTGTGACAATCTTCAAAATGCACCTCAAACCTTGAATGTGTGCTTCAAAATGGATGATTGATTGATTTTGGGGTTGAAGAAAATTGGATTTGGGGTTGAAGAAGCTTGAATTTGGGGTTTGAAATTTGAAATTTTAGAGAGAGAGAGAAAAGGAGGCGTTGGTGGTAGGGTTATTTGATTGGGAGAGGGGAAGGTTTTTTGGGATAAACCGTGCTTTGGGAAATCCGCGTAGAGGGCGATCGCGCTGGGTTTAGTGAGCGATCGCGCCTTTTCTCTGTAAAAAGAGGGCGATCGCTCGTTTATTGGGGTGATCGCGCATATGGAATTTATTATTTGTTTTTTAAGAAAAATAAATTTTTAATAAAAGAATCCGGAATTAGAATTTCCGGATTACATTGGGGCGATCGCCCTCTATAAGGGAGCGACCTCCCTCTTGTCCGTCCCTCTTTTGTCAAATTTCAATCAGTTTTTTAACGTTTTTCGTTAGTTTTTTTAGAATTTCCATCAGTTTTTTAACGTTTTCAGTTAGTTTCTCAGAAGTCCAGTTAGTTTTTAAGAATTTCCAGTCAGTTTTTAACGTTTTTCAGTTAGTTTTTCAGAAAAATCAGTCCATGGCAAGCTTTCATGAAATTAAAATTAACAATAATAAAAGAATAAGTTTTATAGAAAATTGACCACATCCCGGTCACGTAGGATACCAGTCAAGGATAATTGGACGGGGTAAATTCATCAGGGGGATTGCGAATCCTACTCCCTCTCCTCGGCATACGACGACCACCTGATCTAGATTGTTGAGATGAGGATGAGGATGATCCGTCGGGACTTTCTGAAAACTGCACACTAGGCAAATGGAAACTAGGCCTAAATCCCGGAATCCCGAATGTCTGCTCAGGCGTCTGATTATAATTGCTAGAAGAAGGGAAGGAGCTCTGAGGCGGTTGCGTGAAATCAAACTGATTCATCAATTCGGTAAAAGAATTACCCGGTCCTGTCCGGGTGAACTCGTCCGACCGAACTCAAACTGATGCATATCACCGTATTGATCCCGCATCTCTGGCTCATCCTGCAGCTGTTGGTATCCGCCACGCCTACGAACCCGATTCTCCCTCTGTGGCTCCTCTTCAGCAGTATGATCAACCGTTGGGGGGGGAGCTTGGGCTTGCAGTCGTTGCTGCTCCCTAATATGTGTCAGTGTGTTAGTGACACATTGTTGAGTGTAATTCACCATGTCTTCCAAGGATGTGGCATTCTGGCTGTATAAGTACATCCCTTGGAGACTTTGAATCTGTTCAAAACAATGAACTAAAATTAATTAATACGGAAAAATGGTATTGTTTTTTGTAAAATCATTGTATGTAATATATAACTTACCACACCCTCATAACCAGCCTGAGCGTGGCCTGAACCCTAGTCCCTCCACATTAGACGAATTGTGGATGAGCGATCGAGTAATACGCCTATACCATGTCAAATAGGGGTGATGGTAACTCATATCCACTTCACCAAACTCCCCATCAACGACATTAAACTCCCGTTCATTCCACCTTGCTATGTGCTGATCATGTTGTTGCATCCAGTTAACGCCTGACCGACCTTGCCGACTAATCCGATGCAAGTCCAAACTGGTGTCGCAGTCATCAGGCACACCTTGAACCATCCCAAATTGTCGCATTACGCGATCTGGAAAGTGCCATTCAACCCTCTCAAAGCAGATGAGGGCACCTTCGCCTCCATATAGCTTGGCCCCGAAGGCGTAAATTCGAACCGGCACACCGTTGTATGGCCGCCACACAACCCGATCATTCTCTAAATATGACAACCGGTCTCGATAGCCTTGCGAGTTATGGGCATCTATAGAAGTATACGACAATGGACCCTTCCACCTACATATGAAACAATTGACATAAAAAATAATGAGTAAAAAAGCGATATATTACAAAACAGATCGTTTACAAAATGAAGTAATTGAAATATACCCGTAACCCACTCGTTTGCAATCCAAGAAGTGTTATTTCTTCATGTCTCCTAGGTTGTGTACACAACAACCTCTCCCATGCCCAAAGCTATAAAAAAAATTATCATTACGTACAAAACAGGTTAAGTCCACTAGCATAATGTAATCATATATAATAGACATACCTGTACAATGGTTAAGAAGCCACCACACCCTTTCGAATCGTGCCGAGATGCTACACACATCTCCCTATACAAGAAGGTCAACGCTCCACTACCCCAACCGTATGTACCAATATTATTTATATCCCTAAGAAGTGCGAGGTACATCAACTTCACTAGGTTATCGACGAGACGGGCATAATGTATGACCCCAATAATAAGAAAATGTATGCTCGAGTATATGTCTCAATCATATGCTCGGACGCATTATTGGGAAGGCTGTTCAAAATGAGGGAAGTGTCCTAGAACCCATCTCATTGATATCATTCCACCTCTTTTGATGTCTGCAGCTTGAGGGTGCAACCCCAAATAACTCCTCAACAATCTCAACCCATGCCAAAGCACTCCTACTAGTTTCGAACTAGTCACCGCCATTCCGCTTCCACATGGAAGACCACACAACATGCCAATATCTTCTAAGGTGATGGTCATCTCCCCTACAGGTAAGTGAAAAGTGTGGGTCTCTGGACGCCATCTTTCAATCAAAGCCTCAATCAAATGCCAATCATATTGTATATGACCTAATAAATACACTCCATAAAATCCAGTATTTATAAGCTTCTCTTCTATCCTCCAATCAATTCTAGGTGGAAGTACTGGACCACGCCTAGGTCTTAAATTGGGTAACTCTTGTCCCTCCCAAATATATTTAGATCTATGTGTATCCTGAGAAGTCAATACATGAGGATCGATTGGCCCAGGATCAATAAATTGTTGTTATACATGTTGATTCTTCTGAAATAAAAAAATTTAATAGTAATTAAATTTAAATGGGACTTAATGTTTAATTCATTGACAATCAAAAATTAAGTACATAAATCATTTTAACAACAAAATATAAAAAATGCACAAATAAAAATTCTTAAAAAAATTTATATAGCTAAAATTAACAACTCAAAACAAATTAAAATAAGAAATATAACTAACCATTTTTAAGTACCAAACTAACACTTTCTCTCACAACTCTTTAAACTTCTTCTCTTCTCCTTAATTCTTTCTTTCTCTATCTCACTCTCTGCACTCCTTCTTCTTCCTTTCTTCCATGAACAATCAGAGTTAAGTTATTGGTAAGAATTCAAAATTTGAATCCGGAAATGGCAGCCCCGGATTCAAATTAAAGCAAATCCGGAATTGACAGTGCCGGATTTTGAAGATACGCGTCTAAGGAGCGATCGCCCCTTAAGTAGAGCGATCGCCCTCTCCTATTTTCAGAATATATTTTTTTTATTTGCTTTATTTATTTTTTGGAAAAAATAAAAAAAATAAAAATAGAATCCGAAATTGGTACCTCCGGAGTACACATGAGCGATCGCTCTATTTTAGGGCGCGATCACCCCCTATTTACGGAATTATTATTTTCGGAAATTCAATTTTGAAAAAAAAAAAAATCAAATCCGGAATTGGTAATTCCGAATTTCATAATCCGGAATTACCAATTCCGGATTTCAAGTCAAAAGTGCTAGTTTGGTACTTAAGTTTTTGAAAATGTTATTTTGATATATAAATTTTTAAAAAGCTATATTTAAAAAAAAAATCTGATAGTGCACGCTTAACATGTTCGCATGGGCAATTATATTGCTATTCACTAGACATGGCCAAAAAATGAACCGGGCCAGCTAACCGGCCGATTTTCAACCGGTCAAAACTATGGCAAATCGGTCAACGCCGGTTAATCGGACCGGTGTAACCGAAACCGGTTTTTGGGAGGTTCGGTTACAGTTTGAATATTTGGAAAACCGATAAACCGCCGGTTAACCGACGGTTAAATCGCCGAAAAATTCAAACGGCCAGGGATATGGCTGTTGGACTTGCTGGCGACCGTTGGCTCCCTCCTTGGCTGGCGTCGGTTTGGGCTTGGGACTGTTGGGCCTCAACGGCTAACTATATGACCGTTGGGCCAACGGCTACTTTCCTCCTTCCTGGCCTGCCTTCCCTTCCTTCCAGCGCCTGGCCTGGCCTGTCCCCCCTTTTTCCAGTTTCCAAGTAACGGATCCTAACTTAGTTAACCAAAAAAAACATTTTAACTAATTAAAACTAACTATAAATATCACCTCCCTCCTTCCATTTTATTTTCACATTATTTCTTTCTACTCTTTCTTTTCTACTCTCAAATATTCACATATTTTCTTACTCTCATCCAATTTCCAGTTAAATATTACCTCATTTTCAGTTAGTTTTCTAATGAAATTAGTATTTTTCTTCATTTTCATCCATTTTAAGCTCCATTTTGTTTCTAAACTTCATTTTATCTTACACAAATGGCTAGAAATCAAAGAAGAAACAATTTAGGCAAGTCACATGTTGGTTCTTCCTCCCCCAACGATGATTTTGATTATCAAAATCCAAATATCCAGCAAGAACAATGTGAGGAAGAAGAATAAGAAGCTATTGAATTTGAAAGTGGTGATGCTAGGAGGGGTAGGGGGCCGAGCTACTAGGGGAGGTGATCAGGGTCGGGGACAACGACAACCTCCTAGAGAAAGAGAGTCGCAATCCGATACCTTCGCCGTCCATTTCACCAAAAAAAAATTAATGCCGATGATGATTATAATCTTCGAGCATTTTGCAACTATTGTTCCTCGTCTTACTCATTCAAAAGAGGCGGAGGGCATGGGACGCTCAACGGGCATACGGCGTCAAAACATCCCGAGAAACTTGGCATTTTCACTACGCAAACTCAATTACAATATCAAAAACATAGTTCGGGTTCGGGTGCACAAGGTTCGTCTTCCCCTTTCGTCCTTTTTAAATTTGATAAGTGAGTTTATAGGGATGAACTAGCCAAATTAGTTTGCGTTAAAGGCCTTCCTTTTAATTTTGCGAATGACGATTTTTATGGAAATTTTGTTCGACTTTCTTTAAATCCCGCCGCCACGAGAGTACCACGTACGAATCTCGTACGTGATATTACTAGAGTGGTGAAAAAATATAAAAAAGATTTAATTGGTGTTTTATCAAAATTAGAAAATAAAGTTTCAATTTGTGCGGATGGTTGGAGTGATCATTGGCAAAGAAATACTTATTTGGGTGTTACTTGCCATTGGATAGATAATTCATGGACTATCCAAAAAAGATTAATTGATTACAAAGATTTTGAACCACCGCATTCCGCGAAAAATATTTGTGCAAAATTATTTGAGATTTTTATGGAGTATGGTATTTTAAATAAAATATTTACTATTTCATTTGACAACGCAAGTACTAATACGGCTAGTTTACCCGATTTAATTACCTTTTGTCAACCCTCACTTGGGAATAAGTTTTTCGATATTAGATGTTTATGTCATATTATCAATTTATGTGTTAGAGATGGTTTAATGCATTAGAATCTTATGTTAAGTCAATTAGACAATGTATTCAATTTATTTCTAAAAAAAATTCTAATACAAAAAAATGGATCAATTTTTTAAGAATTAAAAATGTGACAGACAAATATTTTACATACGATGTTCCAACTAGGTGGAATTCCACCTACAAAATGTTAACCGATGGTTTTTCTTATAAACATCTCCTAATGCAATTTTTTCTGTCAATTGGCTATATTGAACCTCTACTTGTTTATCAATGAAATGCATGCACAAATTTATGTGAATTGTTAAAGATTTTCAATATCGCTACTTTGGCTTTTTCGGGAGTTTATTATCCAACTTTCGTTTTGGTGCTAGAGCGTTGTGTTGCAATTGTTACTAGTTTTGACAATTTAGGACAATGTCATATTTTAAAAGAATACATTGTTTCCATGAGACAAAAGTGGCTTAAATATTTTGACACTATTTCGTTTCTCTTCTTGGTTGCAAAATTATCATATTCCCGAGTTAAATTAGATGATTTAGAGTCCATTGTAGCTTATTATTATTTGAAGTTATATCTCGATGGTGACGGTGATAATTTGAATCCGTCAATTATTGTTCAACAAACAAAAAATGATTTGATTAACCTTTTTAATGAGTATAATCTCTTATATGGAAACATTTCTCAAAGCCAACAACATGAAGATCCTTCCTCTACTTCTAAAGTTAAGTTTTATTTCTTTCAAAATTCATAACTTTTTTTATATAACTTTTTGCAAAAAATGTATGTAGTACACAAAAGTCAAAAAAAATCTTATTTATCCAAAAAAAAAAGTTGAATTTTTTTTTTAAATGTATAAAACTTAACAGAAAATGTTAAAAAGTTAACTGTTTTTTCAAAAAACAGTTAAAAAATTAACTTTTTTATTCAAAAACTGTTAGAAAATTAACTTTTTTCATAACTGTTTTTAATTCTGTTAAAAATTTCTTTTAAAAACCCAAATTTGAAAAAGAAAAAAAAATTAAAACGGTTAACCGGCAAACCGGTAAACCGTAAAACCGAAACCGGCTAAGGCGATTAACCGATTCGGTTCCGATTGGAATTTTTGGAGGTTTAAACCGTCGATTCGGTAACCGAAAATCGTCGATTAACCGAACCGGCCACTTCTATTATTCACCAAGATCTCATTTGAAGTACTTATTTCATTCAGATTTAATATTTTTAACTTGACTTTTCACGATTATTAAGAAAGCAAAATAAAATTGACTTAAGAATAGTAATAAGTGGAGCATATAATTGTTCATTAATATTAATAAAGCAAGTGGGTGAAAAGTTGATAGATAAATAATGATTTTTTGTAATATACTCCCTCCGTCCCACAATAATATGTAAACTTTCTATTTTGGGCGTCCCACAATAATATCTAAATTTTCCTAAATGGAAAGGAATCTTTACTATTTCCTCCACTCATTCTCTCTCCTACATTATTTTAATACTCACATCACCATTATAATTTACTATTCTCTCCACTCATTCTCTCTCCTATTTTATTTTCACACTCACAACACTTTCAATATAATATTTCCTCCTTAATTCTCGTGCAAAACCCAAAAGTCCATAAATCTATGGGACGGAGGGAGTATGAACTTTATTATAACAAAATTGACCAAAACATTGTTCATATTTTATCAAATAAGGAATAAAACAACTAAAAAACTTAAATTGAAACAAATCAAAGAAAGTAAAAATAAAAAAATAATGCAACAAAAAGACATAAATTGGAAAGAGTGCGTCTGCTGAGAAACGCGTTTCTCCATAACTATGGAGAAACGTGTTTTTCATAGCCAGAAGCTTTACATTTGATAACCAGAAAAAAAAAACCCAAGGCCAAGACCAAAAGCTTCTGGATATCCAGAAGCTTTGCATTTGATAGCCAGAAGCTTTGCAGCTTGATATCCGAAGCTTTGTATTTGATAGCCGAAGGATGTGAAATGTATATCCGTAAACCGTTAGGTGCATATCCGTAAAACCGTTAGGTGCATATCCGTAAATGTGTTAGGGCATATCCGTAAAATGCTATCAAGGTTTTCGATATCCAGAACCTTCAATGTATATCCAGAAACATTTTGAAGGTTTCTGGATATTCATTTGAAGGTTTCTGGATATCACTTTCATAGGTTTCTGGCTATCTAGCTCATTGTCGCGCGACATGTCGGGACCCGTTTCTCCATAACTTATGAAGAAATGCGTTTCTCCCTAGATTTTGTGAATTGGAAAGTACCAAAAAAAGAAAAAAAGGTAAAAACTTTAACACTTTATCTCATCTACCTCATATTTCAACTACTCATTTCATTTAACCCCCTACAATAATTGAATTAAATTAAATTTCAACTCCCTCTTACTCATCATTCTATATTTCACCACTTTTATTTTATTTATATTCTCTATTTTTATGATTAGTAAAATAATAATAATTATTATTATTATTTATAATTAAAAATATATTTCACACTTAATTAAAAAAATATTGCATCAGTTTATAGGGAAAAAATGATGAATTTTTTTAAATAAAAGCTAAAATGAAGAAGGATAATTGAGAAATAAGTGTTTTTTTTTTTGTCCAAATCAAATGAAACTTGTATCAATTTATAGGGGGGAAAATGATGAATTTTGGTGAAAAAAAATAAAAAAATAATAATTTACTAGGTGATAATTCAACTCAAAGATTTGGAATTAAATTTTTAAAATCGGAAATCCAACTGACCAATACCAAGGCGACACTTGGAACAACCATAAAAAAGAAAAAAAAAAAGGAAAATTGGACCATTTCATCCGAATGAAATATTTCATTCAACCCCATTTCATTCCACCATTGCAAGGTTTCAACTAAGATTAAACCCAATTCAATCCCCATTTTATCCCTCCATTGCTCATAGTCTCATCCAAACCTTTTTTATCTTTCCAAACAAGATAGAATAATAAAAATGTAAATGGAAAGCACTATATACACCATCTGTTACCAAATATTCCCTCCGTCCCACTTCAAGGTTCCTACTTTCCTTTTTTGTCCGTCTCACTTCAAGGTTTCCTTCCATAAATGGCAACTTTTGAATATATTTATACCCTTATGATTTAATATATTTACAAAAAAATCACTCATTATACCCTTATAAAGTTAACATATTTACAAAAAAACCAATCATTAACTTACTATTCCTCCTCCTCATTCTTTCTCCTATTAAATATTTTTAACTTTAACATTCTCTCTCCTCTAATCTTCTACCCATTTTCAAAAAAACCAATCATTAACTACTATTCCCTATCACACATTTAACTTTTACATTATCTCTCCTCTATTCTAAACAACACAAACAAAAAAATTTCTTAAGAAGCGTGAATCCCACACCAAGGAACCTTGGTGTGGGACGGAGGGAGTATAAATAAATTTTGAAGTTTGATAACTATTTCTTTTTGCAAATTAGATTATTATAACTGCAAAATGTAATTTAGTTTACAATTTTACTGATTATTTATACAATGATAGAGTGACAATAATATTTTTAGAAATAGTTATAACATAAAAGTATTTATAATGTTATACTCTTTCCGTCTCACTCAAATTATGACATATTTTGCCATTTTATTTGTCACATTCAAAATAGGACAACAAAATATAAATGTTTTATACAGTGGGTCTCAATCTTACACTTACAAAAATATTTCACTTATTATTATTATATACCCCCACTTTCTCTATCCTATATCATTTTTCATGTTCACAACACCTGATTCACTAACACTTTTTCGTAATTCATGTGTCGAAATCAAAAAATCATATTTCGAATGGGACGAAGGGAGTAAGTATTACTAATAAAGTTAATAAATTAATATCTATTGTTGAAAATGGTGATTAAATTTTAATTTATAATTTAGTTGAATGAAAAATTGAGAACCATTTTTTTTTCAAAAAAAAATAATTATAAAAAATATATTAAATTAAATCAATAGTTATATTTTAGAATTATTGTTAACGTCAAAAGTATTAACACAATATTTTGGGGGAAACTAGTTTCTCTTTAAGTTATAGAAAGTCCTGTTTTATAAACTGTTCCTAAATATTCGCTAACTACTTGCAAGTAGAAAAAAAATGGACTTTTTATAATTTACGGAGAAACTAGTTTCTCCCAAAACTTGCTCAAGTATTAATCAACAATAAATTTGATATCATGAATTTGATACCTATTATATTATTGAAGATAACAATTTGATATCTTATAAATAGTGATTTATAGTACCTATAAATCAAGAGTTGACTACTTTAGAATTGAATTACTTAGTTCAATATGTGAATAAATTGAGTAGTTATAACAGTCGTACGTATAAAAAAAACACAGGTGTTAGTTTTAGTGTGATAACACCAATAACTATACAAACAGAATAGCAACGGAAAATTAATCAAGGATAAAAGTAAAAAATAAGGTTTTAACTCTTATTTACGGCAATTTGCATTACACAATAAAAAACTTTTCTATATTAACTTTTGACTAATATCCTCAAACAATTGACTTGTGTTTGCTCCCCTTTTTTGTCCAGAAATACATGCTTTAGCACCAAGCAGACGAGTTCGAGGAGCAGCTATCTCTTTTAACTGAACATGAGCTTGTAGCATAGACTTTTCAAGATACTTGGTTTACTCATCATAAATGTCAGCTGGATCATATGGTGGTAGATGGAGGATTTCTCCCTCTAATTATAATTTACCTAGCAAGTGCAATAGTTATCGTATTAGTAATATGCACAAATGCAAGGGATGAATCCACATAGACTCGTGGATTAACAAGTATATTTAAATCAGTAGTTATATTTTAGAATTATTGTTAACATCGAAAGTATTAATAAGATTCATAAATATCAATAATTAATTTGATACCATGGATTTGATAACTATTATTGGAGATAACAATTTGATATCTTGTAAATAGTGATTTATATTACATATAAATCAAGAGTTACTTTAGAATTGAATTACTTAGTTCAATATGTGAATAAATTGAGTAGCTAGAACAGTCGTACGTATAAAAAAAACGCAGGTGTTAGTCTTAGTGTGATAACACCAAGAACTATACAAACAGAATAGCAGCGGAAAATTAATTAAGAATTAAAGTAAAAAATAAGATTTTAACTCTTATCTACAGCAATTTGCAGCACACAATAAAAAACTTCTCTTTAATAACTTTTGAACTTATTACAATGATACGAAATTTAGAGAAGGTTACGAAATAACCAAACACTAGAAACAAAAGTTCAATTGTGAACTTGTGTGAATAATCAACTCTCACAAAGGCACTCTTCTAAAGCTATGTAACTCATTTATAATACTCAGAATGCGTAAGGAATGAAGGAAATGGCTTCTTCTTTTATACACCAAGAGTATTCCTTAAAACATGGTAGTGATTTGATTTTCCCTTGGAGGAATGGTGACTAAAAATCGTGTGATGATCTTGCTGTGAATATCTTTTAGAGTCCAAGAAAATCCTTTCCATCTTTTTAAGTTTTCTTCTTTAGGTGAGAGACTTCTACAAAATACATGAATACATATACTAAAACATGAAAACTAGTTAATAGGTTAGTAAATTTAAATGGAAACAAAATCTTTACTAATATCCTCAAACACTTGACTTGTGCTTGCTCCCCCTTTTTTGCTAAGAAATACATGCTTTAACACCAAGCAGACGAGTTCAACAAGCAGCCATCTCTTTGAAATGAGCATGAGATTGTAGCTACTCGATTTCCTCATCTTAAATGTCAGCTGGATCATATGGTGGTTGATGGAGGATTTCTCCCTCTAATTATAATTTACCTAGCAAGTATATTAGTTATCGTAGTAGTAATATGCACAAATGCAAGGGATAAATCCACAGAGACTCGTGAATTAACAAGTATATTTAAATAATGCAAGAATTAACCAAGAACAAGGTTTTTATTGTTCGATTGATTATTATTATTCTAAAAAAGCAATAATTAAATAACAAAAAAGAAATCAAGAAAACAAAGAATTCATTGATTGAGATTTATAAATATTATCACTTTATGCTATATTTAAAAGGGGATAATAGGAATCAATCTTATTCAAAGATTCGTTTACAAAATATTAGGGTTGAGACATTTGATACACTGTATTGAAACTCTAATGATTTCTCTATTTGTTAATATATTCCGCTAGTTTAATAAAAACATTTAAAAAATTCCATTTAAATTATAAAAACATTAGAACCTAGATTTATATGATTTTCGATAGGTTCTCAAATAAATATGTTCATCTTAATAATTGTCAATATATAAACTATCCACGTGAGCGCAACGATTTATACCCAAGTAAATTCAAAAGATTAAAAGTATCTTACAAACATACCATGAAACTCAAGAATGATCTTTAAGAATATTGAAATGAACAAGAAAGAGAGAGAATAGGAAGAATTAAAATCTTAGTGTTAGGCCCAATTGGTAGGACAACAGGCTAGAGGGGGGTGAATAGCCTGATAGAAATTCTTTTGAAAACCTTTTCAAAATAGCCAAGTAATTTATCAAAATCTAAAACGATGTTAACCGGTTACGTAGCGGATAAAATATTATCGGTTTACTCACTCAAATAATCGATTAAGTAAAAAGAGTTTCAAGTAAGTTAAAATATCATGCAAAATATATTCCAATAAGAAAGGCAAAACAAGGCAGTTAGAATTCAAATGTTGTAACCGGTGATAGAGCTCAACCGGTTACATGAAAAGATAAAATGAGCAAACACACAAACAAACGGACACATTTGTTTGGAGAGGTTCACAGTGATAACTAACTGCTACATCCTCTATTAAGTTTGGTCAAAATTTGGATTTGTGAAAGTGTGTACTATTAATATTCACTAGTCTATTACAAGTTGCAATCCTTGACCTATAAGGAAGGTTGAAGGCTGCCTAAAGGAAAGTGATCACTAATGGATCGTGATACAATTTTGATCAGGTGTTTTCAAGAGATGTGTGCACTGTGTTTGTCCTAATAAATGGTCTAGTGATTACAAGGACTGAATGTATTGAACTGCAATGCTTGAGGAATATAGCACTTGCAGTTCTTGACAATTCTAATCTCAAAGTCTTCAATGCACCAACCCTCTTTAATGCTCTAATGGAGGTATTTATAGTTGTCTTCAAGAAGAGCAGTTGTCATTAAAGGGGTTGAATGGATGACTTGGACTGACAAGCATTAAATGAGAATATCTTCTGCATTGAATGCTTGAGATTTGAAGTACAGCCATGTTGAATTATCCACCGGATAAAGAAGTTGCTGTGAGTACTGGTAACTTTGAACATTCCTTGAATTAGTTACTGACAAGGTAGTAGCAGTATAAAAGATGAATATCTAGGATACCATAAACCTAAGTAAACACTTCCAATAAGATATATTATGATTCTTTTGACAGCTTGAAGGTGAGATTCTCTAGAATCAACTTGAAACCTAGCACATACACATACGACAAACATGATATCTGGTCTACTAGCAGTCAAGTAAAGTAGAGATCCTATCATATCTCGATAAAGTGTCATATCTACTTTTTTACCAGACTCATCTTTGTCAAGATGTACATTAGTAGCCATTGGAGTGCTCTGTGGATGAGTAGAGTTAAGGCCAAATTTCTTGATAAGATCATTTGTATATTTGGCTTGATTGTTGAAGATTCCTTCTTGAGTTTGTTTAACTTGAAGTAAAAAAGAAGAAGGTTAGTTCTCCCACCATGCTCATATCGAACTTGCTTTGCATAAGTTTTCAAATCTCTTACATAAGTTTTTGTTAGTAGATTCAAATATAATATCATCTACATATATTTGAACTAACAATGAATGACCATTATGCTTTGCAATGAATAAGGTTGTATCGATTTTACCTCTTTCGAACTTCTCACTAAGTAGGAATTTAGAGAGAGTTTCATACCATGCTATTGGTGCTTGCTTGAGGCCGTACAAAGCTTTGTTCAACCTATATACATGATTAGACTTCTTGGAGTCTTCAAACCCGGGAGGTTGATCAACATATAAAAGTTATTGAAGTTCTCCATTGAGAAAAACACTTTTCACATCCATTTGGTATAACTTAAACTCTTTGTAGTCAGCATAGGCAAAAAATAACCTAATGGCTTCTAATCTAGCAACAGGGGCAAAAGTCTCATCATAATCAACTCCTTCTTCTTGTCTGTACTCTTTAGCTACAAGTCTTGCTTTATTCCTTGTTATTTTTTCAGACTCATCCAATTTATTTCTAAAGATCCATTTTGTTCCTATTACTGGCTGATCATTTGGACGATGCACTAATTCTCATACTTTGCATCAGTCGAACTAATTAAGTTCTTCTTGCATAGCTTCTACCCAGCTGGGATCATTGAGTGCTTCTTCTGTCTTCTTTGATTCTATATTTGAGACCATAGTAGAGGAAAATAAACTATGTTGATCTTTCATATTTCTTCTTTGGCCTCTAGTCATTCTGGGACCAAAGACATTACCAATCGCATTTTCAATATGGTGTCCTCTAGCTGGTCTCACTTCCCTTGAAATGTCTTGCCTGACTGATTCTTGCCTTAATGATTCTAGTGGAGGAGTAGAATCAGTTGAGGGAGGTGTGACCGGTTGAGGTGAGGATCGGTTAGGAACTGGTGAGTTTGACAAGTGATCAGGTTCAAATTGAGGTGATAGAAATGGTATATGAAAATTAGAAATTGGTTCAGGTTCAGGTGGTGTAATAGGAACTTCGGTAGAGGAGCTAGTTGGTAAGGAATCGGTTAAGAAATTTTGGGAATTGGATTCTCTTCTGATCGATTGTGGGAAAAAGGAATAATCAACTAGCACTAGTACAAATTGGATCTTAGGAAACACACCTTAGATAGCGCTTTTAAAAAGCGCTATCTAAGGTGTATACTTACATAGCGCATCCTCATTTTCAAATTTAATAATTAAGGCAAAAAATAAATAATAATAAAAATAATTAACTAACATAGCGCTTATTAGAAAAACGCTATCTTAGTAAAATCTTAGATAGCGCTTATTATAAGCGCTGTGGTAGTAAACGCTTCCTAAGAATTATTTATTTATTTTTTTGTTTTTAGGCAACGCGTCTCCCTTTCTCTCCTTCCAGACGCCGCTGTTCTCTTCTCTCCCACGTCCCTACACACTCTCTCCCTCTCTATCGATTCCCTAACCCACGCAACTTACCTGCCCCTCTTCCTCCTCCATGCGATTGCCGGTAAATACTTCTCCGTCGCCTCAGATTTCACCGAAATTACCACCCGTAGGTTAATCGTTGTTGACAAGGAGGATACCTGCGATTTTGATTGACTAAGTGAGGAAATTCGCGCAATTAGGGTTCTAATTGACAAGGTAAACAATCAATTTCATTTCATTCTTCTCCTCAGCTGAATGAATATATACTAATTACATAGTTGGTGCAGATGGAAGTAAAGATATTAGGAGGAGTGAGGCATTCCCATATCGTTAAGCTCCTTGGATTTTGCCAGGAAGATAAAGACTTATTCCTTATTTTTGAGTACACACCGAATGGAAGCTTAGAGAACTTCATGTTCAATAGTAAAATTAAGAACACAATCTCTCTGTCGCTTTCTAAAATAAGTTGTATTGTGAAGTTAAAAGCTCAACAATTTTTTTTCCCCAAATGCAGGTCGGACAGAGCCACTTCCATGGGTGACACTGCTTAAAATAGTGATTGGAGCCGCTCGTGGACTTGCTTTTATGCACAAGAAAGAAAATCAAGTGATATATTGTGACTTCAAGAGCAATTGTATTTTGCTTGATACAGATAATATTATGCTGGACAAGGTACATTTATTCTTCTTTTTTTTTTCTCCCTCTTTCAGTTAGTTTATGGATCCTTGTGAAGTCACTTGGACCAATTGGGGCCGGTCAACTACATATAAAGATATTGTTTTCTATCTTCCAGGATTTCAATGCAAAGCTTGCAGATTTTGGATTGACGAAGCTTGGGGGGACACACATTTCAACATGTGCTTCGGACACCTGGGGTTCTGTAACTACCGAATGCATTACCACTGGTTAGATATTACGAAACTCTGTTTTATCCCTTTTGCATTGTAATCCATAATGACAGATTTGAGATTCAGAAACTGATACAACTAGAGAGTCTTCAGAGGGAATTTCTATTAGCACTCATGTTTCCAAATGCAGCACTCCATTGATGCATTATTTGTTTGGTCCATAATGAGCTTAGTACCAATGATATGCTGCAAAAGCATCGGTCAGCAAGGGGATTTCTCAGACTGGAGTATAATGTGAAAGAATTCTAAAAATCTCATGAACGTTTCTAGTGTTGTGGAGGTGCTTGTTTTCTTTGTTTCTTTTAGACGTCTTTTTGAGACAAGAATATTTTTGTGGCAATGTGGGTTTTGTCGTTATTAATCTTTGGGCAGTTAGACGGAGAGGAACCCCTGAGTTTTAAGAGATTAGACTTTGTCGGTCCTCTTTGTGGGATAGTATTGTTTTTCTGGCTTCGCTTTGGGCATCCACTTTTCATGGGATATCAGTCCAATTGTGATGTTTGACTTCGCTTTGTGACTTAACGAATGAATGTTTTGATTGGTATGCTATGCCTGGTCGTTTGGGACTTAAAAATCAGAATTCATGTATAGAACCTGCGTACTGGAGATGGCTATTTGATACAGATGTTTCATAACTTGTCTTTACTTGTTCTTGACAACCTCTATCAAAGTTTCCAGTCACTTATAGTTGCACTAAATATTTGCAGTTTTTTCTAGCATACAACTCTCGATTCTTTGGAATCTCCCAACTATATCACCAGAAGGAATGGTGTCAAGGTCCAGAATCTTATTTTACCCAGGTAACTCATCATTATAATAGTTCTTGAATAATTCCTCCATGGCCTACCTAAGTATGTTGAGAAATTTCCCCTTTCTTCTCTCGAGAGTTCTGGTGCAGCCATAATGGTGCAATTCTGTAGAGATATGCATGTGTTCTGGTTTGGGTCTATTCTCCCTTGAGTTGTGATCATATTTTCGACTGAAGTGTTCATGATTGTTAGGTCCCTTGCCATAAATCTGTCCCCAATCACAGCTGCAAAATGTATCATAGCAGGAGTTAGTTCACTCTATATGAGTTTTTGCTTTTTGTTGGTATTGAAGGTCTATTACAGTAACCTCAATATTCAGGGGTGGTTTATTATTGCTTAGTATGATTTGATCAACTCTACTACAGTAACCTCAATATTCAAACAGATCCAAAGGGATCCGTGTAAATTGAAGGTCTAGCGATGTGGAAGTCTCAAATTCCACAAAAGCAAGTTGGTGGAAATTGAAGGTCTAAGCGAAGAGAAGCTTTACTTAACCCCCGGAGCGAGAGAGTTGATTGAAACCCCTCACAAGTACGGAAAACCAACCGAGAAAAGGCATTTCTAACTCGGTGCCTCATTTCATGGGCTCCACTTTGTGGCCAGTCGTGAAAGCAAACTGCTGCAGAGAGGGAGATTGACAAGAGATCCAGAAGCTTCAAATCAGGGACTAGAAGTTTAATTCAAATGTCAGGTTCCTAGTCCAATAAGTTGTAATTCAAGCTATACTTTATTTCTTGGTTATAATTCATATAATTTGGTTTTGGATTTTAGTTTATAACTCTTGTGGATGTTTGTAAGAATTATTATTGGTGTAATAAATGAAAGGTTGATTGTTATTATTGAATGGAATGATTGTTAGTTTCTATTAATTTTTATTTTTATATAATTTAAAATAGGTACAGCCGGTAAAAAAATGAAATTTAACTTGCGTAGCGCTTACTTGCATAGCGCTTTTTAAAAGCGCTATGCAAGCTGATTTCTAAAAAAAATTAAAAAAGTGCTTATATAGCGCTTTTTAAAAGTGATATCTAAGTTCGAGAGCTTATGTAGCGCATAAAAAACGCTATGTAAGTTGATTTTTTCAAAGTAAAAAAAATGCTTAGATAGCGCTTTTTAAAAGCGCTATCTAAGTTTGGGAGCTTAGATAGCGCTTTTAAAAGCGCTATGCTAACTTGCATAGCGCTAGCTTAGATAGCGCTTATAAGCGCTATCTAAGCTAAAAAAAGCGCTATCTAAGCTCAAATCTGTACTAGTGTAGGGCTTTATCGGTTACACCACTTGGTTGTGGTCCAGCTCGATGAATTTCTCTGATTTTGCGACATAACTCTGTGTTTTACTCTGTGTGTTCGTTGGATTTAATTTTACATAGGGATGTTTTGTTTTGTTAATGAATCAGTTGACCAGTTCAACCCACGTGTTGTGTGTGTAAGTCGGGTCCAAAACTAGTTTTTTCATAATGTTATGAAAAAACTAATTTTTCATACGAGAAACTCTTAATAAAATGAATAATATAACCTAATATGAAATAGTTCATAAACTAAAGTAAAACATAGATTACCAAAACTCTCGAAGGTTAATTAAAAACTTTTATCTTTAAATGCTACTAAATGATTATGAAAATCACATTTATTCATCAGATCAAACACTAATTCAATCGACCAAAAAAAACAACTATTTCAATGACAAAAAAGTTATAATTAGGCTCCGTTTATTTCGACGTAAAGCATTTTTCGGAAAACGTTTTTCGAAAAATGTTTTCCTGTAAAATGTTTTACGGAGGTAGGGCGTAAAATGTTTTACGGAGGAAGGGTGTAAAATGTTTTCGGCTGTTTGGTAAGGAAAATATTTTTCAGAAGGGCAAAAATGTTTTTTTTTAATTTTTTTATTATTATTATTATTTTATTTTATTATTTATTATTTTTTTTATTTTTTTATTTTTATTATTAAAATTATTATTTTTTATTATTATTATATTTTTTTATTTTTTATTTTATTTTTTATTATTATTATTTTTTTATTTATTATTATTATTATTATTTTATTTATTATTATTATTATTATTATTTTATAATTATTATTTTTTTATTTTTATTATTATTATTATTATTTTTTTATTATTATTATATTTATTTTATTATTATTATTATTACTTTATTAATTTATTTATTATTATTATTATTATTATTATTATTATTATTTATTATTATATTATTATTATATTATTATTATTTTATTTTTTATTATTATTATTTTATTATTATTATTATTAATATTATTATTATTTTATTATTATTTTATTATTATTATTATTTTTATTATTATTATTATTATTATTATTATTATTATTATTATTATTATTATTATTATTATTATTATTATTATTATTAGATTGAGGAAGTAGAATGTTGTACCTTGTGAAATACGAGTTGTACATGAAGGGCACCATTTTTCGGAAAATGTTTTACTTAGAACAAGGTCAGTAAGTCGTTTTACTTAGGAAGGGCGTAAAATGGTTTCCGGAAAACGTTTTCTCCATTTTTCGAAAAACAACCAAACAACGAAAAACGAGTTCTTTTCCGGAAAACATTTTCCGGGGGTTCAACCAAACAACAGAAAACGAGTTATTTTACGAAAACGAGTTATTTTACGGTGAAACAAACGGGCCTTAGATATAAAATTATGTGCGTAGCATGAGTTGACAACTAGTTTATTATATGACAAAGGGGTACTAACAAATATCAATAACACAATTGCTTTTAATCTCAATAATAGATCAATATTACAAAAAAAAAAAAAATGATGTTGGAGAATGCAATGGTAATTAACAAAAAAAGAAAAAAAAAGAAAACTATGATAAAATTAATGGCAGATTTGATGGCGGTGAAAAGAGAAGAAGGAGAGAGGGAGATGGGGACGGTTCCTCCCTTCCCCTGCAAATTAGTTAGGCGTATACTCCCTCCGTCCCCAATCTAGATGCACACTTTGATTTTTCACATAAATTAATGAGAGAGTATTATATTAAAAATGTTGTGAGTGTGAAAATAAAATAGGAGAGAGAATGAGTGGAGGAAATAGTAAATTATAATGGTGTTGTGAGTATTAAAATAATGTAGGAGAGAGAATGAGTGGAGGAAATAGTAAAGATTTCTTTCCATTTTAGAAAATGTGCACATAGGTTTGAGACGCCCAAAATGGAAAATGTGCACTTAGGTTGGGGACGGAGAGAGTATATTTTAAAAACTTTATTAATACACAATTAAAAGACTATCTATATAAACTGTTAAATTTCATTAAAAAAAATTTGAATTATGTTTATTAAATTGACTATTTTAAATCTTTTTAGCTTTTATAACGAGCTGGTATGTACCTCCATCCAAAAAAAATAAAAATAAAAATCTGTTACTTTGTTTGAAATTGAAAACTTTATCGTGTCCCTTATTCATGAATTTAAACTGGGAATTTTATTTAGTGTCCTAATTCTGGACTTAAAACAACTAAGTCTAAGCTAATAGTTAATGTAATATAAATTTTTGTTATAAACATTAATTAATGTAATTTTAAAAGAAAATTAATAATTTAGATGAGCGGTTACTTTAATTAATCAGTGAGCTAATAATTTTAATATAGTAATTGGTAAACAAATTTTGATATTTTAATCTGTTATATTTATGTTAATTGATATCAATTAGTTGATTTGTAGAGGGGTTGGCGTTACAATTTCAAAGAAACTCGTTAAGTTATTAATTCATCTGACGACGACACAAATTTAGGTCATTAGGTGGCAAAATTTGCAGAAAGAGCTCTCATATGTAGTCATGCGGGTCGGATATCTGTAATAAATAGCACCGTTAATGGTGCGAGGATTACCCCGCTATAACTTTCGGGTGTGAGAGTGAGATAGTGTTTATGGGAATAGACAATATGGAGAGAGTGTAGCGAGAGAGAGAGAGAGAGAGAGAGAGAGAGAGAGAGAGAGAGAGAGAGAGAGAGAGAGAGAGAGAGAGAGAGAGAGAGAGAGAGAGAGAGAGAGAGAGAGAGAGAGAGAGAGAGAGCATACCATTCACACTAGATGGTAGACATGTCCAAACGGTTTCGGTTTCGGTTCCCGGTTTCCAAATAGTCGGAATCGTATTCGAACCATATTAATCCGGTTTTCGATTCCCGGTTCTATCCGCCGGTTCCGGTTTCAACGGTTCCACCGGTTTCATCACCATCTAACTTTTTTTTTTAATCCAAACCTCTTAAGATAGTAAAGACGCTAACTAATCTGTTTTTTTTCACTTGGGGAGTATGTTTTTGGAAAGAATGAGAAGTTGACAAAATTTGGTTAGTATATTATTAAAGATAGAATAAAAATTCTAACAATATTTTTAGAATTTAAATAAAACAACACTACAGTCACTACAAGTACAAATACTAAATAAATGCTAAATATTACATTTAACTTACATTGAGTTCCGGTTCCCGGTTCCGATTCCCGGTTTCGAAACCGCCGGTTTCCGGTTCCGCCGGTTCCTCTGTTTCCAATATGGTGGATTCGTATTCGAACCGTTTCAATCCGGTTCCCGATTACGTTCGGTTCCCGATTCCAGCGGCTCCCGGTTCTCGCCGGTTCCCGGTTCCGATTCTACCCGCCGATTCCGTCGGTTCCCGATTCTATTTGGACATGTCTACTAGATGGGGAGGGTTATATATAGGAGTAAGTGTATATGTGGCCTTTTGGGGGATCCCACCTTTTGTATTTGGTATAATGTATAGGTAGTATATTGTGTGTATAATAATCTATATAAGAATAATATGTAAATATATCCGAAAAGTCAGGGCTCATCAGTAGCCCCCTACTACGAGTGATGAATTATTTATGTACGGAGCGAAAAGTATAATTTTAGTCGAAGCTGGTTTGAGTATATATTTATAGCTGGAGCTCGCAAGGTTGACTAGAAGCCTGGAGGCTAAAGAATGGAGACGGGAGGCTGGATCCGAGAAGCTGGAAGCGGGTGCCCGTAAAATGGCGTCGTTATAATAAAGAAGGGTGAGATCGGGCTCTGAGGGTAGCGGACTGCCGATAATCGCTAATGAGAGCCGGAGATTCCCGGTTATAGGTGGGAGAACACCGTAAAATAAGCAGAGATCATGCAGGTAGTCTGAAGATATAACTCGGAGATTCCCAAGAATAAATAAAGCGAGCACGAAGATAGTGGATGAATAATCCAATAGTGAAGGAGGATGAGCCCCCGAGCTGCATAAATTGCCAGTAACTTGGATAGACAAGTGTTGGACTCCAAAAATAGAGACCTCTAGATTAAGAGGTTGCCAGCCGGCTGGAATTTTAGCGAAGCTTGCGGCGAACATGGATGGTCGGACCGGACTGCTCTGGGAGCCCCCGAGTTGCGGGGAGCAATATGATATATAAACATGCATGAAGTTTTAAGTATGTTTGCCTGAAGATTTGTGAGCGTGTAAAGATTTATTAATATGTCAGCTTAATAGAGTTTGTTTTACTCGGAGGCTTATTAAAGCATAAAGTGTTTAACTTTTGTTATGCATGGAGGCTTGTTGAAGCATTGCCCGTATGCTTGTTTATGGCTTTGCCCGTAGGCTTATTGAATATTTTCCCGTAGGCTTGTTATAACTTTGGCCCGGAGGCTTGTTATACTTTAGCCTGGAGGCTTATTTATAGATTTCAATGTAGGTTTATTTATAGATTTGCATGTCGGCTTGTTGTTACAGTATTTGCCTGGGAGGTATAAGGCAGTTCCAAGAAAGGACTTTGAGGAGCTGATGTCTCATTTGTGATTCCTCACTGGAAAATCCATTTGTGGCAAGAATGGCAACCACAATAACTTTACCAGCCAGCAGTGGATGTACTGCTCAGCCATTTCTCAGAAATTCCACTTCATTGGCCCAAAATTCTGTTGAATGAGTTGTTTGCCCACATAGATCTCTACAAATCTAAGACAAGGGGGAGTTGATCAAAGGAGTAAGCCTTTATGTAGGTTGCTTACAACTATTTTTGGAAATTATACTCATTTTAAGGAGCATAGGAAGCAAAATCCTGAGTTGATGGTGGACTGGTCCTCAGGTGAAAAATCTATTAGCTCAAGTGTTTGTTATGCTTTCAGATATAAAAATGGGAATAAAACTTACAAGGAGTTATGCGATAAAGATCGTGGACTGGATTCATTGAGACATAGGGTCCTACGTCTCAATGAATCCAGAAACTGATGATGAAGCAATTGGGAAGGTGGTGAATAAGGCAAGAAAGGGAAAGGGTAAAGCTGAACCTCGTATGAAGATAGCCAAAACCGCACCTGGCCCAAAACCGCAGGGTGGTTCAAGCGTTGGTGAGCCAAGTAAGGCTAAGAGGTTGAAGAAGCAATTGGTGCTCGAAGATGAACCTATCATTGAAGAATAGGTTGTTGAAGAAGAAATTGAAGAAGTTGAGAAAGAGGTTGAAGATGAAGCTGAAGCTGAAGAAGATGCTGATGAGGTTGGAAGGTCAGATCTTGCAACTGCTGCAAAGTTGGCTATGAAGAAAATTACCTCTGATGAAGCCCTATTAAGGTTTCAGAGAGGAGTTAGAGAGGCTGGAGAAAAGAAAGGAATAGTGGTTAGCTACTAAAGGAAAGGAGCCTGAACCGCAACCTGAACCGCAGCCATCCCCTGAACCTCAAGGTGATGCTAAGGTTCAGGGGGAGACTCCAAAGAAAAGATTTAAAATGCTTGCAGGAATACCTCAACCAAGGGGATACCTCAAAAGAGGACAATTGAGGATGCTAGAAGGGGAATACAAAAGCATTCCTATATTTCCAAGAGGATGGCTCAGAATGCCCAGACCTTTGGGCGGTTCAATGAATTTGGAAACTTAGTCAATCCTATACCAGGTGAGACTGATTCTATCTTTGATAAAAGCTCATCCTCACCTCTGCCACTGACCTAAATAACCCAAACCTCCCTTTCCAAGATTATGAACCCCCTACCTCCTGTCTTTAGAGAATGGTCACCTCAACCATCAGCTGGACCAGCTATCTCCACTTCTACCAGAAGAGGTCCAAGTGATCATGATAAACCCCGTCCCAGACCTCAACCACAAAATCCCCTTAGAGCCAGTCTGGAGGAGTGGACTGAGGATTCAATCTTTTTTGCTGAGCCTCCTCCAAGGTCTCAAATACACCTATCCCCTCCTCCTTCAAGTCTTAGGGAACCTTCTCCTCAACCGCAACCCCAACCTTCCCCAGCTCCTCATACTTCAACACCCTCAACCTCACCTTCTCAATCCCAACCCCAACCCACTGCAATTCATACCTCACCCCCTTCTCAAACCGCAGTCCCCCCAACTCCTACTATTACTCAACCTCAACCTCAAACAATTCCCATATCTCACATATTTCAAAACCTCTCCTCCCAATTCACCCAAACCGCACCCCTACCCAAACTGCACCTATCATCTCAATCCCACCCCAAACCACTCATACTCAACCTCCTCCTTTTACTTACTCAGATATTCCATCTTCCTCAATTCCTCCCTCTGACTTATCCCAAATTCTAAATGCCCTCCATATTATCCAAGGCCAACGCCATACCAATCAAGGCCACATGATCAAGCTTGCAGCCTCAAACCGCACTCTCTAGGAGCAAGTCCATACTCAAACCCTTGAATTGGCAAAACTTAAAAGTTCATTTGATGATTCCATTAAGGGGGAGAGAAATATAGCAAAGGCAGTGAAAGATACTGCTGAAGCTTGCTTTACTGATTTCAGAAATGACTTAGCAGCTGGGGTCAGTCAAGCCTTAGAAGATGTGGTTACCCAAGACCAGTTCAAGGAGTGCCTCCATCAAATGTCTGACATCTTCTGCAACTCCTTGGAGCTAAACCTAGGAAGGTTTAAAGTTGAATTTCTTGATGAGGTCAGAAACTTAATACCGCAAGATGAGGTTAGCTTGAGGTCTGTCCTTGACTCTATGCAAGCAAATATACAACATGATGCTGAAGTGCTCAAAGAGGAGCTAAGGGTCAAGGTAGACCTGGTTGGAGATGGTTTAACCGCAAGGTTAACCATTTTGGCTGATAAAGTTAAGGAGAGGCTAGTTTCCTTAAATTAAGGGATAAGGGATAAGTTGAGCCATAAATTCAAAGGACTGGATGTTAGCTTCAAGGGGAGAATTGCTGAGATTAAGACCAACTTGCAGACTTCCCAATACCATTCTCTTGAAGAAACCTCATAAATGAACCATGTGCTTGTCTATTTTTAGTATATCTACCATAGTACTGTCTGCCTCTATTTGATCTCACGATATTAATTTGCTTGTTGCATTGTTTCTCTACTTCTGCTTTAAACACCTTAAACGCATCAAGTGCTTCATTCTTATTGTTAAGCAGGTAGAGATACATGTATCGCGAGTAATCATCTATAAAAGAGACAAAATACTTGTCAGAGTATGCATCCATGTCTGGACTACAAATATTTGTATGTATAATTTCCAATAAACTTGAGCTTCTTCTGGCACCCTTTTTCGACTTATCAGTCTGCTTACCCTTAATGAAGGCTATATAAGTCTCAAAGTCTGTAAAAACTAGAGTACTAAGTACTTAATCATTTACCAACTTCTTAATTCTATTAGTGGGGATATGCCCCAATCTCCGGTGCTAAAACAACATAGAAGACTCTTCATTCATAACACATCTTTTGGTACCCAAATGAAATTGCATAGTAGAGTAGTCATCATCATTTTGCAAATTGAGATTGAAAAGACCATTCGATAAAACACCATTTCCAATAACATTTGATTTAAAAACTAAATCAAAACCATTTTATGAAAAGTTATTGGAATAACCATCTGATACAAGTCTAGAAACGGAAATTAAATTCCTAGAAAAACTGGGAATATAAAAAGTCTTTTTCAAACTTAAATGATAACCACTACTTAAAACTAAATAGCACGTTCCAACGGCTTCTACACATGAAGGCGTCTGATTTCCTAAATAGACGTTGCATTCATTTCCCATAGGTTTCCGCAGGTTTTGTAATCCCTGCAATGAAGTGGTACTATGAATTGTAGAGCCAGAATCAATCCACTATGTATTATGATTTACAACACTTATATTGGATTCATGACAAACAAAAGAAAGTTGAGTACCTTTCTTATCAAGCCAATTCTTGAATTTAGGACACTCTTTCTTAATGTGCCCCTTCTTTTTGCAAAAGAAGCACACAGGATCTTTCTTAATGACCTTGTTAGGAGGGATTTTCCCTTCCCATTGTCCTTAGCTTGATACTTCTTCTTGTTCTTTCCAACTGTTGTGAAATTCACACTCTCCTTTTCCTTATCCTCCATAAGCAGTCTGCCCTCTTCCTGAACACACATGGTCAGCAATTCATTGATTGTCCATTTATCCTTATATGTGTTGTAGGATATCTTGAAGGGGCCATACTGGTGAGGTAAGGTAGAAAGGATATAATGAAACGAAAAGACTTCCAACATCTCAACTTCTAATGCTTTCAATTGAGCCGCAATATCCCTCATGTGCTTAATATTATCACGCACACCCTTAATGCTATTAAGCCTTAGGGATGTAAATTGCATGATGAGGGTGCTTGCCATTGACTTATCTGAAGTGGCAAACTGATCATCAATAGCCTTTAGTAATTCCTAAACCTTTTTTATATGCTCGATTGAACCCCTTATGCCAGCAGAAATTTTTAGTCTTTATGAAACTCACACAGATGCAGTTGGATCGGTCCTATTTTTCATAAAGATCAACAACATCCTGAATGCTAGTCTCAGTAATTGGAGGGGGTTCATTCTTCTTATGGCATAGTCAAGGTCCAACCATCCTAAATGAAGGAGAACTCTCTCATTCCACACTCTGTAGTTGTCCCCTTTGAGCTCGGGAACATCACATCTCATATCATGGTAATCAACATATTGAATTGCTGCAATATTTAAGTGCCAATGCTCATATTATCAAATTTGAGGCTAGCAAATATAACATGTTCTACCAATGTAAAAATATGCAAAATATGAACCTAGTGACATAAAAAATTGTTTGTGGGCTAAAGTTGTAATTCAATTAGATTCATTTAACTTTATAATAAAACTATCAAACCATATTTCATTTTCTAATCCCTATAGGTAAATTAGAAGCCAAAATCTAGGGAGAAACGCGTTTCTCCATAAGTTATGGAGAAACGGGTCCCGACTTGTCGCGCGACAACGAACTGGATATCCAGAACCTTATGAAAGTGATATCCAGAAACCTTCAAATGAATATTCAGAAACCTTCAAAATGTTTCTGGATATTCATTTGATGGTTTCTGGATATACATTTGAAGGTTTCTGGATATCCAGAAACCTTCAATAGCAATTTCCGGATATGCCCTAACACATTTCTGGATATGCACCTGCGGTTTACGGATATGCACCTAACGGTTTACGGATATACATTTCACATACTTACGGATATGCACCTACGCAGTTTACGGATATCAAACCCAAAGCTTCTGGATATCCAGAAGCTTTGGTCTTGGCCTTGGGTTTTTTTTTTTTTTCTGGATATCAAATGCAAAGCTTCTGGCTATTAAAAACATGTTTCTCCATAGTTATGGAGAAACGCATTTCTCAGCAGACCTACTCAAATTAGAAAATATGGTTTGATATTTTATCCTAATTAATTATACATAATATAATAAAAAAAATCATGTGAGATAAAATTTATTGCATAAAGTACAATTAATTACAATTAATGTTCATTTCAAATTGTGATCATAAATCTAAATATATAACTTTAACTAATTAGAGATGGTGTGACTACTCCCTAATTAATTAAAACTACATGAATCATATAAACATTAAAAAACTTTAATGCTTGATTATATATAAATTCAAGCAATATGAGACCGTACAAGTAAGTTTGAAATTAAATTCAAAAAGATCCATTATTTTATTACAGCATGCATATAAATTATTTTAACAAAATCTGCACGTACGAAAATTCAAAAAGTGTACATACAATATCAAATAATTAATTTCAGCATGCAATAATAACTCTCACATTGTAGTTAACGGGTATAATTATTTAAAATTCATTAATTACACACATATTAAAGTATAGAAAGTCATAATATGAATACCAAATGACCTTATTCTATTCCATGCACATAAAAAATACTCCCTCCGTCCCGGTTCAATTGATACTTATTTCCTTTTTGGTCCGTCCCATACCAATTGATACTTACCCAAAATGGAAAGAAATCTTCACTATTTACCCCACTCATTCTCTCTCTTATTTTACTTTTTCACTCACAACATTCTCTCTCCTAACTATTTCTCCCACTCATTCTCTCTCCTATTTAATTCTTCATACTCACAATATTTTCTTTCACTTTTTCTCTCACTTACTTTTCCTTAATTCTCACACCCAAAAAATTGGTATCTATTGAAATAGAACGGAGAAAATATACTGCATTTACATTTACTGTATTTTTATAAAAGTCAACGAAAAGGGACAAATAATCTTGTTTTCCCACTAAACAATAAAGTAGTACACAACAGTTATCAAATATTCATAGGGTTATAGACAACTACAGTATTAATTTATAGCATACCCATTTACTTTTCTTTAAATATACTCCCTCCGTCCCACAATTATGTAGAATTTTTGGCTCGGCACAAAAATTAAGGTAAAAAGTGATAAAGGTAATATGTTGTGAGTGTAAAAGTAAAATAGGAGAGAGAATGAGTGGAGAGAATAGTAAATTTAAAAAGTGTTGTGAGTAGAGAGAAGTGGGTCTCATTTCCATTTTGGGCAATTATTGATTATTGTGAGACGCCCAAAAGGAAAATTTTTCGGTATTATTGTGAGACGGAGGGAGTATTGTTGTAGTAATACAAGTACACACACATACAAAGGATAGTACCTATTGTGGGTAAAAATTCAGGATTGTGACGTCTTAAAAAGTTTTCAGCATGTCATCATTTTCGAACCAGCAGTCAAGGTAAAATTACTTAGATAATTAAATCATTATTTTTATTGTATCTCTAATACAGGAAAATAGAACGTGGGAAATATCTTTTCATGGACTGACTTCAAATGTTAGAAGACCAAGTCAAGGATCAAGATGATCATGCCGAGATTTTAGGATAGTTTGTTAGGTCTTGATTATCTTCAGTTATCTTGTTTTTATTTAAAGAGTTCATGGCCGAAACACTATACACACACACTGTTCACACATATATTCTTGTAATCCGCCATAGCTCCACCTTTTGTAACTCACTAAGTATCAATACTATCGTTTGGGATGAAGGTGCTCATAAACACCTTCCGAGGTTTTGTGCCGGCAAGATAGTTGTCTCAAGGGCTTTCCTCGTTACATGATCGTGTCATCTTCTTTTCATAGTTACACCGAGTTTACTCTATTGTGACCTCCTAATCTCACATTTTGATCTTTAAATTGATCTATTGTTTTTTTACCAAAACAATTTGGTGCCCACCGAGGGGCCATTGGTTTTTTAATCGGTTTAAAATCCTCACATTTCCACTATGTCTACCCAACCTATGACTTCCGCCGCCAGCAAGACCATTGCTATCCCTAGCAGCGTAAATCCCCAAACCAGTAACAGGCCAGTAACCGGAGGCCAAGATTCATTGCCACCACCTCCGCCTTTGAATTCTGGCAAGAAGCAGATGCCTCCGTCTCCTAATTCCGAGGTCAAGAGTATGCTCGTTCAGATGAAGAATCGGCTGGATCGCCAACAGAATAGCACCTCCTTGATAGTCGAAAGCTTGATAAAACTGCAAAAGGAACAAGAGTTGCTCTCCAAAATAATGGATGTTGTTTCTCCTATGCGTCCTAGAGTCCTCGACTTCAACATTGGGGACAGCTCTCATACCTTCAACGAATTCCTTCCGATGGCCTCATCTGTAAGGATGTCGTCATCACCAACCATGACGTCTTCTCCTTTGCTGACGACTTCAGTGGCGATGTCGACACCCTTAGAAATCAGTGCCTACAGGATGACTCTTTCAGAAGGACATGTCTTCACTAATAACACCATCATGACATCCTCTGCAGATAATACTAATCCTTTTGTTAATCTCAATACTAGTTCTGCTTTGGATAATACTGCTCGTACTACTAACCCTTTTGTAGGTACTTACATTGGGAATCAGCTTCAGGAGTTAAGGGACATGATCATGAATGTGCCAGGCGTCACCCCGCCTATCCAGCAGGTCTCCCCAATATGTTACAATCAGTCTCGCTTTACTCCAGCAATCGGGCATGTCGACATCCCTAAAGGATTTAGCGTGCCAGCCATGAAGTTGTATGATGGAAGCTCGGATCCTGAGGAGCATGTAGCCCATTAACAAGAAAAAATGGAGATTGTTCGCATCCCGCTCCAGCTTCGTGAGGCTTGTTTGTGTCGAGGGTTCGGTTCGATGTTTGTGAGACCAGCATTGAAGTGGATGATTCGTCAACCTCCTAGTTCCATTGGGTCGTTTGCTCAGCTAGTCAACCTGTTCAACAATCAATTCTCTTGCAGCCGACAGTTCGAGAAGCTCACCAGTGATCTTTACCGCATCACCCAGCAACCCGCCGAAGCCTTGAAGGACTATGTTAATAGATTTAACAAAGAGGTCTTAAAGATCCCCAACCTGGACATGGCGACAGCTGAAGAAGCCTTCAAAATGGGCTTGAAGAAAGATTCCCCTTACTATGAAGATTTGGTGATGAATCCATGCAAGAAAATGGAAGATATCCGAAATCGAGCATTAAGGTTCATCAGGCTAGAAGAGGACAAGGTGCAGCAGTCCAAGCATCCTGACAAGGTGTCATTATATGACCATCCTGACAGAAAGATAGAGTCGTCTCACCAAAGACAGAGCGGATCCAGACCTTACCACAGAAATGACCATAACAAAATCAATTGTGTGGAATATGATGGGGACGATGATGATTTTGAATCCCCTAAAATTTCTGATTATTGTTTCTCTGTTGATGTTTCAGGTATCTTGTGTGCAATGAACAATCTTGGAGATAAGGCAAGGTGGCCTCAAAAGTGGGACAAGCCATCTGGGTGGAAGGATAAATCCAAGTGGTTTGCCTACCACGAGGATTTTGGACATTTTATCGAAGATTGCATCGCCTTGAGGAAGGAGATTAGTTACCGTTATCTAAGGGACACCTTAAAGAACTCCTTGGCAACCACAAGAACAAGACGGAGAACAAAGAGCCCATTCCGACCAGACCACCATCTCCTCCACCAGTAACAAAGGTAGTTAATGTTATTAGTGGTGGTTCTGATATTTGTGGTACTTCTTATTCTGCAGCTAAAAGATTTGCCAAGCAAGCTAAGGATGAGAAGCCCGAAAGACTTTCAAAGATGTCGCAGCTCACATCCCAAGATGTCATCTCCTTCGAAGAAAGCGACAGGGACAATGTTATGGATCCTCACCATGATGCCTTGGTCATTGCACTCCAGATCGCCAATTGCAGAGTCAGACGTATTCTAGTAGATGGAGGCAGTTCAGTGAATCTCATTATGCTAGATGCCCTGAAAGAAATGAAGATCCCTGAAGAAAGCATCGTCAAGAGGACCTCAGTTCTCATAGGTTTCAGTGGAGAAACCAAAAGCACAGTGGAATAGATCACACTTCCAGTTTATGTTGAAAGTATCAACTCCATGGAGAGATTCTGCGTGATTGATAGTGCTACATGTTACGATGTAATCTTGGGAAGACCCTGGATCCATGGAATGAAAGCAGTGCCATCCACCTATCATCAATGTGTGAAGATGCCGACACCCTGGGGAGTTATTAAGGTTTACAGTGATCAGCAATCAGCTAAAGAATGCTATATCACATCCATGAAGGCGTCGACATCTCCCAAGATGGCATAGCAATTACAGAGAAAGGCCCGTGAGGTTCTGGAGGCGAAGGAGCATGACGTGAAAGAAATATTCTTAGACCCCTCAAACCCAAATCTCAAGGTGCTAATTGGTCAAGACGTTCCAGCAGAGATCAAGGAAGATCTTGTCAACCTCTTGAAGAACAGGATTAAAAGCTTCGCCTGGAAGCATGAAGACATGACAGGCATCAGCAAAGATGTCATCACCCACAAACTCAACATTGACCCATCCTTCAAACCAATCCACCAAAAGAGACGGAAGTTCGCACAAGAAAGGAATCTAATCATTCAGGAAGAAGTAGACAGATTTCTCAAAGCCAAGATGATCAGAGAAGTTGAATACCCAAGATGGTTAGCAAATGTGGTGGTGGAAGAGAATAAGAACGGCAAATGGAGAGTTTGTGTCGATTTCACAGACTTTAACAAAGCCTATCCCAAGGATCCTTTCCCCTTGACACACATTGATACTTTGGTCGATGCCACTTCTGGGCATGAAGTGTTGACTTTCTTGGACGCATCTTCAGGATTTCAGCAGATCCAGATGGAGCCATCCGACCAAGAGGACACCGCCTTCATTACTCCCACAGGTATTTATTGTTATATTGCAATGCCTTTCGGACTAAGAAATGCAGGTGCCACGTACCAGAGGCTGGTCAATATGATGTTCAAAGAGCAGATTGGGGACACTATAGAAGTGTACATCGAAGATATGGTGATAAATTCAAAGAAAGCTGAAAATCATGTACGAGATCTTACTCAAGCCTTTGATATCATGGACAAATTCAACATGAAGTTAAGCCCAGCGAAGTGCAACTTTGGCATGAAGTTCGGTAAATTCTTGGGCTACATGGTGATGCAAAGAGGAATAGAAGCAAGCCCGGAGCAAATAAAAGCCATCATCAACCTGGCGTTGCCTAAGTCCGTCAAAGATGTTCAAAGATTGACAGGGAAAGTGGCAGCATTGAATCGATTCATCTCAAAATCCTCAGACAGATGCAAGCCATTCTACGACATCCTAAAGAAAAATTCTAGATTTGAGTGGACTGAAAAGCATGAACAGGCCTTCCAAGATTTAAAGTTGTACCTGTCAACACCTCCCCTACTCTCGAAGCCTCAAGAAGGTGAGTCATTGTGTGTTTACTTAGCCATCTCCGGCTGCGGTCAGTGCCATCTTGGTACGTGAGCAAGATGGCGTCCAACAATCGATATATTATGTAAGTAAAACATTGCTCGATGCGGAGACCGGGTATTCACACCTTGAAAAGTTAATCTTAGCTTTAATTACTGCTTCAATCAAGTTAAGGCATTATTTTGAAACCCATATCATTGTTATTCGTACTAATTATCCGATAAAAAGTGTAATGAGAAAGCCTGAAATGTCAAGAAGGATGGCCAAGTGATCCGTTCAACTAAGCACTTATGACATCAAGTATGAGCCTAGAACAGCAATAAAATCCCAAGCACTTGCAGACTTTGTGGCAGACTTTAGTCCAAGCATGCAACCGGAAGTAGAACTAGAAGTCCTACAGCTCCAAGATGGGGACATCCTGCTCAAGTGGACTCTATTCACAGATGGTGCCTCAAATATGAGGGGCACGAGGCTAGGTGTTGTCCTAAAGTCGCCACAAGGGGACATCATACCTCAGGCCATTAGTTGTGATTTTAAAGCTATAAATAATGAAGCAGTTTACGAAGCCTTAACCGTGGGCCTAACTGTGGCTCTAGACATGAACATTAAAGCAATTCAGGTATATAGTGATTCATTGTTACTTGTCAATCATTTTAATGGTTTCTATGCAGCAAAAAATGCCAAGATGACAGCTTATTTCGGCATTGTGAAAATCTTGGCAAGCAAATTTCAAATCTTTTCCTTCGAACAAATACCCTAAGAGGAAAACTCTCAAGCAGATGCATTGGCCAATCTTGGATCAGCTTTCAAAAGCCTATCTCAGACCAATATAAGAATTATCCATGTCAACATCCCTGCCATGGAAAGGTTAGAACTTTTTTGTACAGATGACGACACCTCAGATAATCAGATAGAGACATCTTGGACTGCACCAATAATTAAATATCTTCAAGATGGCACCATCCCTGATGATGAAAAGAATGCTAGAGCATTCAGGGTAAGAATTTCAAGATTTGTGTTAATAGATAATGTGTTGTTTAAGAAATCTTTTGCAGATCCATATTTAAGATGTCTCGAAGCTGATAAAGCAATGGAAGTTCTAAAAGAATTGCATGAAGGATCATGTGGTAATCATTCTGGGGGCAGAAGCTTACATACGAAAGCTCTAAGAATGGGTTACTACTGGCCAACAATGCGTCAAGATGCTGCTATCTTTGCCAAGAAATGTGATTCCTGCCAGAGGCATAGCGACATCTTGCACCAACCCTCAGAATTGCTTCATCCTATCCTTTCCCCTTGGCCATTTATGAGATGGGGAATGGATATAGTAGGAAAATTGCCTAAAGCACCTGGAGCAAAAGTATTTTTGCTAGCAATGACAGATTATTTCTCGAAGTGGGTCGAAGCTGAAACCTATGTGCAAGTTCGTGATAAAGAAATCATCTCCTTCATTAAGAAGAATATATTCAGCAGATTTGGCATCCCATCTGAAATAATATGCGACAACGGTTCTCAGTTTATCAGCAAGAAGACGCACGATTTTCTCACTAGGTGGGAAGTCAAGATGGTGACATCATCACCAGTACATCCTCAAGCTAATGGGCAGGCAGAATCAAGTAACAAGATTATCATCAATAACTTGAAGAAGAGGCTAGATCAAAAGAAAGGAAGATGGGCAGAAGAGCTGCCATTTATCCTTTGGGCAGATAGGATGACACCAAAGAACGCAACAGGTCAGACCTCTTATTTCTTAGTATTTGGTGCAGAAGCGGTCATCTCTGCAGAAGTCGTCGTCCCTACTGCCAGATATAAGATGTTGACGCCTGAGGAGAACGATGCCTACCTAAGTCATGATCTAGATACCGTTGACGAACTAAGAGATTTAGCCAAGATCAGGATAGCGGCGTATCAACAAAAGATTGCTAAGTCCTATAACAAAAATGTCAGATTGCGGAAGTTCCATTGGTGATCTAGTCCTACGTAAAGTGTTTCAAAATACAAGAGAGCCCAATGCTGGAAAGATGGTCCCCAAATGAGAAGGACCATACTTGGTTGATGCTGAAGCATGTAAAGGTTCGTATTGGCTATCAACCCTAGATGGAACAAGGATCTCCCGAAGCTGGAATGCCATTCACCTTAAGTCCTATTTTATGTAAGTTTCAATAATTACATTCCAGTGCAAATAAAACCAAGGTATGAATTTTACATTTTTATTTCCAATAAAAGTACTTTTCAATTTGTTTATCTTTTGAATATTTACTGACTTAAGCATCGGAGGGGTGTTAGCTAAGATAACACCCACCCCTAATGTGTTTCTGTTTTGTAAGGAAACACGAAAAATTAGAATAAACCACGCAACAAGTGAAGATGTTAACATCATTCCAGGAAGCTAACATCTTAATCAGGTACGGTCATTACTTTTTTAATTATTTCCTTACTTCTTGTTTAAAATAATTTTTTTTGCGAAATTCTAGTACTTTTTTATTTCCTTTTATCAAATAAAAATGACATCAGAATAGATGTCGAAATCTCTCACTATCTTATTATTTTGCAAGAGGTCGTCGATTCAAACAAATTCTCATGAAGACAACCGTTTGAGACTGGCCATCTCACCTCTGTTAAAGGTACTTAATCCCTTCAAAAGTTTAAAGAAATAATTTTCTTTCATCTCAATAAGGTTTAAACACCTCTCCTGGAGCGCACTATGTCAACCTTGATTGAGGTGTGTGATGGGTCCGTATGTTTAATATATACGAATTACCCATCTCCACTCAGTCAACGTGTTTTGACCTTAAGAATTTATCAATTCGGTTGTGGCATATTCATGCCACCTAAGAACAAAAGATTATTGACATTTACATGTCAATCAAAGTAATTGCAAGGATTTATGCATCCATTTGCAAGTTGACAACGTCTCCGAAAAGGTTAGCATATCAAACTTCTATTTTCATTTTCAAAAGAGGTTATCCCTACCAACAAAAGTTTTTCAAACCCAAGCAAAGCAAAGAAAGGAGTTTTTTCCCTAGAAACCTAAGAAGTGTTGAACCAACCCAACACTTGAAAAAACCAAATTGTCTTTGGCCCTTATGGACCGATTACAAACCCAAATATTTAAAACATTGTCTTCGAGACGCAGCCCATCATCAACCCAAAGTTTTTCTAAAACAAAAGAACCATTTTTACCTTCATGGGGTGGCTACTGCCGCAAGTGTTGTAGTGCCTTCCTCCAAGATGTCATCATCCTTCACACCAGATGACACTTCTCCTGCTTCATCTCCTTCACCATTCAGCGCCTTCAGGAGTGAGCGTTGCTGCTCAACATCCCATCCTGTATGCCTTCCTTTTTGGAACTCTTCCATCATTTGGATTTTGATCTCTATCATGCTTTTGGCGGCTGAAGCCATCATGTTCTTCCTCACCTCCTCGATCTCCTGTAATTGGGTATCTTGAATTGAGGACATCCCCCTCATCAAACTTTCAATAAGTCCTCTACCCTCTTGGTCAGAACATCTTTCTGCTTCCTCGCTTGTAACGCATCTAGGACCAGCTTCCTATTCCTTTCTTCAAGGCTGTTCATTTTCATCTCTTCTGCATCAACACCCTGGAAAAACAAGTTTAATGGTCAATCTAGGGAATATATTCAAAATTCCTATAAACACTATTTTTAAAATTCAGAAACTTACCACTGACACCCTGGTGAGTACTTCCTTAATGTTCGCTAGACCCATTTCCTCAACATTTATTATCTCCTTGGAATTGCTCTTTCTCTTCTTCACTCTCGCTCCAACAGATGGTGCCTCCATCTCCTTCTTGGGCATCACCAGTTATTGGTTAGCATGAGTCTGTCCTACAAAATCTTGCAGGTCCTTCAAAGAGAATGCAGCTGTGGACTTGGATACTGTCGAAAACAGAGAGTATAAAGCATAAGCTAGAGACAGTCAAAACACAAAAAGAATTTTTGAATGATCAAGTAGATTCTTACCGGTAGACATTTACGTTGCATGGCGGTATGTCGAGGTCTTACGAAACAACCCTTGCTTCGAATGACCTGAATGATCTTTCTTCTTCTGAAAATTCCAGCAACCTTCTCACTTTATCCTCAGTTTCGGCAGAAGGAGGAAATAGCTTTGCCCAGTCAATGGCTGCAAAGAAATTACAAATTCAAGTAAGTGCGGGAAAAGGGAAAAACAGAAGTTTAAAAGAGGATACCTTCCCAATTCCACCTCGTTACCAAAAATTATCATTCCTCCAAAGAATCCTTCTCAACAAAGAAGTATCTTGATTTCCAACCCCTATCATTTATCGTCACTTTTGAAAACAACGGTTTCATCCCAGACCTAGTTTTAAAAAGATACCTTGTCGAGAAAAGGTTTGAAGCTCATACACAAAAGCTACTTCTCTCAAACCTATGTCTAACCCGAACTCTCGATTTACCCTTAGAATGCAAGAAAAGATCCTCCAGATCATAGGTATTATTTGGACAAAAGCTAAGTTTGTTTTTCTGAAGAACTCAGTTACCAATAGGGGAAAGGGATAAGAGAAACCTAGGGCAAAAGGGTATTCATAAAAGCAAATCCAATGAGGAGACACGAAATCGGCCTTGATAAAGACATCAAAAGGCCTAAAGATAGCGGAATCTGGAAAGCATTTACGATCCTTGACGGATTTGATTTGCTCATTGTTAAAGATGCAAACCTCCTCGTCAGATTTGACTAACAGGCCTTCACAAGAAAAATCCCCGTCCTTGCTCAAGCTCAAGGGATTTCTTGGCGCCGTGTTTTTTCTTGACTTGACCATGTTTGAAAAAGAAAGAAAAAGAGAAGAAATTTACCTTGGGATGCTTTCACCGCTGTGAAGCAGGGTAGAAGAAGGAGAAAGTGTAGAAAAAATGTGATGAAGAAAGCGAAAAAGCCTCAGTTAAAACCCTAGATCCTCATAAATTACGCTAATTAAGGAAGATTAAAACTCTACAACTGCCACGTTCAATCAGGTTAATTAACTGCCGAGCTTCTGGAAGGTTGTGGAAAAATCGTTTGTTAAAATTCATTTAAAAGACAATTGTTGTTGGTAAAAATTCAGGATTGCGACGTCTTGAAAAGTTTTCAGCATGTCATCATCTTCGAACCAGCAATCAAGGTAAAATTACTTAGATAATTAAATCATTATTTAATTATTTTTATTGTATCTCTAATACAGGAAAATAGAATGTGGGAAATATCTTTTCATGGACTCACTTCAACGGTTAGAAGACCAAGTCAAGGATCAAGATGATCATGCCGAGATTTTAGGATAGTTTGTTAGGTCTTGATTATCTTCAGTTATCTTGTTTTTTTTAAAAGAGTTTATGGCCGGAACACTACACACACACTGTTCACACATACATTCTTGTAATCCGACATAGCTCCATCATTTGTAACTCACTAAGTATCAATACTATCGTTTGGGACGAAGGTTCTCATAAACACCTTCCGATGTTTTGTGCCGGTGAGATAGTTGTCTCAAGGGCTTTCCTCGTTACATGATCGTGTCATCTTCTTTTATAGTTGCACCGATTTTACTCCATTGTGCCCTCCTAATCTCACATTTTGATCTTTAAATTGATCCATTGTTTTTTCACCAAAATAGTACCCATATCCATAAACAAATGAACTCAAACAATTTCATCTTCAACCTTCGGCAGATCTATATTACCCGAACTTTGACCTGATTGTATCTCATGATTTCGACACCCAAATTCAACGTTCTATAAATCGAAATTCTCAAAATGTGATTTCCTAATGATTCGTTATCAAACTTTGCAGAAATTATCACCATAGCAAAATTTTCGAAAATCACAGTTTGTTTGTAAAAACAGAGCAAGGCATAGGTATTCATTAGCTCTGATACCAAATGTTGGAAATAACTACACTAGCATGTTTGAAATCTTTAAGATCATAGAATATAATCTGCAATGGAAGAATGGATCAACATACCTCCCGCCATTGCGCCAGAATCAGAATTAAGATGAAGTCAGTTGTTCCGAAGTTGCACCGAATGAGAACTTCTAAACTCTTGCTTTCTCTATAAGCTATAAGCTGATGGTGTGTTTCTTAATGAGAATGAGTGAGTTTAGGAACCTTTAAAGGCTTCTATTTATACACTCTTTCCATCAAAGAGTGGTTGTATGTGGTAGTTTTAAATGGTTATCCCACGTTCATCTAAGTGGGAAAGAGTGGTGGGAGGTTAGGAGCGGTTGTCAGCGGTTACTCCCTCAACCATGTGGACCGCTAATAAAGACAAACCCAACACATGAAACACTAAGGCTGCTCAGAGGTCTTTTAAATGGCTACCTGGTTGGAGGTTGTTTGAAGCTAGCTGACGAGCTGCTACCATGGCTGATCCAATAGACTGTAGCTCGCATATTGCTGGCATTTGCACTTGTGATTATTGCCAACCCCTATAATGATGCTTACTGGTTGATGTTCGGACATTCACGAGTGCGGGATGAAAATATGATCGGAGTTGATCTACGAGCAGCGGAGTGCGGCATGTGAGTTGTTCTCTGGGTTGTTCTTTCAGCGTCCTGTCCAATTTATTTTATATTTTTAGGACCATCATTACGTGGGTGTTGTACTGTTTTAATCTCTCCTGCTGGTTCACAGACGTGGCCATTGGACAGTATAAACCAAGATACGAACATGGGCTTGCCCGGGTCAGGCCCAAGTGGATTGGGTTGTAAACATAATCCATCTATGAGTTATGAGGGACAATCATGGGCTTCCTCGGTCTCATTCCTCGTCATCAACAAGGCTAATCTAGGCCCAACGAGCAAGCAGAATGTGCCCCCAACAATGAATGCCGAGGAGACCTCCCTCGTATGCCGAGATCATCTCCATAGAAGACAAGGGGACTTCCTCAGCCTTAACGTTGTCAACGGGCTCCTTATATTCTTATTTCCTCCCCGGCTCATCATGGACCAAGAGGTCATGAATGACGAGGAGAGAAAAGTTCTCACCTCGGCATATCTCCATATGACGAGGAGAGAAAATCATTCACCTCGACATTTCTCTATGTCGGTAGATCTCTACATGACGAGGAGAATCATTGTTCAACTCGGCCTAACATGCAAATGAAGAGATAAGGAAATCAGTCTCCTCGGCTTACCGGCGAGCAGCTATAACAATTCTATTCAAACATGGATTCAGCAGTTATAATCTTATCAGAATTGTAACCACCTCCTACAATGCCGATCAAATAAGGACTCCTTAACAGATATAATTCTCCTATGAATATATCTTATCTCTTCTGATTCAAGTTCAGCATGGATTCTGTCAATCCATCCCTATAAATACAAGCCATATATCACATTATTTGGTACGTTACTTTTTACATACAGAAACTCTGTCAATTTAGTTTCTCATATCAAAACCGTGAACTTATTCTCACGCCGGAGGGCCTTCGCCGGTAAAGCCCCGGCTTAGTTTACGTGTTTTCTCTTATTTTCAGACCTCGCAATCTCCGGAGCAAACGATCGCTTGGATTTGGGCTGATTTGACGATTTTGGCATCATCAATTGGTTCCATTGCCGGGAATCGACTCAAACACCCTTCGTTTGGCATGAAAAAAGCTCGCTTGAAGCCAGATTTCTTGCTGAATATTTTCTTGATTCAACGGAAAAATCTATTCCGTTATTGCTCTGTTCTTACTCTTGCCGGATTCTGCAAAAAATCGGTCGGAATTTGCCCAGTTTTCGACTGAAGTAAGATTTTTGGCCGGAAATTTTGGTGTTGTTAGAGAGCAAATTACAATTTCGTGTTTGCATTGAATTTTGCTCCGAATTTTGGCTAGAAATCTTGATTATTGGAAAATTCGTTGTTTACAATTGTTGATTTTCAATGGAAGACGGTCAATTTGCAAGTGTTACCAACGAGGACCAAACCCAAGTGAGCGGGATCACTCCAAATGCCGAGGTGCTTCCTCCACCTCCACCTCAGCCCGAAGGACCACCTCCTCTCGCCATGACTCTTCGTTCCATGGGGCAACCAACCGCCGAGGGGGCAGGTGCAAACCCTCCTCGTGCCACCCATCCTCGAGGGAAGAGAATTGGGAGGAAGATGGCGAAGAATGCTGACGTCGGCCGAGCTGAAAGCTCCCAACCCGTCGACCGACGTACGTTGTTGCATAGACAGATGGAGACATTACAAAGGATTTACGAGACACAGGCTGCTCTCTTGCAATTAGATCCGAACAATTCCATGGCTGAATTTGTTGGGTTTTACGGGTCCATGCGCAGCGGAATTAAGCATAAAATAACATAAAACCCAAGAAGCCCTAGGATCCGTTCTATATAATTAACTTGAAAAACTATGAGATAGATGTAACCAACCTTGAACGCTTTCCATTCTTGAGCTATCGAACGATTTGATTATGTGATTTTAAATCACAAACTTCGTTCTTCAACTTGCTTGAACTCTAGGCCTTGATCGATGAACGAGCGAAGACCCTCTTTCGGTATCCACACCTTTGAATGAATTCAAGAACAATTTCTTGAAGATTGCTAGATCCTATAAACCCTTGGAATAATATTGAGAATATGTTTATGAATTTCTATTGAGAATTTCGGCTAGATTTTTAGGGTTGACAGACGTTCATATTTATAGTACATTAGTATAGAATATGAATCCTAATCAAATTAGGAAAGGATTCTGTCAAACCGCCTCAGTGGCTTGTTGTGTCGCACGACCAGACACAACACATGGCCTATTCTGTCGCACGGCCTAACAAGCCCAGTAAGGATTTTTCTCAATCATTCTTCCAATGGTTTAAAAAATTCATTCTAGTTGTGTGTGACCCAATAGGATTACATTATGTTGGCAATGAGTTCGATCATATCGACCCTCATAAGACATAAGCGGACTCTAGCAAGCCATTATGTCTACCTAAATAATGTAACGTAAGAGTACACGTTTCCAATGGTGCACTTCCATTTCTCCCTTTGTCTCGCGATGTTATGTTGAACACAATTCATGGTCCTCGTCAACTTGTCTTTGTTCAATGCTTTCTCGATTCTTGAGTATAATGATAATTCCAATCATATTGGGGTACGGCCATACACTTTCATCATTATCACTCATCGAGGGGCCCAAGCAAAACATCTCTCTTCTGAGGGACAAATTCCATCTTGACTTATCATCCTTCCCATCATGAATCTGATCATGCCAAAGATAGCCTTTATAGATATCGTGTTAAGATACTGTTTGACTAAAATCAAACATAACTTTCATCATATGTAAGGTCATGATAATCTCAGGTCTAGGGACTAAATGAAGTGATCATATGAGATTTAATTATGACATTTGACCATGACATAAATCTCATACGGGTCAAGTCCAGTCACTTGTTCTCTAACAAGTACCCATAATTTCAATGTGCATCTCTATGCATATAATCATCGTATGATTATCCATTGACAATTTATACTAATTATTCTCTTAATAATTAGGGACGGAGATTATTATAAACAAATATACAAAACATATAATAATCAAATGATAAACATCTCATATAATAATAAATAATGTCAACACATAAGTCTATCAATCATAGGCCTAGGGCATAACACTAACAGAATTCATGCTGCCTTCGACGGGCAACTCTCGTGGAAGGGAACAGGGTGAGCGAGTTAAAAAATTCCAAGGAACAAGAGGTAGACTCAAGAGACCTGAGGACGAGGCTCAGTTTGACCAAACGTTTATCTCCTCCTCGTCTTGTCATGGCACCTCATCGTCCCAACTCACCTCGACCACGTCGACCTCGGCATGATTCTCCTCGTCCTCGTAGAGACTCTCCCCCTCCTCGTCCTCGTGAATTTGTACGGCCGAGAACTCCTGAGCCCTACAGAATGTTACTTGGCAGCCATGAGCTAGTGCCCAGGAGAGATAAGTTACCATCCAGATGAAGGGACTTCCATCAAAATGATGAGGAGCATAGTAGGGTGAATGGTCACCCTAAGGATAAATCAACCCATAGCTCCCAACGCAGCACTCACTCTAGCAATGATAAGGGAGTGGAAGCCAGACAATGGGAACTATCGAAATAACACCTTGATGACATGGAAATGGGTAAGAAAGTTGATAATGATGACTATGACTGGTCCACGCGTCCGTTCTCCCAGAGGATAACAGATGCACCACCAAACCCCCACTTTAAGATCCCGAGTTTTGAAAAGTACAACGGAACCACCGATACAAAAGACCACGTGCAAAGTTTCGAACAAACCATGAACCTCCTCACCAAAGCTGATGACATGCTATGTAAAGCTTTCGCGAGCACCTTCTCCGGAACAACCTTGACCTGGTTTCGTGAGCTGAAAAAAGGTTGCATCGATAATTGGAGAGGCATAAGGAGAATGTTCTTGGACCATTTTGCCACAGCTGGAAGGAGAAAGATGAGATTGACTGACCTTGCCAATATCGAGCAGGGGAAGGGAGAAACCACCCTCAGTTATTACAACCAGTTCCGTAAAATGGCGCAGCAAGTGGAAGAAAGCCTTACTAACAGGGAGGTTATTGTTTGTTTCAATTCAGGATTGAGATCCGGTCCCCTCATCTATGAACTCTCCGCCCGAGAACCTAAGTCCAAAGCCGATTTGTACAACGTGGCTTATGCCATTGCCATGGCAGAGGATAAGAGCAAGAAAAGGGGATCTGACAAGGCGAAACCAGAAGCGGCTGGCACTCGCCACGCTTCCAATGACAATGGGAATGGCAAGGGATCTAAGGGGAAGAATAGAACAAGAAGTACTGACCCCTCTTACCAAACCCATCATGGAGATCATGCAGCTGGTAAATCTTCCCCCACCCTGTCAATTGAGCAACAAACCAAAGTTCCCTCGTGACACTTCCAAATTCTATGATTTCCACAAGGACCATGGTCACAATGCGAAGAGGCACATTACGCCCTCAAAAAAATGATCCAAATGTGGGTTGACGAGGGAAAGCTAGATCGATATGTCATGAAGAAAGATGGCAAGCAAAAACGGAAGGAAGAGGAAAGTGAAGATGATGATAAGAGCGAAGACGGAGAACAAAGGCCTCCTAGGGCCAAGCTGCATGTGATCCGAGAAGAGACAGTCTCTACCAGACAGCTAAAAAACCAAATTCATGAACTAACCAAGGTATACCATGTCCCTGCTTGGGTTCATAAATCGGAAGAGGTCATTAGTTTTTCTCCTAACGAATTGGCGAGGAGCCGTCTTTGCCCGTAAACAATCCTTGGTGATAAAGGGTCGAATTGATAATGTGGAATACGAAAGATTGCTTGTTGACACGGGGGCCTCAGTGACATTACGTACTACTACGCCTTTCAACGAGATGGGCTTAAAATATACCATACTTGAGCCTTATCACGAAAGGTTGGAAGGTTTCACCAACCATAAAGTTGGTGCGAGAAGCTGTTGAGATGGAACTTGAAATTGGCGAACATCCCTTCCGATCCAAGGCTATTGTCTCCTTCGTAGTCATGGATTTAACAAGTGATTAACATGCTATCCTTGGCATTCCGAGTCAAGCAAAACTTGGGTTGGTCGCTTCCCTTCCTCACCAACGGGTCAAATTTCCTACTCGTTCTGGGATTGGATGCGTGAGGGCGACCGCCAAAGACTTCTTGGAGCATGTCGTGCAGAGCCGGAAGAAATCTAAAAGTGTGGAGATAGATACCCCTGAGGACAACATCAAGATCTCTAAATCTCTGAAAACTACCCATACCAGCTATAGGGTGAGCTACATCCGTGAGGTACTCGATGAAGAGCCTATGGTCCTAGAAATTGCAGCTGATCGGGGCATAGTTCCATCCGTCTCTGAGGAAGATCCCATTCTCGTCAACGGCCAGAACTCGGGGGCCAGCCATGACTTGAGGATGGTCGATCTTCCCGACATTGATGAACTAATGGAGGAAGAGGGCCTCAATGTGAACGACAATGAAGGTAGGAGAATTAGAGAAATCATTATCGAGTCTCTGGAATTTTGAGACGGTTCTGAAATGGAGCCTGTGGACGAACTGGAGGAGGTAATCATCAATCCTGACTATCCTGAACAAAAAATTAAACTCGGGGGCCAGCTATCTCCGAAAGAGAAGGAAAAAATCATCTTCCTTCTAAAAAGCAGTCTCGACGTCTTTGCTTGGAGAGTCGAAGACATGAGGGGGATCAATGAGGAAGTAGCCCTCCACTGCTTGGAAGTTGATCCATTGGCAAAAACTATCTCATAGACAAGGAGAAATTTCGCAAGAGACAAGGAGGAAGCTATCAAGGAAGAGGTGCAAAAATTACTTAGCGCCGGAATCATTCGTGAAGTAAAATACCCCGTTTGGTTAGCCAATGTGGTTATGGTAAAGAAACAAAATGGGAAGTGGCGAATGTGCATCAATTTCACCGATCTTAACAAGGCCTGCCCTAAAGACAGTTATCCTCTCCCCAAAATCGACAAGTTGGTTGACTCCATTGCTGGACACCAAACACTCAGTTTCCTAGATGCCTATTCAGGTTGTCATCAGATCAAAATGGCAGAAGAGGACATCTAGAAGATGGCCTTCCAAACACCTGGGGGAAATTATTGCTATGTTATGATGCCCTTTGGGCTCAAGAATGGGGGTGCCACGTACCAACGAATGGTGAATCAAGTATTTGACGCACAAATAGGCCGTAACATGGAGGCCTACATCGATGATATGGTCATTAAGACCAAGGAGGGTAGTCACACCTCTGACTTGGAAGAGACAATAAACAACCTCCGAGCCAACAACATGAAGCTAAACCCGAGTAAGTGTGTATTTGGGGTGACAGCTGGAAAGTTCTTGGGCTTCATGGTATCGCAAAGGGGAATCGAGGCGAACCCCGAAAAAATTAAGGCACTAATTGACATGAAGGAACCTACCAACATCAAGGAGGTTCAAAGATTGAATGGAAGAATAGCGGCCCTAGGAAGATTCATAGCCAAATCCGCCGAAAAATCATTGCCATTTTTCAAGGTACTGAAGGGTACCAAGAGCTTCTCCTGGACTCCTGAATGCTCCGAAGCATTCCTCTGGTTGAAGGAGTACTTGGGTTCCCCTCCCTTGCTTAGCAGTCCGATTACCGGTGAAATGTTGTACGTCTTCCTAGCGCCACGGATCATGCAGTCGCAGCTGTTCTAGTTCAAAATGAAGAAGGAATACAGAAGCCCGTCTACTATGTCTCTAAGGCATTGTCAGACGTAGAGAGCAGATATTTTAACCTGGAAAAGATAGGGTACGCACTAATCATTGCCTCAAGGAAACTACGTGCCTACTTTTCTGCCCACCCTATCACTGTGTACACCAATGAACCCTTGAAGAAGATCCTGCACAAGTTGGACGGCTCCGGACGTCTCCTGAATTGGTCTATCGCTCTTACCAAGTTTGATATCACTTACCAACCAAGGAATACCCTCTTGGCACAGCCCTTGGTTGACTTCATGGTTGAGACCGCATTTATGGGTGAGCACCTCCCCACTTTCCGTAGGCAAAACGCTGCGAAAGAGGAAGAGTCTCCCATCGAACTCCCCTCCAACTGTTGGATCTTGTACACGGACGGATCGGCAACAAAGGAAAGAAGTGGAGCCGGAGTTGTACTAGCAAGTCCAAAAGGAGAGTACACCATGCAAGACATCATCCGGTTCAAGTTCCCTGCCTCCAACAATCAAGCTGAATACGAAGCTCTAATATTTGGTATTGTGTTGGCTTCCTTCTATGGCGCAACTAAGGTGGCGGCATTCTATGACTCCCAACTCGTTGTCAAACAAGTAAAGGGAGAGTATAACACCCAAGATCCCACCCTTACCAAATATAGAGACCTTGTCCTAGACATGACGAAAAAGATGGAATTCTTCGAACTCAAACAAATAGGCAGGGAAGATAACCAAATCGCAGACGTTATGTCTAAACTAGCAACCATGGATGTGTCTAAGTCTAAGACCAATTCATACGTAGTTTATGCTGAGGAACCTGCGTATGAAAGATTACAAATCATGCTCCTAGACGAAGAGGAGAAATGTTGGATCGATGACTACATTGACTACATCGAGAAGGGCCAACTCCCGGAAGATGAAGAACAAGCTAAACTTATCAAGAAGAGGTCCCCAAGGTTCGTTGTGATGAGCGGAGTCCTCTACCAAAGATCTTTTACTAAGCCCCTGCTAAGGTGTGTCTATCCTAAGGAAATTGAGAACCTCTTGGCAGAAGTACATGAAGGTGTTTGCGGCGGACACCCGGGGGCCAGAACCTTAGCTGACAAGATCATCTCGCTAGGTTACTATTGGCAAAACCTACGAGAAGACTCGCACGCCTATGTTAGAAAATGTGACAAGTGCCAGAGATTCTCCGACATTCCTAGACTATCGGCAGTTGAGCAGACACTTGTAATACCTACGTGGCCATTTGATATGTGGGGGATCGATATCATCGGACCCTTCCCGCCCACCCGAGGTAAATGCAAATACGTGATAGTAGATGTTGATTATTTCTCCAAGTGGATAGAAGCAAAGGCATTAGCCAAGATAACGAAAAAGAACGCAATCAACTTTGTCCACGACTACATCAGGTGCCGATTTGGCCTCCCCCACACAATTGTTTCTGATCATGGACTTCAATTTTATACGACATTTACAACAGAATTGGGAAGAGTCAAAGTCCGCCACACAAAGTCCTCAGTTAGCAGACCCCAAGGCAACGGTCAGCGAGAAGGCGCCAATAAAGCTGGTCACTATGACCCTTACTAAGAACCTTGAAGGACGCAAGGGTAGATGGTTGGACGAACTTCCCCTAGCCTTATGGGCTGTTCTCACAACCACCCGGGGGCCAATCGGGGAAACCCCATTCGCACTAACCTTCGGTTCTGAGGCTATGGCACCAGCTGAAATGACCATCCCTACAGTGAGAAACTCCCATTACGATGAGCAAGTCAACAAGGTTAATAGGCTCCTAGACCTAGACCTGATAGATAAAAAATGACTAGCTGCGCAGATGAGGATGGTAAACTACAAACAAAGGACCAAGGCATATCACGACAAGAGGGTCATCAGAAGAGTATTCCAAGTAGGCGATTGGGTACTTAGAAAAATTGAAGAAACTGGTCGAAAGGCATAACAAAACAAGATCTCCCCTAATTGGGAAGGTCCCTATATCATCACTCAAGTCATTCGAGAGGGGACCTACAGATTGAAGACCAAGGAGGGGAAGGAGCTCAAGCATCCGTGGCATTCCGACAATCTTCAAAAATATTATCATTAGTCTACGTTATTTTGTAATAGATTAGTTTCCAGTTTTCAGTCTTTTACTTTTTAGTATGATAGGATTGCAGTTCGATGTAGTCAAGTTTCAGTTTATGAAAGCAACTTCTTCCAACATGCAAGGCAACTACCAACTACTGTGACAAACACTGGAAGACGAGGATCTTATCCCCGACTCTTCAAAACACCTGCCTTACGTCTTGACAATGGTTCGCCTCGACTCAATGACTATAGGCTCCTGACAGCCAAGATTGAGGACCCTCCCTCGACCTACTGGCTCACCTTACATCCTGACGAGGGTCCGCCTAGATTCAAGGATTACAAGGTTCAAACAGTCAAAACCGAGGATTTCTCCTTGGCCTATTGACTTGCCTCACGTCAAAGCAAGGAAACACCTTGTCACTATGACTAATAGGCATCACACATCTGAAACCTGTGCACGAGTCATCTTCCTCGGCATAAGGAGACGGAAAAGAAGAAAATACCCCAACAGTCAAGATCGAGGAGCCTTCCTCGGCCTAATGACTTGAGGTATAGCTAAGATCGAGGAATCCTCCTCGACCTAACAACTCGAGGTACAGTCAAGACTAAGGAACCTCACCTCGGCCTAATGACTTCCCTCCCTCAAAGCAAGTCTTATATCTGTACATAGCCTACAAACAAGCATCCAAACAATTCATTAAAAACAACACTAAAAACATGAATTGAAACAAAAGGACTTTTTCATTGACATTCAAAAGGAAATTAAAAAGTCCTAACATTACTACAACAAAAAGAAAAAAAATCCTAAGTCTTTTGTGCATCATCAAAAGGTTTCTCCAAAAACTCCTCCGTAGCGGCATCCTTAGCAGGAGATGTGGTCTGCTCAGCTTGGACATTAGTATGAGCCTCTTCGACGGCTCCACCCTCGGCCTCAGCATCCATCTCCTCATCCTTGATCATCTCAATTACAGCTTTGAGATTGCCAGGATCAACGGACGGGGGAACCCACGCTTTTCGGCTGGCCTGAGCATCCTCCTTAGCCATGATGCCCAAGTTATATTCGGAGAAGGGGACGAGATGGTGGAGGGCCATGGCCTCCTCATCAAATTGGCCTTTGCAGATCAGCCAGGCAATAGTATTTACATCCAAGACGAGGGAGAGATCGGCCAGAAGACGGCGAGCCAGATGCAAGTAGCCGTCCTCGAACATCGTGGCCGTCTTCTCGTCCACGACATCTTGGAAGGCCCGGCTAGCCTTGAAATGGACCACGGCCTCCTCCTCCCTTGAAGGAAGGGTGGCTTCTAGGCCCCGGCACTTAGCCTCAGCTTCCTCGGTCCTTACTTCGACCTCGGCCTTGAGCCTCCTCTCCTCGGCAAGCTCAGCATCCTTTAGCCGGAGATGTTCCTCGTCTTTCACCCTTTCCTCCTCCCTCGCTGCCTCGACCACCACCTTGGCCTGGGCAGCTTCAAGCGCAGCTTCCTTGGCCTTCAACAGTTCGGCCAAAGCTGCCCTATCAATCTCACCCTTCTTCTGGGCAGCCTTTACCTCGTACAGCTACTTATCCGTAGCCTTGGGCAGGACATTCTCGTAAGACGAGATAGTTGCAAACTGCAATATGGGAAAAAGTCAGAAATAACACAAGTACCAAAAACGAGGTTGAAATTACAAGATTCGAGATGCGAGACAAGTTACCTCGAAAACTAGAAGTCCCTTGCGACAGAGCAGGTGCTCCTTGCTTGTCTTGTCTCGAACAAGCTTCTCATAGGCCTCCTGATCATAGGCCCTTTGAATGGGAGCTCGGCCCAGTCTCACAAGGGCACCCTCCCTGGTCTGCAGAGGAATGCCCCTTAGAGGTGGAACATTTGCCACCATTCGCCGGGCAAGTTCCTCGGCATCATCATAGTTTTTGACGATTTGGATAGTGAGGTTGGAGGAGCTTGAGGCTCCGAGGACTCCACAGCAGCCCGTTTAGATGAGGGCTCCTCGGCAGAAGCACCAGGGGCCTCTTTGAGCCCAAACGCCGTTGGACGAGATCAGTGTCCTCGACCGATGGGATGTCCATCTCCACAGAAACATCAACATGGGGGGCTATGCCCATCTACAGTTGGTGTATTTTCTCGACCTTCGGAGGCCCCATCCTCGGCATTAACATCCCCGTGCAACTTGACGGGGAGAGGTTGATCTCCCTTGGCACTCAGGAGAAGGTTGCGACGGTTGGCATCTTCCTTCCTGTCTGTTAAGGTCGAGAGCTTGGCCTGGCGCCTCTTCCTCTAAATCAGCTCGACGGCACTCAGCTGTTCCATTTCTAGCTTGGCCTCCTGCTCGAGGGTTAAATCTGCAAAGACGAGGAAGATATGGTTATATTACGAGAAGGATTAGAGCAAACAGAAAAAAATACAAGTGTCAAAGACAAGGGAAAAGCAGTTACATCCTACGACGTTAGCCTCTCTAAGGCACTGATCTACGGGAGGGAGCTTGCATCTCGCACAGTCGTCGTGGAAGACTAAGCCCGGATAGGTCCTCCAGTCATTAAAATGTCTCCCCCTCTTAACGTCGACGAGGGGAACCACCCCGTCCTTCGGCCCCGGCATCAATCCGGCCTGGACGTAGTATCGGTCGTCGGCTTCCAAGGCTGCCCAGTCGAGGAATCCAACTTCAGAGAATTCCTCAAGGCGCTTGATCAAGTCCTTCGTCCACCCATATTTCTGCACCGAACCAGACGAAGTCGACACGTCGTAAGGAGAGGGGAACTCCCAGCCTTGTCGGCTCTCTACCCTTATCACGTGGTTCTCCCAGCCTCCTACCTTGCTAGACATTGGGAGAATAATTTTCGGCTTGGTAGAGTCACTCCTTAGGACGAGGAGCCTCGAACTCTTGATATAGCTAACGTGGAAGAAGTGACGGAAGGCAGCTTGGGTAGGCTCGTAACCTAAGCTACGGCATAGAACTATAAAGCTGACAAGGACCCTAGTCCCGTTAGCTCCCAACATGGCCGGGACCGCTCTCACGTCACCCAAAAATTCGTTTATAAAGGGATCTAAAGGGAGACGAAGTCCTGTTGAAATTGATTGAAGTAGAAATGGACGTGGTTGTCATTATAGTAAAAGCTCCTCTCCTCGGCATCAGTTGCGAAAGAGGGTTTGCCGACATAAGTTAGCCGGAACTCATTCTTGTCAACCCCGTACTTGGTATATAATTGCTCCAGCATGGGGTCCCCGGCTTTTGGAGGTCTTTCTCGGCCTCCCCTTCCTCGGCCTCCCTTCCCTTCGACTTGTTCACCCTCCACGAAGGCATTAACAATTTTGGTAAACGAGGAGGCTTCCCCCCCTCTTCCCGTCATATCTGCAAAAATGCCAAGGATCCAAAATTAGTCATCGTCCTAGGCCGGGCTTACGACGGGGAAGAGGGATGCCCCTCCTCGTCATTAGAGTTAGGCCGAGGAGGGAGCCATACCACTTAAATGCTCATGAGCTATGTGATCCGAGGATGGGTAGAACAAATTAATGTGCTCCATCATCTCGGCCTTATCCTCAAACAAGATTATACTACGAGACGAGGAATCAACTCGATCTATCCTCGAACTGTCTGGGTATTGGATGAACATTCGTGTACGGCCGTATTTTCTCAACATCTCTCCTATGTCAGCCAAGTTTAGCATCAACCATGGTCCTCTCTCTCTCTCTCTCCAGTAAACTCTCAAATTGCCCTTGTGATACCCGAAAATGAATTGAGGAGAATGGTCCTAAGAACGAGCCATTTTCTAAGGGGTAATCAAAGATCAATGGGGGAATTCATACAAGAATCAAAGAAAATCAAAGATTCAAAGAAAATCAGAGCTTCAAAACTCAACAATGGCGGTTTTTGACACCCAAATCCCTACCAAAAACCTAGAAATGGCAAAATTATAGACAAAAGGCATAAAAAGGGAAGAAATGTATACCTGTTTGCTGAAAAGTGTTCGGAATCAAGTGGAGAAATCAAACACGCCGAAAAAACAAAGCTTCGCCGGAAACTGGGTTCGAAAAGCTCAAGAAATTCACCAGAGGGTTTTGACGCTTAAACCTTGCAAAATACGCTCTCAAATATCACGAGTGCGGAAAGGTTAGAATGAAAAAGGGTTTTAGCTTTTATAGTCAGGCTAATACTTACTCCCATAGTGATCCTTGGTTGTACGGCAGGAACCTAGGGTATTCTTACAATCGTGACACTGACTCTCGAATCTATATCTATCCCCCTCATGAACGACACAATCTGGATATCTTCAACCCCTTACTATCAAGGCAAGGGGGGCTACCTTGTCCCCACCCAACAGCATTCCAGCTTGACTGAAGTTATTTTTGTTGGATCCTAACAGTTCCCAACTGATGGGCCCCCTGCAGGCTATTTCTGTCAATTTATTGGTCAGCTCTACCTCCCACACAGGGACTCAATACTCCTCCTCTTTCAAGGCTCTGGATTCATTAGTGGGTAGAGGAAATTCCCATCCTTTTCTACCCTCAACTAAGATTAAGTGGGAATTCCATCCGGCTACCTTGTCAGGTAAATTGATGAACAGCTTGGGGGCATTGGCTCGAGTCGGAGTACTAAATCCTAAAGTTCTTTTATCGAACACGACCTTGAAAAAATTTCTGAAGACGTGCATGCATGGCTCATATCCAATGAATCGGTAAACCATAGCAAAGCAAACCAGCACCCTCACAGTATTCGCTCCCAGTTGCATAAGGACAACATTCAAGCGCTCTAAAAACTCACAAATGAATGGGTCCAAGGGAAGTTGCAACCCGGCCTCAAATTGACCGTAAAAAAGGCGACCTTTGAGGGATTTAGGGCCCAATACGCCCATTCTTGAGCCTTCCTCTCCTTCTCGGTATAATGGGTAAGACGGTATTCCTCCCTGCTAATCTCAAAGAAATTGTATAAAAGCTCAAGCCTTGACTCCGAACCTTTCTTCCCTTTAAGTGGCTTGGGGGTCGCATACCCTCTTTCATTATGACTTGGTACAGCGGTCGAGCCAAAGGCATCTTCAATATTGCGGGAGGGAGAGCCCGCTGAGTCCTGGGTCAACATATCTGAAGAAGAAGAAGAAACAGGGGAATCAGTCCTAGCTACTGAAGCCGGCGACCTACCTATAGGCGACCTAGATTCCCCGGGAAACCCTTGATTATTCCTCAGGAATGAGGGTTTTGTGGGTCCCCTAATGTAGAACAGAGTTAAGTGACCTAGCAGTTCGTGAAAAAGATGGAAGTTAACTATCCTTTGATTGTCTATTCCTAAGTCACCCAGGTTATCTCCTACAGGCAAATCCAGTTCGCTAAATTTTAAGCCCCGCCTGGTCAGGATAACAACACATTCCTCCATGGACATCTCCTTCCATACTCCCCCTAAACATTTATATACTATATGATTTGTGACGCAATATCCATACCAAGCACCTAACTCGCAACTAAAGGTCCTAGCCAGGGCAGAAATCAAGGAAAAAGCACGAAATAAAAACTAAACAACAGAAAAATCGAGGGGTACCTTAATGAAATTCGAAGACGGAAGTTAAGGGGAAGGAGACGAACGCTCGATTGCACCAAAATCAGAAACATCTTTGCTCTTCGTGCCTGCTGGGTATACTCAGGGTTTGAAAGTTTGTGAAAAATCGAAAAGGAAAAGGATTTAACGTTTATACCTTTCCTAATCTGTCTCTGAATTGGAAAAGCTAGGGCTTCAAACGGTTCACTTCTATCATCAATACCAAGAGCAGTTCCCAAGGCGGTTATCCAAGCGTCAAAATAGGCAATCATTACGAAATTTCGACGCTCTTACAGATCTGACTGTCAGTCATCGAACGATCAGGATTTAGCCACGTCATCATTGGTCGACCAAACTATTAGTTCGAGCATCTACCTTCGACCTACTCAAGTCTTCATCAAATTTCTTATAACTTCCTGGTCAACAAAGTCAACTCAGAAAGTTGGGGTCCACTGAACAGAATAAATGTGACGGGCTAAGCCCTTCAGAAGTATATTTCCACCACATCCTTAGTGGAGCGGCCCAATTATTACCAGGCCCAAGGCCCATTAGCAAGAACAGTTGACCTAGCTCATTGTCCGACCTCAAAAGGTCCCGACCTAGCTTGGTCCGACATTACGATCCATATCTTATTCAAGTATTATCCGGCTATCTTATCTAGTCAGGTCGACCTAGATCCATGCAGGCGACCTCGACCTACAAAAGCGTATGTCGACCTACAGAGTCATGACCCAGATACGATTCTTTCCATGACAGAAGTCCTACAAATCAGGAGTTATAAATGGACACAATCTCTTATACAAATCTGATCCATGATTCAAGGGATTTGATACAATCCTATTACAAATATACCTCTTATCAAGGCCTATAAATACATCACATCTACAACGGTTTAGAGGTAATGGATATTTGTTATTCTGAATACATTGTTCTCTATAACTTATAAGCTCTCAAATACTCCATACTTACTCTCACGCCCGAGGGTCTTCACCGGAGACCATTCCGGCTAGTCATGGGTTTTATTTTCAGGTCAAAGAAGCCAGGTGATCAATCTTGCGGCTGGACGGAGATTGATAAGCACGATTCTTGAAGCATCAACTTTCTTTACCTTTAACTAATAATTTCGCTCCATTACAAGAAAGAAATGGTGTAACTTTTTCTTTTTCCCGCTCACTCTTGTACTTGACCGGTGACTTATCTAGCTCGACCGGTGACTGATTTGGCAGGAATCTGGCAAAAATATCGGCATTTCGAATCACTATCGTCGGAGCATTATAACTCTAATGGTGGTGATTTTTTTGCCATTGTTCTCGTTTGGTCAAGAAGATCCAGATCTGGTAATTTTATCAACACGCCGGAGCCTTATTTCAGCCATTTTCTCTTTGGCTCCAATTTTTTCGACAATCTCGTTATTTGCTCAATCTTGACAAAAAGCATCCAAACACGCTTTGCTTTCTTAAGCTGGGTGGCGGCTAACCACTTTCGTGGGGTCTCGGTCAGCTATTTAGCGGGAACATAAGAGGCTCTTGATAAGCTACTCCGACGATTTGCTCCAGCGAGTTGGCCAAAATTTGCTTTTATTTTTCAGAGAGTTCACATGAGGGGGTGTGTATAGAGTAGGATGAATTAAAATTAATGGTGGGATGCCCATTTTTGACATGGCATAGGCGATATAAAATGAACTCTCTCTTTTTCTATGTGGGCATCTTTTTTTGGCGGCGTCACACCGGAAAAGATGGCGGTTTCCCACAATGTAACCAATGATGACGCCACGACTTTTAGGCCACCGAATGGGTGGAAAAGGTTGCAAAAAGAGCTCTCATATATCGTTAGGCGGGTCAAATATTAGCAATAAATAGCCCAGTTATAGGTACGGGGGTTGCCCCGCTATAACCCTCGGGTATGAGAGTGAGATAGTGTTTATGGGAATAAACTATATGGAGAGAATGTAGAGAGAGTATAATGTAGAGAAAGAAAGAGAGAGCATATCATTCACACTAAATGAGTAGGGTTATATATAAGAGTAGTAAGTGTATATGTGGCATTTTGGGAGGTCCCACCTTCTGTATTTGATATAAATATATAAGCAATATATTTTGTTTGTATAAGAATGATATAAAAATCTATTCGAAAAGTCAGGGTTTATCATCATCAACTTTCATTCAATAATCAACGTTCATTTCATTTTACACCAAATTGTAATAAAATGATGTTGTAGATCGGATTGCTAAAATTACAATATATTGAAATTCACATATCCTAATTGGGAAAGTGGAGAAAGAAAACAAAACCATATCTCACAAATAAGTAAAGAGGCATTTACAAAAAACTATTTTAAACAAAACCATAACTCATTAAACAACTGATAAATACCAAGCACAAAAAAACTCATTAAACAACTGATAAATCCATTTATCAGTTGTTTGAATCAAACACTTAGCACAAAAATAACTGATAAATGGCACAATAACTCATTAAACAACTGATAAATACCAAAGACAAAAACTCATTAAACAACCGATAAATCCATTCATCAGTTGTTTGAACCAAACACTTAGCACAAAAATAACTGATAAATGACATTTATCAGTTGTTTAACCAAAATATCAAGCACAAAAACTCTTTAAAATAACTGATAAATCAATTCATCAGTTGTTTAAGCCAAACACTTAGCACAACAATAACTGATAAATAACATTTATCAGTTGTTTAACCAAATAACAAACATAAAAACTTTTTAAAATAACTGATAAATGACATTATCAGTTGTTTAACCAAATAACAAGCATAAAACTCTTTAAAATAATTGATAAATCCAATTATCAGTTGTTTATCCCAAACACTTGGCACAAAAATAACTGATAAATGACATTTATCAGTTATTTAAACTATTTAAAATAACTGATAAGTCAATTTATCAGTTGTTTAAACCAAATAAGTGAGAGACTTTCTGGAATTCCACCACTCAAATTGTTTGAAGACAGAAGCCAATTAGCGATGAACATTTGGAAATGTCTTCTGGGATTTCACCGGTCAAATTGTTCTTACTCAAATCAAGCTTCTGAAGATGAGATAATCGAGTGAGACTTTTTGGAAACTCACCAGTCAAATGATCCCCACGAACTTCTAACACTTCAAGAACTGAAATATTTCCCAGGTCCAAAGGAATTGATCCATTAATTCCATTATTGGATAGAGAAAGAACAACCAAGGATTGAAGAACAGAGGTGGATCAGAGATACGGAAGGAAGGAGAGGCCGGAATAGAAGTAAAGGGAGGTGGTCGACGGAGAGGGGACGGATGGGTCACCGGAATTCGGGTTGGAAAGGTGGTTGTCGAATCTGAGATAGGGAAGAAACGGTGGATGGAGGTGGGAAAGAATAAAGAGAGAGAAAGGAGAGGGATGGAGTGTCATGTATGTGAGGAAAAGGAGGGGAAGGTGGTCACCGGAGGAGGGGGAGGTGGTCGCCGGAGGTGTAGAAGGCCGTCGCCGGAGGTGGAGAAGTCGTCGCCGGAGATGAGGAAGGTAGTTGCCGGCGGTGGGTTGGATAGAGAGAGAAAGTGGAGAGAAAAAGTGTGGGTGTGTGTTGTGCGCAGTTTTTAGTAATATTCGCATATATGTAAATTGTTTTTTGTAAAATTATAATTTACATGTTTTTTTTTTTTTTTTGTAAATAGCATGTTTTTTAGGTAGTTTTTGGTAAAAATCTCATAAGAAAAATAAACAATTACGTACCTCCAAATTTAACCCTATTAATGACTCCACCATTCAAAATTAGATCTAGAACCTTTCACCAACTGTGGGGCGAGTATGATAATTACAAAAAAATTAAACTTTTAATTAATTCTCATAAAAATGCACTATCCGATTTTATACCAAATTGAAAAAAATATGCACGTTTTTTACCGAACGTTAAAAATCAAGTTGCAAAACATACATGTTAATAACCAATTTTCGTAAAGGGGTTTCAACCAAAAAGTCCCTAAAACTATGAATATTAAAAAAATATATTAAAAATATTAAAAAAAAAATCAAAAAAAATCTAATTCTACCAAAACTCCTTGTATCGAATAATTATTATCAAAAAGTCCATAACTAATTATAAATAAAAAAAATACCCCCAACCATTTCCTCCTTTGACCACATGCCACCGGTACCACCAACTCGGCCTCCGGTCACCTACCTTTGGCTTAAGGTTTTAATTGTTGCTATTCAATTGATCATCCCAATATTCTTTAAAAATTATTATTGAGTTCAATTGTATGATTGTATTATACTATTTGATATCTTGAATTAATAAGATATAAATTGTTATACTAGCGTGGATAGTTTATATGTCGATCACTATTGAAATGAATGGGTTCAATTGAGTACATTGTAGAAATCAAACGAATCTAGATTCTATTGTTTTTATAATTTAATTGGATATATTGAATGTTCGTATTAACCTATCGGAAGTTATAAACAAGATAGAGATATTAGGATTGTAATTCGCAAATCAAACGTCTCAACCCTAACTTTTGTGAACGAACCCTTAAATGAGATTGATCCCCTTTGAAATAACATAAAGTGATAATAGTTATAAATCACAATCCATGAATCCCTTGTTGATCTTGATTTCTTTCTTGTTCTTTAATTCTTGATTTCTTAGTTTAATCAAACAAACAAAACAAAAACCCCTTTCTTGGTTACTCTTGCACTGTTTAAATATACTTGTTCGCACATAAGTCTCTGTGAATTCGACCCTTACATGTATGCATATTACTACTACGAATCACTAGTGCACTTGATAGATAAATAATAATTATAGAGAGAAATACTCCATCACAAAGACTAAAATTGTACTGTGTAGAACATGACTTTAGGAGTTAAATCCATAAAATGTATAAAATTCAGTTTTTATTTTTTTCTGCCTAAAAAACGTGAAGGGAAAAATACCAGAAACTCCCTCTAAATAAAATTCGTATCCAAAATATTCAACAAATAATTCTCTTATAAAAAAACTCTAAAATTATATATTTAATATCAAAAAGGCCAAAATTTAACGATTTAACTTTTTCTTTAAGTTTGAAGCTTTTATGTAGATGAAATTTATTTATTTTTAAGTTGTGACATGTTAAGAATGTAAAATTTATCATATATTGATAAATAATTATAATTAATAATAATACAAAATATTATTTTACTATAAGATAAAAAAATAATAAAAAGATAAATTTATGATATCATGTCTAATTATTTTTAGAAAATCATGCTTATATAATGTAATTATTAAATTTCATAATAAAATTATAAAATAATAGATAAAAAGATGATTAAAAATCTAAAAATTATCACTATCATTATTATTTTTTAGAATTACTATTTAAATTATTACTTTGTCGGTCCTACAATTTTATTAATATTAAAAATATTATTTTTTGAATATTTATTATATACTCCCTCCGTCTCAACGAAAAAGCCATTTATTTCCTTTTTAGGTGTCCCATTTAAAAAGCCACTTTCCCAAAAAGGAAACCTTAAATCACTATTCTCTCCACTCATTCTCTCTCCTACTTTACTTTTACACTCACAACATTCTCTTTCTTACATCACCTCCCACTCATTCTCTCTCCTATTTAATTTTTCATACTCACAACATTTAAACTTTTTCTCTTTCCTACATCACATTTCTTATTTTGCGTGCCCGGCTAATTTTGTGGCTCTTTCGCTGGGACGGAGGGAGTAATTGCTTAAGATGGATAAATTTTATCTTTGTAAACTCATAATTGAAATAAAAATCATGTTGAAGTAATATGAATTCTCAAATCTTAAAACATTGGCTAAACCGTTAAATTTTGGACTTTTTGATATTGAATATCTAATATTAAGGTTTTTTTTGACATGAGAATTATTTGTTAGATTTTTTGAATTTGAAAGTTTTTAAGAGGGGATTTTTGGTATTTTTCCCAAACATGAACTCCTCCCTTTTTCCCGAACCCATATCCCTTCCCCCCTCTTGTCAATTTCTAACTTATCCCAATCTCCTCAATTAAAAGTCCCACCTTATAAGGATGAAACACAATCGATTTCAATAACCACTGCTTCTTTCATCACCCCTCACTTCCGACCTATCCTTTCAAATCAAAAAAGAAAAACAAAGGGAGAGAAAGAGAGAGAGAGAACTAATCAGAGAAAGGATGGAATTTTCAGATTTGAGAGAGAGAGAGGGGGGGGGGGACTGACTTACACGTTGAGGTGGGAAATAGAGAAGAAAAGAAGGAGAAGATTTGTTGTCGAAAGGACCGTTGAGTAGTGTAGTTGATGTATGAAATTCTTTCTCTTTTAAGGAAACCCTAGATATATACTCCCTCCGTCCCACGTGAATTGACACTTATTTCCTTTTTGGGACGTCCCACGTGAATGGACACTGCCCAAAATGAAAAAGAATATTCACTATTACCTCCACTCATTCTCTCTCCTACTTCACTTTTACACTCACAACATTCTCTCTCCTAACTATTACTCTCACTCATTCTCTCTCCTATTTAATTCTTCATACTCACAACATTTTCTTTCACTTTTTCTCTCTCTTACTTTTTCTTAATTTCCACACCCATAAAATTTTTTTTTCTATAAAATTGGTGTCCATTGACATGGGACGGAGGGAGTATAGGGTAGGGTATGTAATTGACAAATAGGATGAAGGACACTATAGTAAATAACATCATAAGATACACTTAGTAATATTATGCGAGTTGGGCCCGATTGAGTCATTGCGGGTTTGGATGTCTAACCAAACCCAAACCCGAACCCTCCGGGTTTTAAAATTTGCTTACTAAACCCACCCCGTTCGGGCTGAATTATCCTAAATACGGATCACGTTCAAATAAATTGTCATTCCTACTTATACTATTACACTTTACACTATATCAAACTAATTTATTGTTCAATTGATGCATTTTTATAATTTTAAGAAAAAGTATACTTCGAAATTGTGAATTGAAAAATAAATATTTTTGATGGAAAATAGAACTCATGAACAAGAGAATTAAATTATTACGATATACTGTTGTATGAAAACTGTTTTATTGTTTACTTGATAAACTTTTATACGTTTTAAAAAAAAAACATACTTATCAATTGTTCATATGTGAGTAATGAATTTCTAAACTAAACAGTTACTCAATTTGAAACAATAAAAGATTAGAGAAATTAATTTATTATTTGTTTAGAGAGTATATGTGATTTAACTATAGACAACTAAGAATATTAGTTATCAGTTGTTCATACAACAAATTTATCTAAACTCTTAACAAAAAAATAAAATGAAAAATGATTTTTTTCTAATTTACACTACTGGAATAAGTGAGAAATGTGAAAAATGAAACTTTTATTCAAATCATAATCATAAAGTGAAAAATCAATTAGATGCGTACGATCCAACAAAATGAACATTTACTTTACAATTTTCCAAAAACAAACTCTTATAACCTAAATTTAGCAGTTGTTCACAGTTGAGATATGAATTTTGATGTTGCTAGGATTTTCCTCAAGCAGCAACACGCTGTTGTAGTAAATCGTCGATAACTCCGGCTTCTTCTTCTCGCCTGCACACCACAGCAAATGTAACTAGACCGGGGGCGGCTCCGGCGTATGCCCCTCCAGCGTGAGGATAAGTCACTACAAGAAACAGGCTTATTTACGGCCGTTAAAATTCGCCTTAAATACCACGCGCCCCGCCATATATAGTATTTACGGCGGACTAGCCGCCGTAAATAGACCCCCGTATAAATCATCGCCGTAAATACTATATACGGCGGTGACACCGCCGTAAATACTATATACGGCGGATATACCACCGCCGTATATAAATGAAATACATACGTATATTATGGCGTATTTTAGTGATCTTTATACGGCGGTATGTGTAACCGCCGTAAATAAGAGACGAGTCGTCCGCTACGTAACGAGTCGTCCCAATTGCACCCCCACCAGGTTCCCTCGTCCCCCCTTTGTAGACGAGTCGTCCAAGTCATTTTATACGGCGGATTTAGTCACCGCCGTAAATAACTTAATAGGGACGACTCGTCCACCATGGCACGAGCCGTACCATTTACACCCCCTACTGGTTCCCTCGTCCCCCTTTTGGGCACGAGTCGTCCCCATCTTTATACGGTGGATTTAGTCACCGCCGTAAATAAGCCTATTTTTTTTTCCCAGCTTTGTATAATTCATTTTCCCCCAAAAATACATTCACAAAAACCAAATTCAACCTGTACACACACAAATACAACCTGTATATAACCAAAAATACACAAATGCAATCAATATTTACAATCTACATATTAATACAATGTATCCAGACATAATAACCATTATACAAAAAAGTTATTAGTTGTTGAATGTATCCAAAATACACAATGTCTAAAATCCTGACACCTATTCATTACAGTCATTTCCACGTCGTTCAAAAAAACGTTTCAATTCATCAATTTGTTGTTGTAGCGTCGGCGTTCCTCCACGAAGTTGTTGTTGTAGCTGTCGGCGTTCCTCCTCATTTTGTCGGCGTTCCTCCTGAAGTTGCCTTTCAAAATCTGCTCTCGCCCGCCGCCTCCAATACGAGTTTGTCCCGAGAAGTTGGGGATTTACCAAACACCTTAGTTTTGTTAAGACCGCCTCCCATACATCGCACTCTCCCGTGGTCATCGGGGCCCATCATACCAACAAAAATATTTTCACGCGCCGTGGGAGAGTTTTGTTGCTCCTCTGTGACTCCTCAATTGCATCATTAAGCGTTTCTTTGTAACAAAAACAACATGTTCAATATAAATGTTTTAACTTTAATTAATATTATGAAAATGAAGTTAGAAATGAAAAAAAGTATTCTATAGAATAACAAAGCGAAACGAGAAAAGGTTGAAACTTTAACTTACAATCATTTGAGTGGTTTCTTGATGCGCGGGTGTTTTGCCGTGCGCGTATGTATGAAAATGCTTACGCGATCGGTTGGTAAACCCTTGTCGTCTCTCTACAATTTATAATAGAATCATTTGACCAAAAAAAATATATTTATATGCGATACAAAAGAAACATTAATTGAATTGACAAGCTGAGAACTAAATTGAACGATGACAACCCTCTTTGATGACTTTGGGATGGGACGTTTTCCGGTCCTATTCGGGCACGATTGCTTTTTCTCGATTCAATTTATTTGTTTACGATATTTCCTGGAAAAAAAAAAGATAATATTAGTATTAATTTAACTACTTATATAAGACATTCACGATAATAGATTGAGATTAATTTAAAATATACCCGATCCTTGTTCGTACCCCACATCGCAACAAGTGCGGCCCGTTGATCCATGACGCACCGCGGGGTGGGTTAGCCAATGCGTCTTGGTCGGATTCATACATCTTATAATGAGATTTCAGGCGAGTAATATTCATAGCGAGTCAATATTCATAACAAAGTCATAAGCGAGTAATATTCATAGCTGAGTAATACTTATTATATGCTTGTCTCACCTGGTATTTCCGGTCACGCCACGCTTTACCGAGAGAAAGAACCATAAAGGAAATACTCAGGAGGAGCATTTGTATTTTCCTATATACACAATTCAACAAAGAAAAAAAATTGTTAGAGAATCATAAGACTTTTGACTACGTACTAGAGATTTATGTAAGAAATATGGATTACAACTTACCGAACGTCATTCCATACGTTATTTATGCACTCATGGTCCATACGAGACCACTCTCTAGTTAATGGGAAATGTTCCCCATTTTTAGCGAAAATTCCTATACGAGTAGCTAATTTTGCCATTTCCCCACCAAGCGGTTGACCATAATTATTCCATATTATGTTCAATCTCTCTTTACCCCATTTGGGGGTTGGTTTTGCCTTGACCCTCTTCCTTTAGGAGTTCGAGCCACGACACAGTAATAAATTTTTCTTTGGCGGCATATATGTCATATGACAATTCAATTATAGCACAAAAATTGGATAAACCAAGTAAAGGACCCAAAAAAACAGTCTTATAATATATGTATAAGACCTATAAATTTATTATAGGTCTTATGTATCATGTATAAGACCTATAAAATGCCTAGATAATAATAAAACAACAAGTATTTTGGAACAAGTTTTAACCCTAAAACAACAAATATTTTGGGACATAAAGAGTAAATAACATACAAACACCAATAGAACTCATGCATTGAAGCCAACGAGTTTGTGAAAACATGAAAATAATAAAAACATGACGTGCACTTCCTTTCTCAAATCTTTTCCCTTTATAGTTTAAAGCAACGAAACAACAACGGGCAACAACAACAACAACAACAACAACAGAAACAACAACGACAACGAAACAACAACGGCAACAACGGCAAAGCGAGCTTGACAACAGTATGGGAGATGAGAATGTAGTTCACTAAAAATACAAAGAAAAATGTGCAAGTGAACAAAGTGAACTATCAGCAGAATCTGCAAACCAAGCTGTCGAGAGATCGGGACAAATAGTTCTCTGGAGAGGCAAAATCCTAACGACTGCATCTTTGAAGCTGCGAGACACACTCTCAATCAATAGATCAAAGTCCCAAAGACAACATCAACCGGCATGCTCAAAAAGATGCTTGTGGAGTGCGGCAAGTTTTTGATGCATCAATTATTTTGGGAGAAATCTTGGATGTCACGAGAAAGTACCACCATGATGGATCAATCAAGAAAGAATGAGCGAGAAGGAAAATTATGCAAGTTTTAATGACCAAGGTAGTCTTGAAATAAAAGTTGATGGCATGAATGAAAGCACCTCCAAAGCCAAAACGGTGAGAAGCTGGAAAAGCAAGACGAGAATGAAGTTGAATGGGATAGCTTAAGACAACAAGCACGGAACAAGGATGGTAAAACAAGAGGAAATACACCCAACACAATGGACTCATTGGACTATGAAGCGATAAGGTGTGCGCGTTAACGAGATTGCGAGACACCATCAAAGAAAGGGGAATGAACAATATGCTAGCGGAGAGAATTAAGGTACAGCTTTACATTTTTAATGTGAACATATATTTTTGAAGCATGAGTGATTACAAACTCAAGCTAAACTGCTGATAACCATCAGAAAGTGCTTAACAGTAAAACCCATGCAGGCTTTCCTTAATCGGCTTGTAAGAGACCACGGAAGCATTGATCTTGAATGGCTGAGGGATGTTCCACCCGACAAAGCCAAGTAAGCTCTGAAACCCCCTCCCCAAATATTTTTATATATTCAAGAATATACCTCAATCTTTTGCTATGTTGAAGCATTACATGACAAAATATAAAAGCTAACTACCAACTTTTTTTTGTCTTAGGGAGTACCTCTTAAGTTTTAGGGGATTGGGCTTGAAAAGCTTGAAAAGCTAACTCCCAACAGTTTCTAGAATGTTTTCCCAAATGATTTTTGCCCCAAAAAATATCATGGTTCAATATACACTTGCAATCTTTCAAAAATAAAATAAATACTTGCAGAACCAATATTTTACAAATTTTTCTTAGAATGAATATGTTCTGAATGCCCATTAAAATAAAAAGAACATTCTTTTAGGGATGGAACAACCAAAAAACAAAAAAATTGGTGGGGAAGCGGGGCGGGGGGAACAACAAACATGACATTACGGGGGGCTCCGCGGGTTGTGGACACATTTGTTATATGTCACATTTAACAAATACCATAAACCATGACATTACACTAACATTTCCAACGAATCAACCAAAAAACAAAAAAATGGTGGGGAAGCGGGCGGGGGAACAACAAACATGACATTACGGGGGGGGGGGGGCTCCCGCGGGTTGTGGACACATTTGTTATATGTCACATTTAACAAAAAACAAATACCAAATCGGTGGGGAAGCGGGGCAGGGGGAACAACAACAACAACCACAAGGAACAACAACAACAACAACACTATAGGGCAAGCCTTGCTTGATACAGAAAAAGTATAAAATAGTACGGGTGGGGCTCCATGGGTACCAAATCGGTGGGGAAGCGAGGCGGGGACATCCCAAAGTAAAAATTGGATATTCATTTAATATATTCAAATTTCTACGGGCATCAAAGGAGTACTGAAAAGCAGATGACGGAGGTAGAAAGTAAGAGCTGCTGCAACAAGATCCTGTAGGAAATAAGAGTTTGATCAAAAGAAGCAGAACAAATACATATTACAATTAACAATATTAATATTCAATTCAACCATACAAAATAACAATTTTGATTGAAATATGAAACATAAATAATAACATTGTCTTAGTAATAGTAAGCAAATAAGATCTAAACAAATACATATTACAATTAACAATATTAATATTCAACCAAACAAAAACAAGTTTGATTGAAACATGAAACATTAATAATAACATCACAATAATAACATCAGCGATGAGAGCCGGAGGTTTGTCCACGATAGTAGGTCGACGGGAAGAACGCCTCTGTGCACGGCGGTGGCTCTCGAATGCATCGTAGTCAAATAATCCTCTCGAAACCGGCTCGTAACTCCGGGGCTCTGTGCGCATCGCCCAAGCCTCCACTGCGTATATCGGGCTCCCAAAATGGCAGTTTCATCTTCCAACCCTCAAAACGATCCTGCACCTCCCCCATCTAGAATCCTCTAAAGTCACGTCGACTACTGTTCCCGAGCGATAACCTCCCCACATCTAGCATCCTCCAAAGCATGTCGGCTCTGCTCCCGAGCAATCCTCGATCGCTCCTGCTCCTCCAAAAATGCCCTCATGGTATCCCAGCGATCAAAAGAACCCCGCCGGTTCTCGGTTACGCTCTCCTCCCCGACCACCCTGTCTCTCCCGATCCTCCTCTTCCTACTCCTCATCATCCTCCTCATCAACGGGATCCATTTGATCATCAACACCGGGCATACGCCAATGCACGGCTGTTCACCACTCGGAAAGCGTGGCCCCTACCACGCAACGGACCGTCCTCACAGGAGTACCATATTCAAACAATAAAGACCTGTTATCTGTCGCCCTCCGGTCCCTCACAAACTTGTCATATTGCACTAGCCAGTCTCCAGAATAAAAACTCGTGCCCCCCATCAATCTCATCGCCTCGGGTTTTGGTTCACCCACACAAGCTTGAGCAATCAATGTGATCATCCCCCCAATTGATATGTTTCCCTTTTTGGTAAGGGCAAATGCCTCACATCTCCGAACAAAAATATCAACCCAATCAGGAATCACCTGAAAACTCCTCAACCATGTTCGCAAAAGGTTTACCATAGCCACATTCAATTGAGCGGGCTCTCCGTTTGCCAACCAAGACATAGATAGACCTCTGTAAAATAATTTCCAAGCCGGGTGAGAAAGAGAGGAAGCCCTAAGGTATTTTTTTTTTTTGCCGGGCAATCCCTGTGAGCTCCGAAAAGAAAACAAGTCCCCCATCAGGCCTCGACCCAGTTTCCTCTCGGCTGATCAACCCCAAAGATTTCCCTCAATTGATCATAAGTCACTCGATAGGCTTCATCATTCATATGAAACCGAATAGAATTTTCTTGTGACCCCTTGCCTACCTCCAAAGTTGAAAGGAACTCAAGTGAATATCTCAAATACATAGCTGGAGTCTTCCCCAGGAAATTACCTAACCCGGCTTGCGTCATCAATTCTGTTACTAACGTCTCTAAACCCAAATCCCTCAACACCGGCAAATGAAGGAAAGTGGTGACTTGAAATTTCCTACCCTCCAAATTCCGCCATTTTTTCTTTTGAGCGGCGGTCAATTGGGTCAATCCCATAAACGGCGTCAATGATGCATTAGGGGAAGTGGAATCATTTGGGACTACGGGCGGCGGGTTTTGTCTACCCCTCTTGTTGCTACCCCCTCTACCGTCTCTCTCCTTAGGAGGCATATTTTCAACACAAAAACCACCTATATATAAGACGGAGAGACACAAATTTTAGTAATAACATTGTCTTAGTAAATAGTAAGCACATAAGACCTAAACAAATACATATTATATAGAAGTAACAATATTAATATTCAACCATACAAAAATAACAAGTTTGATTGAAACATGAAACTTAAGTAATAACATTGTCTTAGTAAATAGTAAGCAAATAAGATCTAAATAAATACTACTCAAACTAATCATCATCATTATCGGCCATATCAACATCATCATTATCGGTCATATCAACATCTAGGTCATTGATATTAGTAGTTTCAATCTCGACCCTATCAACTCCCTCTCGCACCCACGATGCTTCTTCGTTAGCAACATTTTCATCCAGATTTTGTGAGCAAAATGGTACCAATTGTGGAATCGAATCTGAAACTTGTTTATCATCATTTGAATATATGTCAAAACTATCTCTTGGTGTAATCCTCATCACAACTTTCCAATCACTTTCTATAGGATCTTTAACATACCAAACTTGCTCAGCTTGAGATGCTAATATGAATGGTTCATCACCAACTCGATTATCCTTATACAACTTGTGATTGAAGTTTACAAGAGTAAATTTTTGCTCATCTTCCATCTTGCCTGTCCGGTTATCAACCCAATCACATTTAAACAATACAAATCTTATTGAGTTGCTATAACGAATTTCAAGGATCTCAATCAACTCTCCGTAGAAGTTAACATCCCCTATAATGGGATTATTATCCTTTCGGCTTGCAAAACTTGTCACACTTGCATTCAGCATGACTCCACTATTTTGAGTTTTCCTCCGTCTATCGACATCCTTCACTCGAAATCGATAACCATTTATTATGTAAGACTTATACCGCCTCGCATCCATATGAGGACCCAATGCAAGACTCGTAATTCTTTAGGGCACTACATCTTTCGTCGTGCATACCTTTTATAAAAAACAAAATTTAATAAGAAAATATTTAAAACGATAAATTGAAACTATTATATGAAGGTGGTTTCATACTTACATAATCCTTAAACCAGCTAACAAACTTATCATTATGTTCTTTCTCTATAAGATGTCGTTGATTACGAGGTAGTGTCTCCCTCAAATGTACACGATGCATTCTGAGCAGATTGAAAATATGAATTAAGTATTAATTTGAAATATAAAAGATATAAGGAATGTAAGCCTCATGTAAGGAATCACTTACTCTAGGTATTGTTCAACATCTTCAGTATTGAAAAGCACATATCTATGCGCTTGTACTCGTGTGATGTAATCAAGGGTAATTACCTCTTCTTTTCCTACAAAGCGGCCTAACTCATCACCTTCATCATCATTTCTTCTAGGACGATTGGACTTTGTCTCAATGTCATCCAAATATTGCGTACAAAAAGTCATGCATTCTTGACCACAATTGCCTTAGCTATGGAGGCCTCGGGATGGGCTCGATTTCGAACATATAATTTTAATGTAAGTAGAAACCTACAAAAACATTTACTTATGCTAAAGCGAGATGTAAAAAGGAATTTAACTTTTTCAAAGTAAATTTAATATGGATGTACCTCTGTACCGGATAGATCCAACGAAATTGTATTGGGCTTGTTAGCAAGGCCTCCTCGGCTAAATTCACCCCAAGGCAAAGTGCTCCATAACATCAAAGAAAGTCGGTGGGAATATTTTCTCGAGAGCGCATAGTGTGACTGACCATCCGATCTTGTATCTTTTCGAGATCGGCAAGTGTATTCACCTTTGAGGATAATTGCCTAAAGAAATTTGCCAACTCAATGATGGCTTTTACAACGAAGTAGGCAACGCTTTTCGAACGACTAAAGGGAGTAGTTGTTGGAGCAAAATATGACTATCATGGCTCTTAAGACCCCAAATAGCTCTTTCCTCTAGATGTACACAACGAGATATGTTTGACGAGTAGCCATCGGGGACTTTGACTCCCTTTAGAACTTTCAAGAATGTGTCTTTAGCTTCTTACTCATTGTAAGGCGAGTCGGAGGCATAATATCTTTGCCGGATGGAAGCTTTTGTAGATGCAATGGTTTCCGAATGTTCATCTCTTTTAGGTCTTTTCTTGCTTTATCATTATCTTTTGATTTCCCGCGTACCTAACAGAGTATGTAGCACATTATCACACACATTTTTTAATGTGCATAACATCAAGATTATGACGAACATGATTATTTGCCCAATATGGCAACTCAAAGAAGATACTCCTCTTTTTCCAATTGTGACACAACTTAGGAACCTTTCTTTTCTCCAACTTGGCTTGTTGCTTCTCACCCTCTTCTCTTTTCCTCTTTTTAATAACATCTTCTATTTTATACTCTGTTTCCATATTTTCAACTTGTTTAAGCAATTTTGTTCCAAACAATAACTTGGGCTTATCTCTCACTTCATGAGTACCATCAAAAGAGCCTTTATCCTTATGAAAAGCATGACTCCTAGGCAAGAAGCGTCGATGACCAATATAACAATACTTGCCACCATGATCCAACCATCGTACTTGAGGTCTCACATTGCAACAAGGGCAAGCATATTCACCTTTAGTGCTCCATCCAGACAACATTGCATATGCAGGAAAGTCATTTATTGTCCATAATAGTGAAGCTCGTAAAGTAAACAACTCGTTCCTTGATGCATCATAAGTTGATATACCATCTTCCCACAATTCCTTCAACTCATCAATTAACGGTTGGAGATACACATCTATCTTGTTGCCCGGCCCTTTTGGGCCTTGAGTAAGCACCGACAAGAAGAAATATGGTTGTTTCATGCATAACCAAGGTGGAAGATTGTATGGCATAAGCACAACCGGCCAAGTACTGTGAGATATAGTCATTGTTATGAAAGTATTAAATCCGTCGATGCTAATCCCAATCTAACATTTTGAATTTCACTTGAAAATAATGGATAACGTTCATCGAATTCCTTCCACGCACGAGAGTACGCGGGATGCCTCAAAGCACACCATCGTCTATTCTTTTCTCGGCATGCCATCTCATGAGTGTCGCGGTCTTAGATGACCAATACAACCTTTGCAACCTTGGCTTTAAGGGAAAATACCATACTTTCTTCATCGCTACCTGCTTGGGAAGTTTATTCTTGCCACTTGTTTCCGCACCTTCACCGCTACCCCTTCTTCTTGTTGCTTATATCTAGAGGCTCCACAAATTTCACATTTAGTAAGTTTTTCGTTTCATTTCGAAACAACATACAATGATTAATGCACGCGTCCCACGTTTTATAACTAAAACCCAAATCCGCAGTTATCTTGTACGCCTCACGATAGGAACTTGGCACTTTCGGCGACCGAGGCAATGCCCTAATGAAATTTTTTAATAAAGATGTAAATCCCTTATCGGTCACTCGATAATTAGCCTTCCAGTGCATAAGTTCTACAATAAATGAGAGTATTGTAAACTTATCACACCCTTCCCACAAGGCTTGATCAGCATCTCTCAAAAGTCTAAGAAACTTTGCGGTGGATGCATCTGATTGTACGATTTCTTCAATTCTGGCCGGTTACTATCCAGGCATACCCATCCCTTCATGTACCATTCGCCTCATACAATCTTGCACGCCCAATTCAATTTCAATGCCATCTTCAGTTGTCCTATCATTCTTACGCGCCGAAATGTACTCTTCCCCGTGCCTAATCCAATTCTTGTAATCTTTTTGAAATCCCACTTCAATACAATGTGATCTCACGGTTGCACGGTCTTTTTGGTAACGATTTGCCCATTTTTTACAAGGACAATATATTTCTTTAACACCAACAGACTTTTTTGAGAATGCAAAATCGAGAAAGTTGTCAACCCCAGACAAATACTCATTTGAAATTCGATTATCCAAATCAATCCAACTTTTGTCCATATATGACTTGACTTGATATTTTTAACGTTAAATACAACCTATATATAAGACCGAGAGACACAAATTTTAGAATAAAAATAAACTCATAAACAAACATAGTCTAAATATGTACAACTTTTGGCTCGATATAGATAATATACATTGTTGGAGCCTAGCCTATTAGTCGAACTTGGGCCCATGACATAGTATAATCCTATGACAACATTCATTCGTTCTCTCTCACAAGCCCCCCCCCCTAATTGAGAAGCTAATTTAAGGAACTAGGTTGATGTGCAAAAGAATATGCACATGCAACAAAAGATTTGGAACTATTTTTAGGAACTAGGTTGAAGTGCGCAACATTATTTTTTGTGTAGGGTCTACGAAGGGTACTATCTTAGGAGAGCGATGGTAATATAAGCGAATTTGGATGAAGCTTATCCTGTTTCTTGTTGCTACTCATTACTTAGACTAGTTTGAGTGGGTGGTTTTGGAACTTCATTGATTTTTTAATCATTCAATTTAGGAAATAGAACTAACATTATTTTGGAACAAACAACAATGGAAATTTGGATTAAACACTGTCGGGCATAGAGAGTACTTTGGAACTATGACACTATCTATCACTGCTCCAGCCTAGGAGTCCTATCCAACGAGCAGTGAAGCTATGAACATAATTGGCACTTTCATTATTACGTTTACTAGTGAATTACTATGAAGGAGAGAAAGAGAGACTGATTTGGTCGGCAAAGTGATACGTGTAATCAGAACCATTGGATATCAAGTGATACAACCGTACATGGTGTGTTAGACAAAGTGATACATGTAATCTAAATTTTCTTACCCTTTCTTTCAGAATATTAACGGATATATATATGCCCTTAATCATCTTCTTGGCAATTTGTAGGTTTTGATGCTGTCTGCGAGAACATATCGGTCGTTTGGTAATGTTGTTCTCTTAAGAAGATAGCTCAACCGGTGTAGCTAACTGTTACGGTACTACCAATAAGTTTTTGCAGTCATAGTATGGTAACTTTTGGAGTTCCTTTGAAACTCTTGGGAAACATCTTTTGTTCTAAAGTAATGTTTTTGGTGTCACTTAACTAATTTTACTTGGTCTTTCCCATGTGCCTATTTGTGACCGCAATCTTACTCTCTGTGCTTGCTGTGTCTAAGGGAAGATTACATTCTTAGCCCTATCAAATCCCCATATTATACTTGGCCGCATATGTTCCACAATTTAGCTTTTCCACACAAAAATCATCTTGTTAAAGTTCTTTAAATGAATTTTCATTTTTTTTTATTAAGAATAAAAATGAACATTCATTTTGGACAGCGGTAGTAATTCACTAGTAAACGTAATAATGAAAGTGCCGATTTCCCTTTTTAGACGATTTAAACAAAATAAATCCAAGCGAGTATGAGCCATGAACATAGAACAAAAACCAAAAATTAAAACTAAATACGCTATATCTACCTGCTGATTTGGTCGAAGGCGTCGGATTTTCTTGCCCTAGCTATGGAGGAGAGAAGCTATGGAGGAGAGAAAGAGAGACTGAGATACAGATCGAAGAAATAAACAAAAACCAAAAATTAAAAGTAATTAAATACGCTATACCTACCTGATTTTGGTCACCGGCGTCGGATTTCCAAGCCCTAGTTATGGAGGAGAGAAGCTCTGTAGTAGGAGAGAGAGGGAGATGGAGATACCGCGAAACTGAATAGGGAAATTTGGTTTTCCCGGTATTTAATAACATTTACGGTGGATATTGTACACCGCCGTAAATAAAGGTATTATTTACGGCGGACGCGTATTAACCGCCGATAATAAATACCTATATACGGCGGCTACTGATATACCGCCGTATATAACCTCGATCTCGTATACGTACACGTTAAATATACATACATTACTTATTTACGGCGGACGTGTCCGCCGTATATATTAGTTATTTACGGAGGCTGTACATACCGCCGTATATATAATATATATACGGCGGACGCGTGTTCACCGCCGTATATGAGCGCCGTAAAAAGACTGCTTTCTTGTAGTGAGTGTTTGTCTGAGTAAGGGAAAACTAAATAATGGAAGGGTGTTTTGTGGGTGTGTGTGTACGTACCTTGACCTTGAAGACAATCCCTTATATATACCTCTTCCCTCGTGCCCTGCACATGACCTCCTCACGTTCCATACCTCATTCCACGTGTCAACACTCCATTGGTCTATCATGAGAATAAACCCAAACCATGTGATCACTTTTCCCAATGTCTAACCGTCCAATGGGTCCCACTTCACAGATATTTATATGCCGCCTCTTCTATATCGCACTTAATAAGCTTTATCTCTCGCCGAATACGGTTAACCATGCGTTATGTCGCCACGTCCCATATTCTCACGTGCTTACCTCATTATCCCGCTGTTTATCAATATCTCGCCATTCTCCTCACCTTATCTCGTTATCTTGAGCCTCCCTTTTATTGAATGTTGGCGGGATATACTTCGACATATCTTCCCGCGAACCATACCAGGGCTACCTTTACCACTATTTTCTTCTTGGGCCTTAACTCGCTTTGGGCCTACTCAGACCATTTCCCGCATATAGACTCGGCCCAGGCCCAACCATTATTTTTGGGCAACATCAGAAGCCCATAAGTTTGAGGCGAGATTCATTTATGGTCTCGCCAAAAACTTAATGTTCACTGCCTCGCCATTTCGCGACATACAATTTCTTCTTCAAGAAGCTGAATAGTTAGTGACCCCTATCCATACACGTGTCACTTTCCTGATGAGCTCTCAAAATTCAATGTGCCGTCATTTGGGAACCGTGCCAAATCATGAGAGGGAAAATTAAAATTTTTACCTCAACCGTCACATCAATCAACTCACCATTTTGCCCTCTCTCATATAAATACTACTTTCCATTTTCCCATTCCTCTTTTTACTTTTTACTTTCTCTATGATTATCCCAAAATCCGGCGAACTCAAGCTTTTGATTCCGACGAGCTTTTCTCCATTTTCCACCGTTTCTTTACTGATTTGACCACAAATTTGTTTCTTAAACCCCGTTCCGTTCGTCATTTGCTATTTGAAGTTGATTTCGGAGCCCCTTTTCCTTGTTCCCAAAGATTCATTCTTTATTTCCGGCGTCTCTTCATCTTTTCCGGTGGCCCTTCATCTTTTCCGACCAAGATCTTCTTCTTTATCAGGTAACGCTTCTTCCAACCCTTCATATTCTTTAAACCCTTATTTTTTTGATTTTCCCTTTTCTCTCCACTGTTTGAGTCTTTTTATTCCTTTTGTCCCTTAAATTTTTTCCCAAACTACCCTTCATGGCGAGATATAAGAACTGTGCTAGGCGGGTTAGGTACGGTAAATGTCAAGTTTCTGGCGGCTTATATAGACGCCTGCGAACTACTTGGGCGAGATTGCCCAAGGCCGACATAGTCAGGCTATTCGTTGAGAATTGGGTAGATCCCTCGGTAATTGACTCTCTCGAGATCCAAGGCCGCTTCTTTCTTCCCCTTTTAGCCCCTATGTCCCATATTTTTACTTCCCACAAATAATTGGTTCGATTTATCAAAGATAAGTATGACCCCAATTTAAGCGACTCATCTGAATCCCACTGTGTCGCTGACCCTTTTTCCAAACGTATGATGCATTATAAATCTGTCCTTTCTTCTTCTTCTTCCAGTGATTCCCGTGAGATGGCTGATCAAGTGACTTCTTCTCCCGCTGCGACATCTGGCAATCCCCCTTCCACTGGGGTCCAAAATCTAAACTTAACTGAAGGTAACCTTTTCTCCAATCCCGCTCATGCTGAGGCGGGATCTTCTCTTGCACCAGACACAAGTTCCCTCATTCCTAACCCCATTACTACTTGGCACACCCTTTATCACATAGACCATTCCATCTACCATATATCTGATTACCAAGGAAATACCTCTCTCAAACACTTAAGAGAAATGAGAGACGGCATAGTTGTTTTTCCTTCCCAATTCAAGGCTGGTCTTAGAATCCCCTTAGATCCTTTTCTTTGTGAGGTTTTATATAAGGCCCAAGCTATGATTACAGAAATTCACCCCAACGCCCTTAGGATCATTACCACTTTTATTGCCATTTGTCGCGCCTTACGAAAGGAACCCACTGTTACATCCTTAGTCACTTTATTCAAAGGATATAAGCAAACCAACAAACTTGAAGATGGAATAGAAGAAACCCGCCTTTCCCTTCAATATCAGCGAGGCCCCAAAATCCTTACTCCTTTGCCCGCTAAAGTTCATGAATGGTTGAGCGACCCACTCTTCATTGTTTCTCGCGTGGGGTGGTCTCATCCCGCTGATCTCCATCCCATCAAACCCCAAGTCGAAACTAAGGATGCTTCTGTTATGGGAGACAATACCCTTTGTGCCGCCATCCGTGCACTTGTTACCCTTCCCGCAGATTCTCCCGCTGATACACCCCAACCTCTCATCTCCTGGAGAGGCATTCTGCGAAATAGGGAATTACTTAATCAAGTCGGAATTGCTGACAACTTACCTCTTATCCCGCCGCGGGTTCCAATAAGTCACGTTTACTTTGATGGATGGGAGCGGCATACGGATAACAAATATGCTCATGAGTGCCAGTCGTGCAAGGGTACTCGTAATTGCTCCGCCATGAATGCTGTTCTTTGTATGTCTCTCCTTTAACCTTATTCCTTTTTCAATTTGGTTTACACTTGAATAACTCTAACTTTTAACTTCCTTTTTCTTTGTTTCCAGATCACCGAGCTAAGTCCATGGAGAGTCGCCAAATCGCCAATCTGGACACTGACAAGAGAATGAAGAGACTTGCCAGTGCACGCGATGCTGCTCTCGGTCTTCTTCCCGCTGATTTGCCTCTACCTCTATCCCGCGATGGAAAAGACACAGAAGAAATTGCTTTGGATAAAACACAAGGTTCATCTAAAGCTAGAGCGAAACCCAACGACCCTAGAACCAGAGCCAAGCGACAAAAGAGGATTGCCGCAGTTTCACCCAATGTTGCCCCTTCTGCTCAAGAAGTTGTCCCTCCAAATCCAGTTGTTACTCAGGCTCTTCCCACTACTCAAACTCTTCCATCTACTCAAATCCTTTCACCTAATGAAGGCAATGTCCCGCCAACCTTTATTCCGCCAACTTCCGTCTCGCAGTCTGATGATAACCCCATTGAAGAAACCAATGATGTTCCCCTTCCTGACTCTATCCAAACTAACTCTCCCACTCTGGAAGCTAATGTTGTTGAGCCCAACCAAGCTGAAGTTCCTCCTTCCCACGAGATGGAAATATGCGACTTAACCAATGTCTCTAACTCACCTTCGACTCCCCGCGACCCAAATACTTCTACTGCTCTTCCCACCCCCAGCTGGCTCCAAGAAAATTTTTTGAAGCCCACTGACTTTGAAGGGCTTTATGAGCTTAGCAAGGAAGCCGCCAAAGTCCCCCGCTTAAAGGGACTAATTAATGAAACTCGCGGGGCGGAAGAGTGTCTATTGGGTAGCTCAGCTTTGATTAGAGCCAGTGACCCAATTCAAGTGCAACATGTCGCCCAGATAGATCCTGACCATGCGGCCTGTCAAGCCGGGATTTATTTTTCATTGGTATGTCATTCTTTCTCTCCTTAATTATTCTTGAACTTATTCATTGTTACTTTTTAACTTTCAATTGGTAACTTTCTCAGCTAGGGGCTTCCATGATGGGTATTAGCGAGAAAAACACTCGTATTAACAATGAAGCAACAAACTTGAAAGCTGCAAACCAAATTTTGAGGCGCGATAAGGATATCCTTCGCGGTAGAGTCGGAAGGCGAGATGCCACTATTATCAACTTGGAGGGAGAGCGAGATAAATTGAAGACTGACTTAGTCACTTCTCAAAATCAGCTCGAGACTGTCAACATCGAACTCAATGCCGCCAAAACTGACCTCAACAATGCTACCACCGAACTTAATTCTTTCAAGGAAGATGCCGCCAAGCTTCTAAGCGAGAATGAGACTTTAAAGAAGACTCATGCCGCTGACACTCAATTCTTTCAAGGCGAGATAGCCAAACTACGAGAAGAACTGACAGGGAAAATTGCTGAAATCACTTCCCTTAACGCCGACGTAGCCAAGCTCAAGGAAGATCTTATTGATATTGGTGATCAAACCTCTCTTCAAGTCCTGCGAGCGGCTGCTGTTGATTCCTCCGACATTCCTTCCATCACAATTGAGCGGCTTGCCCATTGGGGCTCAGAGTCAATCTTCAGCGAGGTATGCCGCCGTGGTCATCCTCTGGTTCCTTACTCACCTGAAGAACTCAAGGACTTGGCGGAAGAAGATGCATTATTAGGAAAAGCGGCATGGAACCCCACTCCTATCCAAACTCCAAATGTTTTTGCTTTATGGGGAAATCAACTTGAGTTTAAGCACAAACTTTTAGATGATGCCAAGAATCTCGCGTTGGCGACTTCCAGCTCTACTCAACCCTCACCATCAGATGAACCCAATGCTTTAACTTGATTCTGCTTTGATACTTAGTTTCTTTTGGATAATTTTTGTGTTGGGTATGCATGTTTTAACCCTCCTATTTTGTATTAGATTTGATTGATACCATAACCTCCTGTCTATTTTAAAGACTTTAGGACCCTATGTAATGAAGCTTAGACTTCAATTTTTTAGCTAAGTCCATTTTATAGAATAGGTTAAATTTAGGCTTGAAGACTGGCACAAGACTCATTGGATATGAGGTTGCAGTTCCAGCAGTATTCAAAACCGCCCCTATGAACCGCACATGTAACCGCATGTGTATTTCTCCTTTGAATCTGCCTCTTGAACCAACTGCAGTGTAACCGCTCTTGAACCGCACCTGTGCAGTTCATGTGCAAACCGCATCTGTGCAACCTCCTGGTGTAGCAAACCGCATGGTGTGAATGTGTGCCCAAATTTTGTTTTTGTTGGATTCACGCGAGTTTGAAGACATCCGGTTTAATTTGAAAAACGGAGTCGCCACGCCATTTTGATTACCTCAAAACTTTGAAAAAAAGGTTTTATGGGTTCGGAGGTTAAGTTACCCCTTGGGAAGAACGTTTGGCGTTCACCCAAGGTGCCTTGCCGGAGCAAGTCTCCCATGATTTCATTAATCGTGCTTGCTTGCGTGCTTTCTTGTGTGCATGTGTTTGAAAATAAGGAGGGAATGTCCCAAGTCGTCTTCCGGACGTACAAACCATTTGTTGGTTGTCGCTCGGGATTTCTTGGAATTTTATGTATTCGGGATTATGATCCCGTCCTCATCTTGGACTTGTGATCATCGCTTTTTTTAACCTCGGGACTTGCGTGATCGAGAGAATGACTCCCTTTTATAGTTCAAAATGAGGTTCTTTAGGAAGGAAATGTCCTTAACCCATCAATCCTACACCTTAAGACGATTGAGCTCATATAGATGCTTCATGCTCGTCTTAAGTGATAATCGGAGATATCGGGTTCAAGGTTATCCCTTTCTAAAGAGATCATGAACCTTTAATGGAAGGAACGATGTAAAGATAGGATCTTTTACACCGGTCCGCTCCAAGGTTATTAATGGGGACATGGGGGAATGTATGATAAAAATGACACTTTAGTGAAAAGATGACATTTTTGGGTTGCGAAGGATGCTTTTTGATTTAAAGAAGTGATCTTTATTGCAAAGGATGCATTTTGAATGTAAAGACATGATTTTTATGCAAAGGATGCATTTTTATTGAAAAAGATTGTATTTTTATATGCAAAGGATGCATAAAGATGACATTTTTATTGGAAAATGGGGGTTTTAGGTGCAAAGGATGCACCTTTATGGATAAAGACTACATTTTTAATGACAAAGGATGTCTAATGCATGCAAAGGGGAAGGGGGGTATAAAGATATGATCTTTAATCTACCAAGTCCCAAGCAAGATAATATGCAATATATGAAATGCAATGAGTAATTAGAATCACATAGAGCAATTAGGATGCAAGGTTAGGGTGTGCGAGGTTACCAATGGCTTCCTCTTCTTCTTTGGATGGAGCTAGGAGGAGGAGTTGATCTTGGGATCTTCAAGGAGGAGGGAGGTGGCTTCTTGGCCTTCTTCTTCACCTTCTTGGACTTCCAGCAGCTCTTGAGTGTATTTTACGTATTATGTGTGATGGTGGATGATTTTTTGTGTGTGTAAAATGGGTAGAGGAGGCCTCTATTTATAGGCAGCTGGAAAAAGGCGAAAGAGGCCGCGTGGCTTCATTTGCGGCAAAAGAGGCCGCGTGGCTACATTCTTTGCCGACCCAGATTTTTCCAGAAACATGCAAGGTGGCATTCTAGAAGGTCAGCAAAAGAGGCCGCATGGCTTCATTTGCGGCAAAAGAGGCCGCGTGGCTACATTTGCTGTCGGCCCAGATTTTTCTAGAAACATGCAAGGTGGCATTCTAGAAGGTCAGCGAAAGAGGCCGCGTGGCTTCATTTGCGGCAAAAGAGGCCGCGTGGCTACATTCTTTGTCGACCCGCATTTTTCTAGAAACATGCAAGGTGGCATTCTAGAAGGCCCTTTTCAGCTAGATTCTGCTCAAATTCAATATTCTTGGCAGGTCCTTCCTCCCTTGGAAAGTTTGGAAAAGTTCCCGAATCGCCCTCGAACTTTATGAAAGTTTGGGAATTGCCGGGAAACTTAACCGGAAGGCATGAGCCAGATTTGGGTACTTACAGAAGCCCCTCGGCAACGTCACTTGCAGGGCGAGTGGGGTTGTCGATAAACAAGGATCCAATCTGGCGAACTGCCGAGATGGATTGGGTGACCACGGTGGTCGAGTGGCTGGACCTTTGGAAGGCTACCTACGTTTCCCGGTGGAATCAAGCCATAATCATAGTTCGGAATCCACTGGGGAAAGGGGGGCGTCAAATGTGACGAATTGGCTGAACCTAAAGTAGGCTACCTATCTATCCCGGAGGAATCAAGCCAGGTCGTAGTTCGAACTTTGACTGAATCGAAATGTTATTCTTCCAACTTGGAATAACGGAGATCGAAAGAGAGAGCGAAATGTCATTCACCTTGGAATGACGGAGATTGAAAGAGAGAGAGCGAAATGTTATTCCTTCAACTTGGAATAACGGAGATCGCGAGAGAGATCGAAATGTCATTCTTCCACCATGGAATGACGGAGATCGAAAGATAGAGCGAAATGTCATTCTTCCATCTTGGAATGACGGAGATCGCGAGAGAGATCGAAATGTCATTCTTCCACCTTGGAATGACGGAGATCGCGAGAGAGAGAGCGAAATGTTATTCCTTCAACTTGGAATAACGGAGATCGCGAGAGAGATCGAAATGTCATTCTTCCACCTTGGAATGACGGAGATCGAAAGATAGAGCGAAATGTCATTCTTCCATCTTGGAATGACGGAGATCGCGAGAGAGATCGAAATGTCATTCTTCCACCTTGGAATGACGGAGATCGAAAGAGAGAGCGAAATGTCATTCTTCCACCTTGAAATGACGGAGATCGCGAGAGAGAGAGAGCGAAATGTTATTCCTTCAACTTGGAATAACGGAGATCGCGAGAGAGATCGAAATGTCATTCTTCCACCTTGGAATGACGGAGATCGAAAGAGAGAGCGAAATGTCATTTTTCCACCTTGGAATGACGGAGATCGCGAGAGAGATCGAAATGTCATTCTTCCAACTTGGAATAACGGAGATCGAAAGAAAGAGCGAAATGTCATTCTTCCACCTTGGAATGACGGAGATCGCGAGAGAGATCGAAATGTTATTCCTTCAACTTGGAATAACGGAGATCGAAAGAGAGAGCGAAATGTCATTCTTCCACCTTGGAATGACGGAGATCGCGAGAGAGATCGAAATGTTATTCCTTCAACTTGGAATAACGGAGATTGAAAGAGAGAGCGAAATGTCATTCTTTCACCTTGGAATGACGGAGATCGCGAGAGAGAATGGATTTTGTAAAGAAGTAGGAAGGACTCGATGATTTTTGTAAAGAAAGTGGGACGTACCCGATAATTTTATAAGGAAACGGGGCGTACCCTGATAATTTTTTTGTAAAATAGAATTAGAAATGCCAAAGGCAAATAAAATGAGCCACAGGGGTAAATTTGTAAAATAAACCTCGGGGAGCCTTTGGAGGGAAAATTTGATCGAAAATGATTGGAAATGCCAGGGGCACAAGGGGTAAAACAGACCTATGAGGGATAAAATCGTAAAATTGAGCCTTCAGGGGCAAAATTGTAAAAACAAGACACAGAGGCTTAGTATGTCGCACGACATAATAGGCCCATTTGACAGATTCATTAAAATTCGCACAGTCGTCATTTTGAAACTCAATTGGACTTGAAATTGAGAGGGAGACGACAGTGAGAAGAGAGAGAGCGAACATTGAGAGGGAGATTCGAGAGGGATCGAGAGAAATCAAACACTTTTAGTTTGATTCAATTGGAAAATGCCTCCTAGGCTCTATACGACCAAAAGGGGACCTCAGCACGCCGAATTAGCTAATCGACGAAAGGGGGTGACCAAAGTGGTCGGTTAATTGGACTTTTATGAAAAGCTTACGCACCATTGAGGAATGGGGAAAGAAAAAAGTGACCAATGTGGTCGGATGGCTGGACCTTTTATGAAAGGCTACCTACGTATCCCGGAGGAATCAAGCCTTGGTCGTAGTTCAAGCATCACTAGATAGTTAGGAACGATTGTAAGTACCCCAATCTGGATCACCCCCTTTCAAACACACGGGAAACTCCGCAGACTCATCAACGCAGTCTCGGAGACCTCCGGCACTCAAAACCCTCTCAAAACCCTCTCAAACCCCCAACCAAACCAAGGGAGGAGCCTTTCTGGGATAAAAAGGGACAAAAGGACCTTTTGGGAATTTTCAGGAAATCAGAAAAGCAATTAAGGTCCGTACGGACCTCTTTGTTTCAATGATTACTAAATCCCCTTAAAGTCCACAATATTCCCTCAAATCCCGGAAGAAATGATGACTTCCCTGCAGAGTTGGTCCGTACGGACCTCTTTGCATGCAAGATGGTCCGTACGGACCTTCTTGCATGGGGGACATCATCATTCAGAATATTCTCCATCATTGCGAGATTCCCTCAAATCGAGGAAATCCAAAATTACGGATAACCAAGAAGGTCCGTACGGACCTCTTTGCTCCGAAATTTTTACTATAAATAGAGGGCTCCCCCTCCTCATTTTCACACACCTCCCACTTCTCTCTTCCTCCCTAAGCCTTCGGCTCCCCTTCTAAGACCTTTCGAGGCATTCCCGGCCCCTTCGGATCCTTAGAGGCCTTCGAGCTCCCTTGTGGTGCTCGAAGCCTCCCCGAGCGCTCCGAGACGCTCCCGCGCTGCCCGAGGCACTCTCGAGGTACTACGAGGCCCCTCGTGGTACTCCGAGGCCTTGCACAGTCTTTCCACGGTGTCCCGGCTCTTTCCGAGTCAAACCGACGATCCCAAATCACGCCGAAACTCTGCCCGAGTGACTCCTGCCACCACAACGCACGCCGAACCTGCGCAGAGTGATCCCGACGATCCCCACGCACGCCGAACCTCTGCCCGAACGCGGCCGGGCAACCTCAACTCACGCCGAAACTCTGTCGCAGACAACCGGTCCCTCCCGAAGCAATCCCGATCCGTACCGGAACGCTACTCCGACCTCAAACACTATTCCCCTGCGGAAGACAGACACGAACCAACATTGGTAAGGCTTCCTTCCTATTCTATTTCAATACATTTCAATACAATGTAGACATCCGATACAGCATGCATTTTTAAAAGCACACACACACACACACAACTTTTTAAAGGATATTAGGGGTATCCGAAAGACTCGTTTTACGAGGCTACTCGGGTGAGCTCTAATATTCTAATATTCTCTTCCCGGGAGTCATCGACCTCCGAACTCAAAATCTCATCACACAAAAACAGGTTTAAAATTTATCTTTAAGCGATGCCCTTTTCAATGTTTTGGGCTTAATAAAAACGGCGTGGCGACTCTACAAAATGCGAAAGCAAAACGGCGAGACACCTCCAACACGCAACGCTAAAACGGAATAAGCCGGATCTTAGGGCGCGATTGTCTTGCCTCTCGGATCCGGGCGACTTCCCGAATGACGAATGCGAGATGCCGGGGCTCCGCGTGGCCGGATCCCGGGTAATTTCGGTTGGCGACTCACATTTGAGGATATTTGTTTTAAAAACTTTTAAACAAAACAAAAGATTTTTAAAACGATGATGAGGGTCAAACTTTCATTTTACCCCTTCCTTTAAGCATTGTGTGTGTGTGCACGTGCTTCGTTTTTATTTTACAAAAAAATAAAAATACAAAAAAAAAAATGCATCAATATACATACGTGCATACATTTAAAATTCTTCAAAAACTTCTATTTTACTCGGAAAAAGAATTTTAGAGACCGCACACTACGCGCCTTCTTTGCCTCGGTTACACCGCACACTACTCGTGCTTGCCTCGGTTACACCGCACACTACGCACTTCTGCCTCGGATACGCTGCACACTACAACCCTCAACCGGAGTGGTCTCGGTTGCGATCCGTTAGGTCTTCCTAGGCCTCTTGGGCGCGCACGGGATCATTCCAAACATCCCATCCTAGCCAAGCGTCAACCACACGTTTGAGTCTTGAGTCACACTCTGTCCGGACTCGGTTGGTTTTTACCCGGTCAGGTGTCATACGGCTGGATACATATACCATGCCGGCCATTTTCGAGTCAAGGCTCGGAACTCAAGATCCCTTGCGCAAGCAAAGCGATGAAAGGTCATGCTAAAATCTTGACTGATCTTGATTTCCGAAGCTACACCCAGACGATGTTCCGTCCGGATATACATCCATGCTCGCATGACACCATGTCATCAAGCCTTTGATACGTCGGCCATGACAATATGACCCGGCCAACGCCTAACGTCACGGATCCCTTGCGCAAGCAAGCAAAGAGAAGGTCATGCCGAACTCTTGACACGATCTTGACTCGGTGGCGGCTCGGTTCACTATTCACATGGCTAACGCATCAAACGAACATGACAGGCTCGGTCCTTAGGTTCGATTTTTTCTTTTAGGCGGTGGAAACCGCTTGCACTATAGGACCCTCGCACAGGTGTCCACCTGGGATGTCGAAATACGGGTGCAAAACGAGGGGCTTATAGCCGCGCGAGATGGTCTCCATGACCCGGGATCTAGCATAGTTGCGAAAAGAAGAGCAATCTTTTCCAACCTACCTAGGATTACGAGAAAACACGTTTTAAGTAAATTAAAACAACAAAAAAAAAAATCAAAAATAAAAGAAACGGAAACCGCATGCCACGTGAGCTTTCCCCTTTTATCCCGTTAGGCCATTCCCGTGTCTAAACCTTGCCCATCACCCCTCCGGCTAACGAGAGAGTGGTCGAGAGTACCAGGAACCCGTCTCCCGAGTGTCAAAACAGCAAGGTCCTACCCACCTCTGTCACCGGGACGGTCCGTCAATTCCCATGGCCAAGTCGGTGGATAACAACGATGAGAACGGGACCTTACCCCCAAGAAATTTCCCAACATTGGAAGAAGTTTGGCGAGGTCCTCATGGCTATTGAGAAACGTCAAGGTGAGCAACAAGCCTGGATCGAAGGTGCCATGCACCACTTCGGAACCTTAGCCACCCAACTACACAGGGCTTCCCAAGCCATGACTACTCCTACGGCCTCTAACATCTCTCATTGTCTCCCGAGAAGTCAACACTGTTACCCTCGTACGAGCCATGCGGTTATGACGTAAGGCCACAAGACCCTCCGAGAGGAAAGTCTGTCCATCCGGCCTCCACGAGGTCCCGGTACCACCGCCGAACAACGAACACATCGGTGGGACGTCTGCGATTGCGGTGCTTGTGCGGAAATGGAATTCCGGGATGCGATGAACGAGGGCCGTCCTCGACGAAAGAAGAAGCTATCTTCTCGACAAAAACTGAAAAAGAGGTATGAATGCGGTGATCCCACGGTCGGAACCCTTGGAGAACCCTCGGGAAAGTTTGACTACTATGTCATCTACTCCGGCCAAATCTCCCCGGCCTAGTTACGCACGGGGCCACGGCAATGTTTGCTCCATGATCGAGTGGGACGAGCTTCGCACCGCCACCGAAGGCCCGAAGGTCCGGATAATCCAACCCTGTCTTGGGAAGATCTCAAAGCCACTATTGATGCTTCGGTAAAAGCCATGACGGTGAACGAATTGAAATGCGCGATCGGCCTTACGCCAATCGAGGCTCCTCCCCCTCCAAAAAATGGGAGAGACAAGCAAAACCACAAGTCCCGAGGTGAATGTTCGACACGTTCGGTCAAATCAGTGAATCCTCCACGGACGGACAAAAGGCCGGCCATACAGAGCCACGAGGTTGAAAAGGGGCCCTACGCCAAAGAAGGCTGAAACCTTGGACCCAAAGGTTGAAGATCCTGTCTTGACACGGCTTCAGCGCACTCGAGGCTAACATCTCACTCTGGTCCTTACTCACTTCATCTTACCCGCACAAGCTCAAGTTGGAAGAAAGCCTGGCCCGAGACTATGGTTCCCATCACGGTGACACTGATGAAGCGGTTCGGATGATTGGCAACGTCAATTACAGCAATATCATCACCTTCGCGAGCTCGATCTTCCAAAATTTGGGGGCGACCACAACGAGCCTCTCTACATAACGGTTCAAGCGGACGGCGCCGTCTCCCTCGGGTGTTGGTAGATGGGGGATCATCCATGAACGTCCTTCCGGCCAAAATGATGGATTTGCTAGGGATGAAAGCAGCGATCTAAAACCCTCGACTCGAGGCAATCAAGGCATACGACTCAACATCCCGCCCGAGTCTTGGGAATAGCCACCTTGAACTTGTGGTTCGGAAAATAAATGGTCCCGACAGACTTCCAAGTCATCGACATCCCGATCACCTTCACTTGCCATTTTGGGACGCCCTTGGCTACATCGGATCAATGGGGTGGCATCCACTCTCCATCGGTGCGTAAAGTTCATCCAAGGAACAGATCGACCATCATCTACGGCGACGGCATAGTCAGCTGAAAGGACCAGACACCAACGGCGTCCCGGTTTTAGAGATCAAACACGATGATGACGGCATGATGCTCGCGGGGTTCACCATCGAGCCCAAAGGCCCAGGTGTGCCACATAGATTTGCCTTTGATTTGGGACAAGATTCCTCCCCGATGAAAATGATGAAGCACATGAACTACATCCGGGGCTCGGTTTGGGAAAACGCCATCAGGGCACTCAACGGATCATCAATATCAAAGAACGAGAATACCTTGCACGGCACAGGATACTCTCCTACTCCCGAACACATTGCGGAGGACAAGCAAGCTGCACGAAAACACTCCACAGATAACAAAAGAGGCTTGCACGCCATCTCCGATCTTCGTCCTTACAGCTTCGACATGACCAAGTACTTCACAAAGAAGGCCGGCAACTTGGAAGAAGATTCGAAGAAAAGGGAACAGGCGATCGGCGCCAAACAAGGCGGCCGACAACCATGGACAAGCTCCGGCAAAACTGGCAAGATTCGGAGGCCTCAAGCCAAATCTGTCCAGAAGAGCATTCCTCGACACACCGCCCTGTAGGGATCCACAACCACCACTATTCACAACGAATTTTGGTTCGGGAAATCCCCCTCTTTGGCAGAAGAACTCGAAAAACTCTCTGTCAACACTCCTGCCTTCAACAAACGGGATGAGTCTGCATTCGAGCTAGTAATGCCCAAGACAAAAGCAAAAGACTCCATGAGGCGATGCTTGGGACGAGCCAGCTGCTCCACTGCTCTTCAAAGAAGAAATCGAGATGCCGGATCTAATCGATTTTGTTTACGATAACTCTGTGATAGCAATGATCGGGAACGGTGACATAAAGCCCTTCAAGCCCCATCTCCTATCAAGCTCATTTGCCACTCAATAAGCTGGGCCACTTTCTCGGACCAGCTGCCCGGCCAAAAGGACATGATCGAACAACTTGGTCGACCCCTCGAGTCCTAGAGTCTAGTGTCAAAACTCATCCTGAGTCCATTAGCTTTGAATTTGAGTCTCTCGAGTCATCGATGGCCTCGCGCCGGAAGATTACGAACTCATTGCCAATAATGTATTCCCGTATGCTCTTAATGAATGCTTCGATCTTTCCGAGTATCCTCTCATTGCATCTTTAACAACTGATAAATTAACTAACCCACAAACAGTTAATAACGATTCACTTGATAAAGAAGCAGACACATTAAACGAACAATACATTAAGCACATCTTTAAGCATGTTGTCAAACGAGAGAAAAACCGGGCCCAAGCTGCCGAGGAGGTTTTAACCAAAGTGAATTTGGGAATTGCTGAAGAGCCAAAGAGACGCAAGTCCGACGCCGTTTCCAGCACACACCAGATTTTCCAATACCTCAAGAGCGGGGAAGCCACCTTCATGAACAAGGGAGACCCACACACAGAAGGGGTCAAAACCAAGAGCGTCATGGCCCTAAAACGCCTCGCCTCTCACTTCGTCATCCTCGGGGACATGTTATACAAGAAACGCTACCATGGGCCGCTCCTACGGCTGCGTCGACGAAGAAGCAAGCCGGTTCATGAACGAAGTCCACAACGGGGCTTGCGGTCCCCACATGAACGCCCGAGCCACGATGCAAATCATTCTCGAGAATGGGCTACTCTTTGGATCTCCATGGAGGCGGATTGCATCCACTTTGTCCGAAGGCTGCGATAAGTGCCAACGGTTCTCCAACCTCAATCATCTACCACCACACGATCTCTCTTGCATGACTACACCTTGGCCCTTTGCCACTTGGGGTATTGACGTCATCGGGAAAATGGCTCCGCCCGGGCGGCAACGGTCACGAGTTCATCTTAGTAGCCATCGACTACTTCACCAAATGGGTCGAAGCCAAGTCCTACAAGGTACTCACCTCCAAGAAGGTCGCGCATTTCCTCAAGGAAAACATCATCGCCGATACGGCATCCCAAATGAGGTCATATCGAGACAATGGCTCACACTTGAAGGGAATTCGACGGACTGCTGGCTGAATTCAAGATCACACGCCACAAATCTTCTCCCTACCGGCCACAAACAAACGGCGCCGTGGAAGCGGCAAACAAAACCCTCGAACGGATCATCCGAAAAATGACCACCCGAGGACGAGATTGGCCCTGAGAAGCTGCACCTTGCACTTTGGGGCTACCGAACATCGGTCGGAAACGGCCACGGGAGAAACCCCATTTGCCACGACATACGGGATGGAAGCGATCCTTCCCATCGAGCTAGAAATTCCCTCACTCCGAGTCTTTGCTGGAAAATGACATCAACGAAGTTGAATGGCTCGGCCGACATGACGAATTGGCTCTGCTAGATGAGCGACGACTAAAGGCCATGGAACACGTCCGAGCCTATCAAAGCGGGATGGCTAGAGCTTTCGACAAGAAAGTCGAAATCCCGAGACATCGGGGAAGGTGACCTTGTACTCAAAGAAAAGCCTCCCACTCGAACCCGACCAGCTGGGAAAATGGGAACCCACATGGATCGGCCCTTTCGTGGTTCAAAGATCTTCTCCGGAGGCGCCATGAAGCTAACAGAGACCTAGACGGCAATCCCTTCATGAATCCGAGTCAACGGAAGCAAACTTCGCGAGATACTTCGCCTAAAGAAGAACAGTGTGCATCTCTTGGCACTCCATGTAGTGTCGAACTACGCAGAGACACTGAGCCCTCTAGTCAGGAGGTAGGCAACCTTAATTGGTCCGGTCTAAAAATACACAAAAAAGTCAAAAGTTTGAATGTCAATCAAGACCTCCATCAAGCTACGCACTTTTCAAGAACACGCCCCGGCGGTCACCTTGACCAAGTCAAACAACGGCGGCAACATCAAAGGACATCAGGGTCGCTCGGCATCAAGCGGCCCGACTCGTGAGTTTGTTTCCAAGCCGGGGGCTTGTCTTCGCCCTCACGCGCTTCAAAAAAAAAAAAAAAAAGAGCTCGAGCAAGGGCTCACAAAAAAAGAGCTCGAGCAAGGGCTCACAAAAAAAAAAAAGCTCAAGCAGAAGCTGCGAAGTTGAGGTCAAAGAGCCCGACGCCAACAAGCGGCAAGGAATCTACGAAAAAGACCGTCAAAACGACTTGTCAGGGAGCATTCAACCTCTCGGCCAAGCACAAAGCCTCGTGAGGGATTGCCGTCGGGGCCCAGGCCTTCGGTCCCGCAAATGCAACAGAAAAGTCCAAAGATGGACGCCGACAAAGTGCACAACAGAAGCAAAGGCAAAACAAGAGATCTTGCGTCTCGACAAAGCTTTAAAAGTAAATCACAAATCACTAACGGTTACAACATTTCTTGATGAGTTCAAGCACGGTCTACTCTCGAAGTTCACAACATGCTAAAAAAACGGACTTAATACATTTAACTAATAATGTGTTTGCAATGCAATGAATGGATACTTAGGAGGTCATTCCGCGCCATCTGCGCTTGTCCCCTCGCCATTCTTTCCTTTCTTCCCTCGTCCCAGGCGAGTCTTCTTTCGCTCCACGTGAACCAACTCTGCGTCTCTCGGTCGAGATGCGGGGTCCTCCCCGTAGAGTCAAATAATCCGGTAGCTCTCGGGGCTTCATTCGCCCGTGCTTCGGCTCGGATCTCCTCCCTGCGAGTACAGCAAAAGAGGACCTCTCCTGTCGGTCGGTCAACTCTAGTCTCGTAGTCAAACAAAGCGTCTCCCGTCACATCCAAAGGGTCGACCAGGCTTCGGCACTCCTAAGGCAATAGCTACTACGACAACCGGGTCCCAGGAATCGCTACACGCCTGCTCTCAAGACCACACAGGGACTGCCACACGCTTGCTCATACCGGGCCGGATGCGAGTCGTCAATACAACGCTCCCAGACGTCTAAGGAGTACCACGGGAGGGAAAGCGGAATACTTCCATACCCTCGGACAATACAAGAAGGCACACAGGGCTGCCATACAAAGAGGAGCTATCTCCGGTAGCAAGGTCATCCCGGCCCAACAAAGGCTCTGATTCATCCCAAGCCGGAAACAAGCGACGGAATATAGAAGGAGGACCAAGACAAACACGGAACTACGACAACGTAGGACCCTTCTGCAAGATCCTCACTGGTCTCAATCCTCCGGTGCGGAACCCACCGGCGGATCGATGCGTACCAAGCTGTGCCATCCATCTCTCCCAGGCGGACTGATCCATATCCAACACAAGAGGTCGCTGAGCAAATGACCACGGGCTAAACGACGTCGGAGCCTCGAACATGGCCTGAAGTCTCTCTCGCAGCCACAAGGTGAGCAAAGCGGGGCTTCCCCCTCTCATAAAACGATCCCCAGTCGCCAGACGGTCGATACCATGAAGAGTCTCCCCCAGCACCAACGGGACAATATCCTCTCCAGCTTCTGCGGTGCCCTACCACATCTAGCAAAGCGCCATCACAAATGCCAAGGAACCCGGCCGGAAAGAGCGTCGCTATCGTACACAAGGCAAATACATCCCAAGAGACGTCACTCTCATCATCAGCCATGAACCGCTCCGGCAGCGCAGAAATGTCGATATGACCCGAATCAAGGATCATGCCCTGCACTTCTTCCAACGAAGTACGAAGAAAGTCTGCAAGCTTCACGCTCACCGCAGCACCACCAACCAAAGGAAGCGAGATGGCCTCCACCTCCGGTCCTCCAATCAAAGCCCGAAAATCCTCAAAAGTGGGCACCATTTCATTGTAGGAGAAACAGTACACGTGCCTCCTAACATCCCAGAACTTCGCGGCAGCCCGCAACAAATCCCAATCAGGAACCAACTCCTTAAAAGACCAAACCGAGCAAAGACGAAACCTTACCTCGAAAGCCCGTCTACGATGCCTCATACGGCGCCGCATCCACGTTTTCAACTGCTCAAGGAAGTGTGCTTGCCTCTCTGCGAAAGCCGCGGCAAAATTCTAGGGACATACGAAGAACCCATGGCAAAAATGGAGGTTCCTAGAGAAAATGGGGAAGAAAGCTCGAAAATGGCTGCAAATGGGGAAATGAGAAAGAACCAGGCCTTGGAAAGCATTTATGTCCTTCCCAAAGCAAGGTTGGTCCGTACGGACCTCTTTGCATGCTAAGTATGTCCGTACGGACCTCCTTGCAAACGAGAACCCATTTCCCGGCAAAGGTACAAAAACATTGTCCTCGGCAAAACCTTGCTCCAACGGCCCAAACATGGCCAAAGCCATTCTGGCAAACAAACACTACCCACAAACACACTCTCGGCTCATGTGGCATGTACAAAAAATAAAAATAATAATAGCAACAATTTCTAGGACAAATCCGGGAATCACAAAAAAATGACATTACATCTTAAAATAAAATCTTTGTTTGCCATGCAGAATACATGTGTTTATTACAGTACCAAAATATGTCTCTGTTGCTAAACAAAAAAAAAAAAAAAGGAGGATATGAAAAGAGGGAAAGCAAATGAATACTAATCGAGACTCCTCGGCATCATCATCCTCGCCAAGATCCTCCAAAGAAAAGTCGGGCATCGGCGAACTCGCCCGTCACATCCTCATCGTCGGAATACCGAGCACCCGCCCGAGGCTCCCACGAGAAGTACTCGGAAGGATCAAATCCGGCGAAAGGATCAAAGAAAGAAGGCTCGAGGAACCCTCACCCTGTGCGCCGTGCGGAGGCATGAGCGATAAAAGAGTTTGCTCCTCGAAGGCCACTGCGGCTCCCAAAGACGTCCGGCATCCATGCTATGCCGCCCCTCAAAGGCCCCTCTCGCTTGCGGCTCCGGCTCGGCTCTAGGCGGTGGAACGTCCACAGAATGCCTCGAAGGCATAGGCTCGTACGCCGGCACGCGTCGCGAAGACCGGCAAGATATCTTCGAAGCCATCTTCTTCGCAAACGACCTCATCGCCACGTAACGGCGAGTCGGATATCATAGGCTCTCCCGGGACTGCACCTGAACAAGCGCCCAAGGAAACGCTCGCAATACGGTTATACTCAACAACAAAAAAAGAAAAATACGAGAAAAGATGCCAAGACGGAAAAGAGTCGGCACACTCACCGATCTGTCGGGATCCGCTCGGTATGCGCGGGAGCTGCTGGAGCAGTGCACACCCTCCTCCTCGACCCGTCCCCACGGACGTACGTGAAATCCGGCCCCAGCATCGGAACCTGCAGGGGAGCTCGCGGGCGCCCTCTCTCTCCGCGCCGGCCACACAGGGCGTCCTCAGCTTCCTCCTCACGAAGGCCCCGTACTCCTCTCCGTATAAAATGAACTCCTCGGCACCGACACCGCCAAGGTACCTCTCGAAGTCAAGCACATCCATGTCCCGGGAATCAAGCATCCCAAAGGGAGGGTCCCTCGGAGCCACGGGAAGCACACCAGGGCCATGCTGCCAGAAGACCCGCTCCCAGTGCATGGCGTCACAAGTCAAGCCTCGCGGCATCTTCGCGTCTGCCACCTCGGGAGCCCCTCGAACTCATCCCCCTCATACCAGAACCCACGGGAGCAGAACGAACCCCTCCGGGCTATCCCGCTCCAAACGCTCTGCACATCCCCGTAGGCGATGGTGAGCTTCCCAGTGGTCCTCCTCTTCCTCGCCGTACGAGCCCATCCCAAAGATAAGAGGTACGCGGCAATGCCCCCGGGGATCCCTATCCCACGGGAAGCACTTGGAAAACCTCATAAAACCACACTGTGACAAAAACAGAGAAGGCTCGGTGCAAAAGACAACGGAGAAAAGACAAGTTGCTAAATCAAAAACAAAGAATAAACTCATACCTCCAAAGCAAAGTCAAAGCAGCCAACGACGCCACCCGCCGCTAAACCGGTCCAAGGAGAAGTAGAGCTCGGCCAAGCACGCCTCGCCCCAAGCAATGTCGCAGACCCTATCCAGATCAGTCAAGCTCTCCAACAGAGCAAAGGGAGCTGCGGTCGCGTGGTTCGAGAACAAAGTCTCGGACAGTGCATACCACAAGAAGGAGCGCGCCAACTGCTCCGTCACTGGCCGGTACCCCGGATGTAGGCCCCAATGCGGCCGTGATCCTCATCTCCACGTCGGCGTACAAGCATCCCAGGCCCCTGCGAGGACGAGGCTCAAAGCCCAGCAGCTCGGTCAACACGTCATCAGCTATCATATCCCTCCACCGCACCGGCTCTCCTTTGAAGGAAAGCCCGGTGATCGCAGCAAAGTCGGTGGGCGTCACTGTCACCTCGCCCCAGCTCAGGTGGAAGGTGTGGGTGGTATCCCACCAATACTCAGAAAGGCCCAGGAAGACACTCTTGTTCTTCCTCGTGTCAGACACTCCAGCCAGGTTCTCAACGAACACACCTAGGCCAGAAGCATAAACCAGTCTCCGGGGACTCGGCCTACCGTCCACGGAAATATCGGGCATCCGCTGCCATAGCTCCACAACAGCCTCGAGCGATCCCCGAGTCTTCATCCTCTTGGCCTTCCCGGCCATAAGCCCCGCATCCTGCAGGTAAACACAGCAAAGGTACGTCAATCACAGTACTTAATATAAAGGCACATATAACCCGTCACAAAACACGGCACATATTGCACATAATTTTCACATACATTATACATATAATTTTTCCATGTAACCCGTCACAAAACACGGCACATATAATGCACATAATTTTCACATATATCATGCATATAATCTTTCTCATGCAGTCCGTCACAAAAACACGGCACACACTGTACACATTTTCTCAAAAGAAAAAAAGGGGGGGGATTAAACCCTACACGACACATTTTCAAAAGAAAATCCGTCCCAACACGGCACATATTGCACATATTTTCCCCACAAAGTCCGTCACCCAAAAACATGGCACACACGGCACGACACATATGCATAACACAAAAAAAAAATCCGTCTCTACACGGCACGCACTTTCACATATAACCCGTCACAAAACACGGCACATGTCACATTTTTTCACAAAAATTATCACTACACGGTAATTTTTCTCACAATGTACATACATAAATAGCATACGGTACAAAACACCAAAGCATGCAATTCACTAGATAGGCACTTTATTTTCACAAATAAGAGCTAATCTACACATTTCTGCACAAAATACACATACCCACAATTTTTACATGTCCATTTTCAACAATTCATCAAGAATTTCACAAAAGGCATAAAATAATAACAAAAAAAGTCAAAAAAAAAAAAATGCGAAAAACTAAAACCTAGTTCTAGCATTCAAAAATTCGAGCAGGGAATCAAAACGGAACAGATTTCTTACCTCCCCAACGTTCATGGAGCGACGATTATGCACCTCCGGATTCGGATACAAAACATCCGGGTTCTTCGAAGATGGAACGAACGAAGTCCAATTCCTTTGAAGCTCCATTCGCTGCTCAACCACCTCTTGACTGCGTTGACGACGACTCCTTCGAGATCCCTCCGCCATTGCAAGCAATTCAAGCTAAGAAAAATGGAAGATTTGGGACAAAAATGGAGTTTTCTCTCTTTCTCTCTCGCTGGTTCACGAACTGGGAATGGGAAATGAAGGGGGAGCCTCGGAATTTAAAGCCTGGTCAAACCTGGGAACTGTAAAAAACCAAAGTGGTCCGTACGGACCTCTTTGCATCCAGGTTGGTCCGTACGGACCTCTTTGCAAGGGATGGCCAAATTACTTTCCTGCCCTTATAATCTTTGCCCCTGGCTGTCCTAAGGCCTTTTCCAGCAAATCCAAGTGCAGAATGGTCCCTAACCCTTCAAATCAACCACCGGCCGTCAAGCGTAAGACCGGACCTCGCCCACTTCAACGGCAAATCAACCACCGGCCGTCAAGCGTAAGACCGGACCTCGCCCACTTCAACGGCAAATCAACCACCGGCCGTCAAGCGTAAGACCGGACCTCGCCCACTTCAACGGCAAATCAACCACCGGCCGTCAAGCGTAAGACCGGACCTCGCCCACTTCAACGGCAAATCAACCACCGCCGTCAAGCGTAAGACCGGACCTCGCCCACTTCAACGGCAAATCAACCACCGGCCGTCAGCGTAAGACCGGACCTCGCCCACTCCAACGGCAATTCAACCATCACCCGCTCAACGGCAATTCAAGAAGCTCAACGGCAATTCAAGAAGGAGCCAACACCTCCCAGTACGAATATCAAGGCACAAGACGCCTCCAAACGCTCAACGACAATTCAACCACTGGCCCTCAAAAGAGGTCCGAAGTTATCTTCCCAATAGAAAAGGGCCCCTACAAGGTCACGCATCCCCAGCAATTCAAGCACCGGCAGTCAGATGTAAGCCCGAACTTCGCCCACTTCAACGGCAGCGCAAGCACCGGCCATCAAAGTAAGCCCGAGCTCCTCCCCCCAACAAGTCAAAGGGAAGTCATGCAAGACTGCATATCCCCAGCACCGACCATCATCCTTGCCCACTCAACGGCAAAACAAGCACGCGAAGGAGCCAACACCTCCGAGTACAAGTCCCAAGGCACGAAGCGCCTCCAAAACGCCAAATGGTGAAGCAATCACCGACCGTCATCCTTGCCCACTTCAACGGCAGCTCAAGCACCGGCAGTCATCGTAAGTCCAACCTTCTACATCAACATGCAAAAACACAAATGGCATCTACGCCTCTCGAAGCACAAGGCAGCCACGCCTCCACACCTGCGGCTAGAGGACGATTCAAAGTCCTCGCGCATCCACAACTGCGGCTAGAAGACGATTCAAAGTCCTCGCGCATTACATCCACAACTGCGGCTAGAAGACGATTCAAAGTCCTCGCGCATTACATCCACACCTGCGGCTAGAAGACGATTCAAAGTCCTCGCGCATTACATCCACACCTGCGGCTAGAAGACGATTCAAAGTCCTCGCGCATAACATCAACTGCGGCTAGAAGACGATTCAAAGTCCTCGCGCACCACATCAAACTGCGGCTAGAAGACGATTCAAAGTCCTCGCGCATTACATCGACCGCCGCCAGATGACGATTCAAAGTCCTCCAGCGTGGCACCAACCGCCGCCAGAAGACGATTCAAAGTCCTCCAGCGTGGCACCAACAGCAATCAGAAGACGATTCAGGTCCTCACTCTACCTCCAGCCCGGAAGGCTTTAAACCACTCGGTCCGGAAGACCGTATAAACCTCCCACATCGCTATCTCCGGCCCGGAAGGCCTTAAACCACCCGATTAGGAAAATCGTAAAATTTCCATCCCAGGACGCCACCACGTCCTCACATTTGACCTATGCGGTCACCCAGGACGCCACCACGTCCTTATCACTGACCTATGCGGTCACCCAGGACGCCACCACGTCCTCACATTTGACCTATGCGGTCACCCAGGACGCCACCACGTCCTTGCCACTGACCTATGCGGTCACCGGGACGCCGCACGCGTCCTATCAGCGACTATGCGGTCGCGGGACGCCGCCCACGTCCCTCGCATTTGACTTTATGCGGTCACCCGGGACGCCACCACGTCCTTGCCCGCGACCTATGCGGTCACCCAGACGCCACCACGCCCTACCACCGACCTATGCGGTCACCCAGACGCCACCACGTCCTTACCAGCGACCTACGCGGTCACCCAGACGCCACCACGCCCTTATCACCGATGCGGCCACCCAGACGCCACCACGTCCTTATCACCGACCTATGCGGTCACCCAGGACGCCACCACGTCCTTATCACTGACCTATGCGGTCACCCAGGACGCCACCACGTCCTTATCACCGACCTACGCGGCCACCAGACGCCACCACGTCCTTATCACCGACCTATGCGGTCACCCAGGACGCCACCACGTCCTTATCACCGACCTACGCGGTCACCCGGTGACGCCACCACGCCCTTATCACCGACCCATGCGGTCACCCAGACGCCACCACGTCCTCACCACTAACCTCGGCGGTCACACGACACTTCAGTGGCACCACCACGCCCGTATTCACGTAACACTCACCCCACACCCGAACTACGACTGTGCTTGATTCCCGCCAGGGATACGTAGGAATCCTATCACAGGGTCCAAATTTATTGACCTAAACGGTCACCCAAAAGGACACCACCACGTCCTCACTTTGACCCTCACGGTCACTTCCTCTCCCAGCACGCGATCCAGATTAGGACCCTTATCTTATCGGCGACCCCACTTCTTTCATAAGTGACGTCGTCGAGGGGCTTCTGTAAGTACCCCAATCTGGATCACCCCCTTTCAAACACACGGGAAACTCCGCAGACTCATCAACGCAGTCTCGGAGACCTCCGGCACTCAAAACCCTCTCAAAACCCTCTCAAACCCCCAACCAAACCAAGGGAGGAGCCTTTCTGGGATAAAAAGGGACAAAAGGACCCTTTGGGAATTTTCAGGAAATCAGAAAAGCAATTAAGGTCCGTACGGACCTCTTTGTTTCAATGATTACTAAATCCCCTTAAAGTCCACAATATTCCCTCAAATCCGAAGAAATGATGACTTCCTGCAGAGTTGGTCCGTACGGACCTCTTTGCATGCAAGATGGTCCGTACGGACCTTCGCACGGGGGACATCATCATTCCGTAATATTCTCCATCATTGCGAGATTCCCTCAAATCGAGGCAATCCAAAATTCAGGATAACCAAGAAGGTCCGTACGGACCTCTTTGCTCCGAAATTTTTACTATAAATAGAGGGCTCCCCCTCCTCATTTTCACACACCTCCCACTTCTCTCTTCCTCCCTAAGCCTTCTGGCTCCCCTTCTAAGACCTTTCGAGGCATTCCCGGCCCCTTCGGATCCTTCCGAGGCCTTCCGAGCTCCCTTGTGGTGCTCCGAAGCCTCCCCGAGCGCTCCCGAGACGCTCCCGCGCTGCCCCGAGGCACTCTCGAGGTACTCTGAGGCCCTCGTGGTACTCCGAGGCCTTGCTCGGTCTTTCCACGGTGTCCCGGCTCTTTCCGAGTCAAACCGACGATCCCAAATCACGCCGAAACTACTGCCCGAGTGACTCCCGCCACCACAACGCACGCCGAACCTCTGCCCGAGTGATCCCGACGATCCCCACGCACGCCGAACCTCTGCCCGAACGCAGCCAGCAACCTCAACTCACGCCGAAACTCTGTCCGCAGACAACCGGTCCCTCCCGAAGCAATCCCGATCCGTACCGGAACGCTACTCCGACTTCAAACACTATTCCCCTGCGGAAGACAGACACGAACCAACATTGGTAAGGCTTCCTTCCTATTCTATTTCAATACATTTCAATACAATGTAGACATCCGATACAGCATGCATTTTTAAAAGCACACACACACACACACAACTTTTTAAAGGATATTAGGGGTATCCGAAAGACTCGTTTTTACGAGGCTACTCGGGTGAGCTCTAATATTCTAATATTCTCTTCCCGGGGGTCATCTGACCTCCGAACTCAAAATCTCATCACACAAAAACAGTTTAAAATTTATCTTTAAACTGATGCCCTTTTTCAATGTTTTGGGCTTAATAAAAACGGCGTGGCGACTCTACAAAATGCGAAAGCAAAACGGCGAGACACCTCCAACACGCAACGCTAAAACGGAATAAGCCAGATGTCGGGGCGCGATTGTGCTGCCTCTCGGATCCGGGCGACTTCCCGAACAGCGATGAATGCGAGATGCCGGGGCCCCGCGCGCGAGCCGGATCCCGGGTAATTTCAACGATGTCTAGGATTCTTGAGATTTTGACAATTAATGGAGGCTGTCACCTGATTGACAATTACTGGAGGATGTCACCTGATTGAAACTAGAGCTTACGTCACTGTCGAGTGGATAGAGGTAGCTAGAGTTTGGTGAACTTGAGCATACGTCTCAATCTCTTTCGAATCAGAGATATGGGTTGCCAAAGCTAGAATGATTTAAGCATACGTCTCAATCTCTTTCGAATCAGAGATATGGGTTGCCAATGACTTGAGCATACGTCTCAATCTCTTTCGAATCAGAGATATGGGTTGCCAAAGCTAGAATGATTTAAGCATACGTCTCAATCTCTTTCGAATCAGAGATATGGGTTGCCAAAGCTAGAATGATTTAAGCATACGTCTCAATCTCTTTCGAATCAGAGATATGGGTTGCCAATGACTTGAGCATACGTCTCAATCTCTTTCGAATCAGAGATATGGGTTGCCAATGACTTGAGCATACGTCTCAATCTCTTTCGAATCAGAGATATGGGTTGCCAATGACTTGAGCATACGTCAATCTCTTTCGAATCGAGATTTGCCAAAGCATACGTCACTATTCATGAGAGGTAGCTTAAGTTGAGAGAAACTTGAGCGTACGTCACTATTCGGGATAGAGGTAGCTTAAGTTGAGAGAAACTTGAGCGTACGTCACTATTCGGGATAGAGGTAGCTTAAGTTGAGAGAAACTTAAGCGTACGTCACTATTCGGGATAGAGGTAGCTTAAGTTGAGAGAAACTTGACAATTCGGAGGTTGTCACCTAGCGTTATCCCGTTATAATGAAATTAACGGAGGTGACTGGGAATAGAGCTTGATTGCTAAAGAGATAAGGGATATTTTCTGAAAAGATGTTATCTTGGTTAAAAGATAACGGAAATTGCATGCCCAAGTGGAAGGTCCAGTAAGGCGGGATTGTAATTTCGCCGTAGCGAATGAAGCCGCCCGGCATGAGATGTAGAAAAAGGAGCCGTACGGCTAGAGACCTGTTTTTTCCAGATTATTTAAAACAGGTTTGAACGGGCATTGGGCATTATTGCCGCCCAAGAACTGCCGAGGAAGAGAGAGGAGAAGGGAGAGAAATTTTGAAATTCCTTCAATTCCCTTTGGCTCTACTGATTTGGAATGGATCCGGAGGGGAACCCAATGCCGAGGCAAGCTAGAAGGAACATCTCGGCGGCCGCTCGGAGGAGGAGAAAGGAGCTTGTGCGAACGGAAAGAAAGTACGACTTTCTTACGCCTCCGTCGGAGCTTTACCCGGGGAGAAGAGAGCATAAATCAATGAACCCGCGATCGGTTGGGGTAAGCTTTTTTATTTGGCTCAAATCCGATGATTTTGCTTGATTTTTTTGAATAATTTAGGGCTTAACCCGAACTTAGGAATTTTCTAGGATTCTTTTTCTAGGATTTTTGAATGATTTTGAGATGCATGAACAACCTATGAGGCTAAGAATATGCATGTGCAATTTATTTGATGAAAATTATGAGAATGACTCACTTTTTTCTCGCAAATGAAGTAAGAATGAGAATTGTCTAAATATGAGACGGAGTTCTTGCCTTGTGCTAGAACTAGGTCAAAATTCTGATTTTCAATGAAAAAAACACGATTTTGGAAGATGAAAATGATTCATGCATGCCATTTTATTTGAAAAATAATGCTTATGTGCAAAGAATCATGAAAATTATGATTTTGTGCCTTAGGAAAGCAACGTGCTTAAAATGACGTGTTTCAAATGATGAAAGTCACGTTTTTGATGCAAAAGATACTAAAAAGACTTGTATGAATGCTTTTCTTTTGAAAAAATATGTGCACTTTTGTGACTATATGCATGCTTTTGAAATGATGAATGATTGACACACTTCTTTGTGCTTGTCTACAGGAGAACAAGTCTAGAGGACCATCTGAGATAGCAGTCAGGCTTTGGCAGAGGATGCCGGATTTTGAGAAGAATGGGGTGAACCCCAAGAATTTGGTGAGGGCTACCGGTCTGGACGCGTTTGTCGAGGCCATTGGCAGGGGTGTTCACATCACCTCAAAGAGTCAGGGCCTAGTTCAGGCTCTTTCTGAGTTTTGGTGGGACTCTACTCATAGTTTCCACCTGAGCTGGGGAGAGCTTACTGTGACTCCTGCCAATTTTACAATGACATCGGGCTGCAGCTCACCGGGAGGCCCGTGACTTGAGAGACCACATTACAGTGAGGAGTTCCAGGCTTTGGTTGGATTTGAGCCGATTCCCAAGGGTGGGGATGGAGACGCGGAACGCCGAGGTGGCGGTTCGAACTTGCATGCGAGAACTTTCTTGCTAATGATGTGATCGCCCGGCCAGCGGCTAGAGCATTCATATGGTTGATGCTATCACCACTATCTTTGCTAATTCGGGACGCCGGCCATGACTTGCCTCCTCGACTCTCGGAGGATGTGGATGGGATAGGGACGGTCTCTCGGGGAGAGGCCGGATTGGCGGAGCTGTACTTCTCGTTGGACATGTACAGATGAACAAAGCCGCTTCCATGGATCGCTTCTCATTTGTCCTTGAGGTAGTCTCCTTTCTTTTCTCTTTTCTTTTCTACGTCTTGAGACTTTTATGAGAGAGAGAATGACCTTTTGATGCTTTGAATATGCAGCCTGGTTCCGCGAGGTGATCGGGTTCTTTCCTTGGAACCAGCAGAGTGATATCACCATTTTCCCCGCGATGGTCCGCTGGAGGGGAGATGTGAGGGATAGGTTCACGGGGAAGACCCGGATCACTTTCTACTACAAGATGGTGAAGCCTCGTGCTCAATAAGGATGGACCGGATGGAGTGGACTTCTACCCCGGGGAGTATCCGGAGATTTTGTCGGGAGATGCTATTGAGGTGACAAGGCAGAGGAGGTGGCTCACTGGGCCGACTTACGACATCATATATCTGGGGGACCGCTTCGAGGCAAAGATGGTCATGTCCCTCCATTGGACGCCATTACTCCACACGATCCTCCGGCACGGATCTTTGCGGCCCGGGACCGGCAGCGGGCGGACGAGATTGAGAGGTACCAGGGAGAGTATAGGCGGAGGAGTATTTTGACATGGGTACCCCTACGCCTGTGTTTGTGGAGCAGCGCTGAGGACGCCACGAAATTGACGAAGCCGGCGGTCACTGTGGGATATGGGGAGGATGAGCCTATCGACCCGCCTATCCATCCCGCACACCTCTCATACGTCGTACACGGAGTACCGAGGAGGATGAGGATTCCTGTCCCTGACACGAGGGAGCCCCAGTATACCCCGCCACTGATAGCACCGTGAGTATACTCTTAGGGTCTTATTCCCTTTTAGCTTTCGCATTTTCTACGTTTTTTTTTTTTTTTTTGCAATTTTCGAGATTTTCTTTTCTTTTCTCAGGTTCCGGCTCGCACCTATGACGGGTTGGTCGGGTAACAGGGCCGGAAGGACGTGTGCCGATCCTTGGTCAAGAAGCTGGCCTGCGCTACTAAAGCGTCAACAAGCGTGCGGGGAGCTCGTGCGCAAAAGGAGGCATGTCGGGCGCGGCATCCTCTTCCTCGGCTTTGGAGTACTCATCCGGTGCCGGGCCTCGGGGGCGAGGTCCTAATGCCGATATCTTGGAGCAGCTGGCGGAGTACGAGCATGACAACATCCCTCTTTCCGATGCGAGCGACCAGGAGGACGTGATGAGAGAGCCTAGCGTCTATGAGCTGAGCAGTGATGAGGAGGAAGAAGAATCGGAGGCCTAGGAGGTCTCTAGAGTAGATTTGGAACAAGAACAAACAATGAACAATTTTTATGCACACTTTGTTTATTTTTTGCTTTATTTGGGCGCCGATGGGGCGAAGACATTGTACTTATGTTTTATTTGCTTTTCTAATTTATGCTTTTTCAATTTGCATATTATCTGAGCCTCGGGGCGATTTTTTTGCTTGGAATTGGGGCTGAAACTGGGCCAAAATAATATATAATGATATAAAACTGCTTGGGTGGCTTCCGGACATGTTTTTGTACAGGTTTTGGTTGAAAAAGTGGGGTGAAAACTCCCTTGGGCAGCAACTTTGGTTGCTGCAGAATTTTTTTTCTGCAGAGGGCTAATGTAGCCGTGCGGATAGGTCTCTGGGGCAAATGAAGCCGTGCGGCTCACAGTTCTGTCTGAACTGGTTATTTTCTGAATAAAAGCAAGGCTTGGTCATTTCATTTCATTTTCAACCCAAACTTGTTTCAACTGTTCCCAGAGCACATTTTGGACCTAAAAGCACCATCTTTGATCACTTTTGCGATGGAGAGGCCCGTTAGACTACAAAGGGGGAAGAGAGACCATTTTCTGTCCGGTCTTCAATCTTGGGCGAGACATAACTTCCAAAATCACAAGGGGCTGCTTGATTCTTCCTTCAAGATCAAGTCTTTATGGCATTTGAGGGATCTCCCGCCCGATTGGGACCTGTTGAGAGCCGCAGCAAAGTTCTGGGACGTCCGGAGACATGTTTACTGCTTTTCTTACAACAAAATCGTCCCAATGCACGAAGACTTCAGAGCCTTGATTGGGGGTCCCGAGACTGAGGCTATATCTATTCCGCTGATCGGAGACGTGCCGGTGGCGGTAAAGCTTGCATCTTTTCTGCAGATTCCTCTGGGAGAGGCTGAGGAGATGATGGTAGCTTCGGACAGGATTGACCTTTCCGAGATCCCGGCAGGTTTGGATCTCCAGCTATGGCTGCTACCATGGTGGCTATGGACGCATTTATCCTTTGCGCCTTTTACGTTCTCGTTTTAATCTCTTGAGTCCGTGGGGATTTGTCACGGTGGTCTCTGGACATGGTCGAGGCTGCGGCTGGGAAGGATATCGTCCCAGCCGGTTTTGGGAGAGACTTTGCATGGGATCGACGGGATGGCTCGGGGAGACCATTTCATGAGGTCCGGGAGTCCGGCTATGTTGACTTTGTGGCTGCAGGAGAGGCTCGGGGCTTTGCACGGGGCTTTGCCGACTCGGTGCCCTTGGGTGATTTCTCGGAGAGGTGCACCTAGGCGGCGGGACCGGGGTAGCTGGGAGGCGATGATGGCTAGGCTATCCACTTCGGACATCCGTTGGTGGATACCACACTTGGAGGTTGCGGACCGGGAGGATATTTCGGGGAGTCTTATGTTGTGAGGGTTCCAGGATTCCGCGGTCATCCTTCTACATACCCCGCTTGGTATCCGTGCGGTTTGGGGCTTTACAGGGGCCTTTGAGTGGCTGGGAGGACATCCGGACCATGGAGGTGATGTCTCTAGACATGAGGGACCCGGCCGCCTTCACTTTTTTCTCGAGGGCTTGGACATACTGCGCTTTCCCACCCAGGGCTATCTTTAGGAGCAGGAAGAGCACGATCTTGACCCTGTCTACTTGGCTGGTACGAGAGGGAGATGGGAGCGACTCGGGTTATCTTAGAGGATAGGCAGCCCAGTTTTATTGGGGGATGACCACGACTTGAGTAGGACTACGAGGGAGACCGAGGCTAAGGCGAGTTGCCATAACCAATCAGGTGACTTGGTCGGGGACATGGAGGCTCGGTACAAGAGGTTGTCCGAGGTTGCTCATTGGCCCGAGTCTCAGAGGGAGAGATACGGACTCGTGCTCGTATAGAGAGCGCTTATTGACACGGGGTTGGTAGAGGCTCCGGTGAGGATACCGGAGGTCGGGATGAGGGATACACGACATTATTGAGAAGAAAGGAAGAAGACTCGACGAGGCCGAGAAAAGGGAAGAAGGCGAAGAAGACTCGGCGAATGACGGCCGACAAGTCTTTTCTCAAGATCCTCTTATTGCCATTTGCAAACACATTAGTTTATTTAGGCATTTTATTGTATTTTAGATCTTTTTAGCAGGTTAGCGAGTCAAGAGGTAGACCGTGCTTGAACTCATCAAGAAATTTTTGACTTGTAATGAACAAGAAATATTATTTTAGAAATTAATCAAGACATGTTTCATGGAAATTCAAATGTCTTATTACTTGGGACCCGTTTTATGGCCGAAATACCCTTTTATTTATTGCTAAGGACGCACTTTATGGAAGCTTTATTGCCCTTTTTTTTATTGTTTAGACCGAACCATATATGGCCGCCTACGTTCCCCTTTTACAAGAAAGGCTAAGGGGCTCAGGGTCTTCGTAGTTCATTACGGTGAACTAACAAAACTAAGTCTCTCTTTTTTTTTTTTTTTCTACGTGCAACCGTTTTTGCCTAGACCGCCCTTTTGGGGTTTTTCCCTAGGCGGGTATTACTCTTTTTGCACTAAGATTTTTTTATATATTTTTTTTTTTTTTATTATTTTTTTTTTTCGTGCAACCCTGTTTTTTGCCTAGACCGCCCTTTTTGGGGTTTTTCAGCCTAGCTGGGTATTACTCTTTTTGCACTAAGATTTTTTCTTTTTTTTTATTAGACATAGTATCTTCGGAGTTTATCACCGTTGACTGGGTGGACAAAGGGATTGCCATCCAAGTCTGCAAGCTTCATTGCTCCTCCTGACAGTATCTTCTGCACTACATAAGGGCCGATCCAAACGGGTTCCCATTTTCCCAGGGGGTTGTCTCTGGTAGGGGGCTTCACTTTCAATACTAAGTCACCCTCTTTGATGTCTCTGGCCTTGACCTTTTTATCAAACGCTCTGGCCATTCGCCTCTGGTAGGCTCGGGTATGTTCCATGGCTTTTAGCCTTCTCTCGTCAAGCAGGGCTAACTCATCATGCCGGCTTCGTAGCCATTCTACTTCGTTGACACTGTTTTCCAGGAGGACCCTTAATGACGGGATTTCCAACTCCACTGGTAACACTGCTTCCATCCCGTAAGTTAGGGCAAAAGGAGTTTCTCCCGTGGGGTTCGCCTCCGACAGACGTTCTGTAGCCCCGCAGTGCTAGGTGCGGCTTTTCGGGCCAATCACGACCACGGGTGGCCATCTTCGGATGATCCGCTCGAGTGTCTTATTAGCGGCTTCCACAGCTCCATTGGTCCGAGGTGCGTGCGGGGACGACTTGTGGCGAGTAACTCGAATTCGACGGCGGTCTATCGCAGTCTCCTTCGAAGTGTGACCCATTATCAGAAATGATCTCGTTGGGCACCCCATATCTGCACATTATGTTTTCTTTGATGAACTGGGCCACTTTTCTGGAAGTGAGGACCTTGTAGGACTTGGCCTCTACCCACTTGGTGAAGTAATCAATGGCTACCAACACGAACTCGTGCCCATTGCTTCCTGTCGGGGCTATTTTCCCTATCACGTCAATGCCCCAAGTTGCAAACGGCCAAGGAGTCGTCATGCGGTGCAGTCATGAGGTGGGAGATGGTTGAGGTTGGCAAACCGCCGGCACTTGTCGCGAGTTCGGATGTCTTTGGGCCAGCGGTCTGTCTCCATGGAGATCCGGTAGTAACCCATTCGAGGATCACTTGCATCGGGGCTGCGGCATTCATGTGAGGACCGCAAGGACCATTGTGGACTTCGGTCATCAACTCTCTGGCTCTTTCTTGAGTGACACATAAGAGGAGCGGTCCTTGATACCGCTTCTTGTACAGGTTGCCTCCTAGGATGACATAATGGGAGGCCAACCTTTTCAGGGCTCGCAAGCTTTTGGCTCTGACACCTTCCTTCGGTCTACCTTCTTCGTCTCTGAAAGCTGACTCTCCGTCTTTGAGGAATTGGTAAATCTGATTGTACCAAGGTTCCTTTATAGGCTCGGGTCCCAGGTCCACTTCACAACAGAAGGCTGGGGCTTCTCTTCTACCCACTCTGAAGGGCTTTATGGCTTTTCCCTCGGGGATCTCTACCAATGAGGCTAGAGTAGCTAGGGCATCTGCGAATCTGTTCTTTTCCCTCGGCAAGTAGTGGAAAGTCACTTCTCTGAACTGTCCAGTCAACTCCTCCATATGGGCATGATACCGTTGCAGATTAGGGTCCACAGTCTTCCACTTGTTGGAGACTTGGTTGATGATCAGGGCTGAGTCTCCGTAAACTTCGAGCTCCTTGACATTTCTTTCTAAGGCAGCCTCCAAACCAGCAATGCAGGCTTCATACTCGGCAACATTGTTCGTGGCAGGAAAGTTCAACTTGAGGGCTATGGGGGTATGCTCATCTTTCGGATCGACCAATAGCATTCCTACACCATTTCCTCTTTTGTTAGCGGCTCCGTCAAAGAACAATTGCCATCTATTCTCAGGCTCAACTGCAAAGATCCCTTCATCTGGGAATTGGGGTTCGAGCCCTCTGTCTTCATTCTGGGGAAGTTCGCGGGTGATCTGACAATGCTTGACCGTTGATGGCCTTTCTGGTCACATAGTTGATGTCGTATTCTGCCAAGAAGAAGGACCACTTCGCTAAACGCATTGAGAGGGAAGGCTTGTCAAAGATGTACTTGATGGGGTCCATTTTCGAGACCAAATTCACAGGGTGGGCTTGCATATAATGCTTCAATTTGCTAACTACCCGAGACCAGTCTGCACAGGTCTTTTCACATGCAGAGTAATTGAGCTCACTCCCTGTAGCTTCCTACGACAAAGTAAATGGCGTTTTCTACCCGAGAGTCTTTCTTTTCTTGAGCGGCATAGCCCCAGCTTGCCGTGTACGTGACAGTGAGATAGAGCAGAAGAGGCTTCTGTCTATGTGGGGGGCATAGTACAGGGGGATGTACTAAGTATTCCTTGATCTGGTCAAAGGCATCTTGGCATTCTTCGGTCCCATTACGTGTCCACATTCTTCTTCATGAGCTTGAAAGATGGGCTCGCACATAGTGGTCAGCGATTGACGAAACGGTGATGTACTGCAATTTACCCATGAAGCTCTTGACTTCTGCGGGTTTGAGGTGGCCTCATATCCATGATGGCTTTGATCTTTCTGGGGTCAACTTCTATACCTCGCTCTGTGACCATATACCCAAGCACTTTTCCCCTTGTCACTCCGAAGGTGCATTTGGCGGGGTTTAGTCTCATGGAATCTTTGTCTCAACCTCTTAAAGAATTTTCGTAGGTCAACAAAGTGCTGCCCACCCTCTCCTTTGGAGTGGATTATCATATCATCTACGTAGACCTCAATCTCCTTGTGGATCATGTCATGAAAAAGCGCGGTCGCTGCCCTTTGGTAAGTAGCCGGCATTCTTGAGCCCGAATGGCATTGCCGTATAACGTAGGTTCCCCATGGTGTGGTGAAGGTTGTCTTTTCTTGGTCTTCCTCGGCCATCTTGATCTGGTTGTAGCCTGCAAAACCATCAACGAAGGATTTGACTTTGTAGTTGGCAGTGGAGTCCACCGGGATGTCTATGTTTGGCGAGAGGGTAGTCGTCTTTGGGGCTGGCCTTGTTCGGATCTCGGAAATCCACACGACGGCGCACCTTCCCATTGGCCTTGGTTACGGTCCACGATGTTGGACAACCATGTCTGGTATTCAATGACTCTGATGAACCCTACCCGCAGTAGCTTCTCAATTTCTTCTTTGACTGTAGAGACCATTCCGGCTTAATCCTTCTCGGTTTACCTTTGCGGCTTAGCATCTGGTGCTAGAGGGATTACGTGTTCTACTATCGAGCTGTCTAGCCCCGGCATATCCTTGTATGACCATGCAAACACGTCGACGTATTCTACGAGCGGCTCGATCAATCTGTCCCTTTCAACCCCCTGGAAGAAGCTTCCAATCTGTGTCTCTTTAGGTTCCTCAATAGTACCCAAGTTCACACTTATCAAAACCTCCTCGGCGGCTTGGGCCCGGTTTTCCTCTTTTGAAACTGCTTAAAGATTTCTTTAATGTATTGTTCGTTTAGTGTGTTTGCATCTTATTCAAATGATTCATTATTAACTGTTGTTAAGTTTTGAGTTAATTTATCATTTGTTAAGTTGGCAATAAGAGGATAATCGAAAGATTTGTCATTTCATTCAAAATAAGGGAAAGATGACATCGATTACATTTTCATAATCCTCGGGCGTGAGGCCTTCGGATGACTCCGAGGGGCGGAATTCAAAGATTCACGACTCGGCCCGAATAGACAACGGGGTGTTTGACACGGCGGGTTGAGAAGGACGGGTACCAATCCAAGCTCCGTGATCATTTCTTTGTCAGGCTATCGGCCCTGAGAATGTCTCCCAATTCTTCAATGGCATTTCTGTCTTAGTCACCAAAGTGCGAGGATCAAAATGACTTTCACCATCGTCTCCAATAACGGCAACTATCTCATCGTCTGAACTGAAGTCGATCAAGTCTGGGATTTGTGCTTCTTCGTCAAACAACTCTTGCAAACCCCAGCTGTCTTCCTTCTGGCAGCTTCTATCTGGCTGATCTTTGGAAGAGCTAACTCAAAGGCGGAGAAGTCCATTGTCCCGGATGCTGACTCTTTGACACTGGCCGGATTTCCTTTGAAGACGTACTCATTCTGAACGGTAGTGATAGCCCCAGGGATATTTGGCAAATCAAGGAACATTCTTCGAACGGGATTGGTTGGCTTTCCCCTAACTTTCTCAAGGTTCTCTAGAAGGGTTTTCTGCAAGGAAATCTGGCGATCACTTTCATCATATTGTGTCCCTCCTTTTGTAAAGTAATGGGTCAGAGACAGACTGTAAGGATGGAGCTGGACCCCTTCACCTTTCGTGCCTTTAGCTTTTCTGGCATCCCGAGAGTTTGGTTTGTACCCCAAGCCATATCTGGTAGTCTGTTCCTTCACATCAATGATGGTGTTACGACCTTGAAGTCTTCTACCCAATCCAAGTCCCGGAAGATAACTCATTTTTCGCATCATTCTCATGGCAGGAGGGATTTTATCGGAAGTAGTGGTGAGGTCAGTGCAACACACTTGTGCCTTGGAAGAAGCTACGGAGAATCCAGTCAATGCTAACCCTTCATCATCGTGCTTGATCTCCAATATCGGGATATCCCCAGTGTTGGTTCCTTCTACCGTGACACTATCTCCATAAATGGTGGTGATAGTTCCATCACTCGATTGAAATTTGACGACCGATGCAAAGTAGAGGCTACCCCGTTTATACGGTGGATCCAAGGCCGTCCCAAGGCGGCAAGTAAATGAAATCGGAATATCAATAACTTGAAAGTCAACGTCCATGACCTTTTTCCGAACCACATCTTGAGAGTGGCGATCCCCCAAAACTGATCGTGCGGTGGAGTCATAGGCCTTAATAGTCGACTAGAAGGCTTTAAGTCCGTTCCTTTTCTTTGAAGCTGTCATCATCGGCGTAAATCCATCCATTCCTATTCTCGTTTCCGGCGACTCTTCACCGTGGCTGTCCGAGAGGTAGGCAAATTCACGAGCGCGTTGACAAAATTGGAAAGGTCAAACTGGCACCGGGATTCCGAAGTAGGCTCAGCCGAAAGGAGGAAAAAGGTCCCGTGGGGGGATGCGAGAGGAAGCGAGGGTGTCGGGACCCTAACGGCTTGGGGTATTGGAGAAGGCGAGAAGGGACAGGTCTTTGGCAATGGGTTATATGAAGATTGGGGAGGGCATTGGTTATAGGCTAGCTCTTCTTCCCTAGTCATGCGGTTACCCAAACCGGCATTGTTCTCTGTCAAATCGGCCATTCGACTCTCGGCTGAGGATTCGGCGAGCCGTCGGGGATTACTGTGCTAACAAGTCGGCGACCCGGTGTTCTCACCCACTTTCTCATTGTGGGAAAGGGATAGGAAAGGTTTAGACTCGGGGTAGGTGTTTAGGTGAAGGCTCGTGCAATATGCAAATTAGAATCTTCAAGTTTACTTAAAACAGTGTCTTTTATTAATATCTATTTGGTTGGAAAAGGGATTACGCCCCTTCTTTTTTTCACAACTATTCTAGATCCTGGATCAGTGGGTTCCATCACTACGTCTATAAGCCCCTCGTATTCCACCTGTATTGCGACCTCCCGGGGTGGGCGGCCCGGGCGAGGGTCCTATAGGGCACGCGGATCCCACCGACCGAGAGTAAAGAAACGCTCCTATCGGGTCTAGCGGGTCATAGGACCTTTCAACGCACGAGCGATGCGGATTATAGTCAAGGCAATACGGGAAAGTCTCGTCTCTACGCCTTGACGGATCTTTGGCGGAGTTTCGCTTGAGCGAATGACGGTTTTGACTTTCGGTAATGTCCGAGAGAATAATAGGCATGGGTCGGGCGGTAAAAGCCGGATGACACGGTGTCACATTGAACTTCGTTGCATACACGGTGCGTGGTCGGAATCGAAGTCAATGCCGGTCAAGATCTTGCCACTTTTTCCTTGTCGGAATTTTGGCAGAGCTTCGCTTGAGCGACAGATCTTTTGATTTGTTGGCAAAGACTCGGTCTTGACTCTTACGCATTCCGTGCGGGTCAAGGTCAATAGTCAATGTCGGAGTCGAGATCTCGCCAATTTTTCCTTGTCGGAATTTTGGCAGAGTTCCGCTTGAGCGAAAATCTTGGCTTCCGTTATGAACTAAGGCTTGACCTTTACGAGGGTATGCAACTGGGCTATATGACACGGACTAGACCAAAAACCAACCAAAAGTCACGGTTTTTTGAAACGTGTGACACGGACTGTGCATTGGTCGACACTGGCTGCCATGGGGAGGTTGGGATGATTTCGTGCGCGCCCGGGAGCATCGTAAGGCTGTCCGTGACTGCAGCTGGAACCACCCTCGGGTTTGAAGGACGTGCGTGCAAAGTGTACAGGATATATCAGGTGCGCGTAGTATGCGGTCTCCTAAAAATGTTCCTTTTTGAGTTAAAACAGAGATTTTCAGAAAGGTGTTTTAAAGGAAGGATTTACGGGACGGGGAAAATGCAGCACATAAGCACGTAAAATTTCTGGGAGCCCCAGTCAGTCATGGAGCTGAGTAGCCCCAAGCTGCTAGGACTGCCAGATTAACCATGATTTTTCCTGGTGGAATTGCCACTGAGGTCGCCCGGTCAGAATCCAAGGAGGATTGAGCCGTACGGCTGCATGGATCAATTTTCCAGGTTCCACTCCTTTTGCTATTTTTCGGGTTTTTTCCCGTTCAAAGTATGCACAGATTCCAAGATGCAAATGATGCAATGCAAGGTAAAGAAAGCAAGCACGATTAATGAAATCAGCGACGGGACTGTCAACATCAAACTCAATGCCGCCAAAACTGACCTCAACAATGCTACCACCGAACTTAATTCTTTCAAGGAAGATGCCGCCAAGCTTCTAAGCGAGAATCGAGACTTTAAAGAAGACTCATACGTGACGCACTCAATTCTTTCAAGGCGAGATAGCCAAACTACGAGAAAAAGAGCGACGGGGAAAAATTGCTGAAATCACTTCCCTTAACGCCGACGTAGCCAAGCTCAAGGAAGACCTTATTGATATTGGTGATCAAACCTCTCTTCAAGTCCTGTGAGCGGCTGCTGTTGATGCCTCCGACATTCCTTCCATCACAATTGAGCGGCTTGCCCATTGGGGCTCAGAGCCAATCTTCAGCGAGGTATGCCGCCGTGGTCATCCTCTGGTTCCTTACTCACCTGAAGAACTCAAGGACTTGGCGGAAGAAGATGCATTATTAGGAAAAGCGGCATGGAACCCCACTCCTATCCAAACTCCAAATGTTCTTGCTTTATGGGGAAATCAACTTGAGTTTAAGCACAAACTTTTAGATGATGCCAAGAATCTTGCGTTGGCGACTTCCAGCTCTACTCAACCCTCACCATCAGATGAACCCAATGCTTTAACTTGATTCTGCATTGATACTTAGTTTCTTTTGGATAATTTTTGTGTTGGGTATGCATGTTTTAACCCTCCTATTTTGTATTAGATTTGATTGATACCATAACCTCCTGTCTATTTTAAAGACTTTAGGACCCTATGTAATGAAGCTTAGACTTCAATTTTTTAGCTAAGTCCATTTTATAGAATAGGTTAAATTTAGGCTTGAAGACTGGCACAAGACTCATTGGATATGAGGTTGCAGTTCCAGCAGTATTCAAAACCGCCCCTATAAACCGCACATGTAACCGCATGTGTATTTCTCCTTTGAATCTGCCTCTTGAACCAACTGCAGTGTAACCGCTCTTGAACCGCACCTGTGCAGTTCATGTGCAAACCGCATCTGTGCAACCTCCTGGTGTAGCAAACCGCATGGTGTGAATGTGTGCCCAAATTTTGTTTTTGTTGGATTCACGCGAGTTTGAAGACATCCGGTTTAATTTGAAAAACGGAGTCGCCACGCCATTTTGATTACCTCAAAACTTTGAAAAAAGGTTTTATGGGTTCGGAGGTTAAGTTACCCCTTGGGAAGAACGTTTGGCGTTCACCCAAGGTGCCTTGCCGGAGCAAGTCTCCCATGATTTCATTAATCGTGCTTGCTTGCGTGCTTTCTTGTGTGCATGTGTTTGAAAATAAGGAGGGAATGTCCCAAGTCGTCTTCCGGACGTACAAACCATTTGTTGGTTGTCGCTCGGGATTTCTTGGAATTTTATGTATTCGGGATTATGATCCCGTCCTCATCTTGGACTTGTGATCATCGCTTTTTTTAACCTCGGGACTTGCGTGATCGAGAGAATGACTCCCTTTTATAGTTCAAAATGAGGTTCTTTAGGAAGGAAATGTCCTTAACCCATCAATCCTACACCTTAAGACGATTGAGCTCATATAGATGCTTCATGCTCGTCTTAAGTGATAATCGGAGATATCGGGTTCAAGGTTATCCCTTTCTAAAGAGATCATGAACCTTTAATGGAAGGAACGATGTAAAGATAGGATCTTTTACACCGGTCCGCTCCAAGGTTATTAATGGGGGAATGTATGATAAAAATGACACTTTAGTGAAAAGATGACATTTTTGGGTTGCGAAGGATGCTTTTTGATTTAAAGAAGTGATCTTTATTGCAAAGGATGCATTTTGAATGTAAAGACATGATTTTTATGCAAAGGATGCATTTTTATTGAAAAAGATTGTATTTTTATATGCAAAGGATGCATAAAGATGACATTTTTATTGGAAAATGGGGGTTTTAGGTGCAAAGGATGCACCTTTATGGATAAATACTACATTTTTAATGACAAAGGATGTCTAATGCATGCAAAGGGGAAGGGGGGTATAAAGATATGATCTTTAATCTACCAAGTCCCAAGCAAGATAATATGCAATATATGAAATGCAATGAGTAATTAGAATCACATAGAGCAATTAGGATGCAAGGTTAGGGTGTGCGAGGTTACCAATGGCTTCCTCTTCTTCTTTGGATGGAGCTAGGAGGAGGAGTTGATCTTGGGATCTTCAAGGAGGAGGGAGGTGGCTTCTTGGCCTTCTTCTTCACCTTCTTGGACTTCCAGCAGCTCTTGGGAGTGTATTTTACGTATTATGTGTGATGGTGGATGATTTTTTGTGTGTGTAAAATGGGTAGAGGAGGCCTCTATTTATAGGCAGCTGGAAAAAGGCGAAAGAGGCCGCGTGGCTTCATTTGCGGCAAAAGAGGCCGCGTGGCTACATTTGCTGCCGACCCAGATTTTTCCGAGAACATGCAAGGTGGCATTCTAGAAGGTCGGCAAAAGAGGCCGCGTGGCTTCATTTGCGGCAAAAGAGGCCGCGTGGCTACATTTCTTTGTCGGCCGCATTTTTCTAGAAACATGCAAGGTGGCATTCTAGAAGGTCAGCGAAAGAGGCCGCGTGGCTTCATTTGCGGCAAAAGAGGCCGCGTGGCTACATTTGCTGTCGACCCAGATTTTTCTAGAAACATGCAAGGTGGCATTCTAGAAGGCCCTTTTCAGCTAGATTCTGCTCAAATTCAATATTCTTGGCAGGTCCTTCCTCCCTTGGAAAGTTTGGAAAAGTTCCCGAATCGCCCTCGAACTTTATGAAAGTTTGGGAATTGCCGGGAAACTTAACCGGAAGGCATGAGCCAGATTTGGGTACTTACACATGGTCCTAACCGCTCCTCACCAACCGCATCCAATGATTGGCTACTTGAAGTGAACCACTTTTTATCCGTTGGAATCCACGTCAGCAATATCAAAAGTCAACCACCAAATCTTGTCACGTGATTCAATGTCAGAGAAGATCTGCAAGGATCTTGAAAAGGTGACAGGTGTCCTAACCTCATTGCTTGCAGCTGGAGCCTGATTAGCTTTATCTGCAACTGCTGTACCTAAGGACAAAAGTGGTTGCTGTGGACCAATGGGATTGCATCAAGGACTGTCCTTACACAGATGTATCCAACGGCTAGTTTCTTGATGCTTGGGTATAAATACCCCTAATCTTCACCATTTGAAGATTGCTTGAAAAATTGAGAAGTGCTGTGTTCATAGAAGCTGAAGCTACGCCAGAAATTATTCAACCCTTTGAATCTTCATCTTCATACTTCAAGAAATATTCCCCAGCCCAGAAATCAAGCCTTAACACATTCAAGAATCATTGAGCTCTACATCTCACAGATTTAAAAAGCCTTAATCTTGAACACACACACACACCTCACTTGTTTTAATCACATAGATTATACATTTGAGATACACTGGTTATAGTCTAGGATTTGTTCTTCATAGAAAAGATTTTATTGTACTTTGTAATCTCTCAAATACTTAATATAAAATCTTTCTTAGAAATCCAAGACTAACCATCTTGGTAGTGGACGTAGATCGTTTATCGATTGAACCACTCCAAATCACTTGTTCTTATATTTCTGCATTTATATTTCCTGTGATTACTAATTATTTATCTCTATCTCTGTTTGATCTTATTTTAGTTATCCATTATTGTGAAATAGTGTTTGGAGTTAACATTGTCAAAAATACACGTGTTTGTAAAATTGTTCTTACCAAAACCGCATATCAAAACCGCATTTTACAAACCGCCTCTAAAACCGCTTTACATTCTATTATTCCGCTGTGCATTTTACATTATCACTTGCAGTATATTATCAACTGCAAGAGGATTTTGTAAGCAAGAGGTTTAGTTTTTAAAAGAGGGCGAAAAATTTTAAAACAGCTATTCACCCCCCCCCCCCTCTAGCTGTATTTTCACCCTTGTTGCCACCTTTGGGACCAACAAGTGGTATCAGAGCAAACACATTTTAAAACCACTGTTTTTCAAGCTTAACAGCTTGTGTGCCGATTCGATATGGCAAATACAATGACAATGACTACTGTTAACTATTCACACATTCCAATCTTGGATGAAGACCACTTTGACATCTGGAAGTGCCGAATGCTTATTCATTTGGAAACTATAGATGAAATGCTGGTGGAGTGCGTGATCAATGGCCCTCTAATTCCAATGAAGGCTAACACTGATGCAACCACCAATGCTGAAACTCCAGAAGTCAAAAAGCCAAAAGATGAGTGGTCGGATGAAGAGAATAGATTGGTTGCCTTGGACGCAAGGCTAGGCACATCATTTCGGAACCCTCCCCGTATCAACTCTACGTAAAGTGATGTACCTCAAAACCGCAAAGCAGATGTGGGATGCCATTGAGAGCTACCTCGAAGGTGATGACGAATGCAAGGAAAGCAAATTATATCTTTGTTGAAAGATCATACAACAACTTCAACAGAAAATCCAACGAAACCTTGCGTCAAACCTACGACCGATATGTTGAGGTAGTTAATGCTTGTAGATCTCTTGGCAAAACTTTAACCGATAAGGAAATCAATATGACTTTCCTATCTGCTTTAGGTTCTAAATGGGTAAATAAGGCTACCTCTTTAGAAGACTCCAAAGTTTTGGGTACTTGGTCGTTAAGTAACTTGTACGCATATCTTAGAGTCTATGAATTAAAATTAAATCATATTGAAGAGATTGAAGGGAAAACCAAATCGCTATCCATGTTCGTCGTGGAACATGAGGAGAAACCATCTACATCCAATCAAACTGCAGATCCTTCCATATCAACCTCATCACTCATCGAGATGGATGATGATGATTTTGCCATGTTTGTGAAAAGATTCCAAAAATTTAGAAAATCCTCAAAACCTTTCACAAAATCATTTTCAAAAGGCAAACCTCCTGCAACGTTTTCTAAGGCTGGAGATACAAAGAAAAAGAGTGATCTAGTTTGCTACAATTGTAGAAAACCTGGTCACTTCGCATCTGAGTGTCCACAACCTAAATATGAATACATGAAAAAGAAAACCTCTCCTGCGAAATTTTCTCATTGCAAGGGAATGGTTGCTGAGGAGGAAGAGAATTCCAAGGAATTGGCTACTTGGATTGAAACAGATTCTGATGATGGAAGTGATGATGAAACCGAAGAGGTTAATCTCTGCTTAATTGCAGATGCTTCCGATGAGTCAGATTCTGAGTCAATCGAGTCACAAGATATGGAAGAAAAAGAGGTTTCTACAAAACTTCCAAATTTTACGTTGGATGAAAATATCAAACTTACTCCTAGCATTAAGATAGGAAATCGCTCGTATTCACGTCCCATTTTTCCTCCTACAAATGCTCCACCTTCAAAAACAATTCCAAAGAAGAAAATTTTGAAAAAGGTGGTAGAAGAGGTTTCTCCCATGGAACATGAAAGGATGTTCAAGGAAGCTGAAACGGTGATCCATCAATTCTCTAATCTCAAGAAATCCTTAAGCTTGGCTCATGATGAACTCAATCTGTACAAGACGGAGAAAATTGTGATGAAGTCCGAAATTTCAAATCTTAAGGACCAAATCAGAAGTATGACTCCTCTTGCTGATCAGAACCGCATCCTTGAAACTAAGGTTGCTGCACTTCAACTCCGGAATGATGACTTGGTAACCCAAATCAACGATCTCCAAAAGATTATTGATTCGTGGCTCAAGTCTCAATCCACCAATGACAAAATCATGGACTCCCAAGTTCCTCCTGGAATTAAGGAAGGCCTAGGTTTTGGATCTGAGGAAGAGGAGAAGTGTGCATCCTCGAGTGAAAAGGATGAGGAAATTTTGGAACTAACTAAAGAAATTCCTAAAGGGAAGCATGCTAAAGGAAAGGGTAAAGGACGACAAATTAATTATGTCTACCCAAAAGGAAAGCAATATGGAAAGAATTCGGTGTTGAAACCTAAAGATTATGGAAGCAGTTGAAGAGGAAATGGCTTATGGAATTGGTCGCATACCCGCTCCAACCGCTCCCGGTGGAAAAGGTGGTCTTTGCCAACTCCTGTGTCCGACCGCAAGCATCTTCTTCGACCGCTCCTCCCGCCTTCAAAAGCAGTGAATAGCGTTCCTGTGGAAATACGTGGTCAAACCAAAGCCTGTTCCCTTTATCTCAGCCGGACTCTTAGCTGGAACCGCTCCTCCAAAACCGCTTCCTTGTCCCAAACCGCATGCAACTCCTAAGAAGAGTAAGGAGTTAGTAAAACCTCATGAAGCTTGTAGCTATTATAAATATTCTGTGTGTGATGGTTTAGGTCACAAGGCTGCAGAATGCCTTTTGCGGTTCACATCCAATGCCAGGAAGAGTAAACCTCCTTCTGTCAAGCAGGTGTGGGTCGTAAAGGGTTGCTAACTTCAGGACCCAAGGAATAAAGGGGGACCTCGTTCTTAATGTTTACATTTCAGGTCCTCTGCTTCATGGCTGGTCACTCCAAGGATAATGAATGGTATCTTGACAGTGGCTGCTCAAGACATATGACTGGAGATAGATCATTACTTGAAGATGTCGTTGAAGCAAGTGGTCCGTCTGTAACCTTTGGTGACAACAACAAAGGCAAGACCATTGGATATGGTGTTATAAGGAGAGGAAACCTAACCATTGAGAAGGTTTCTCTTGTTGAAGGACTCAAGCACAACCTCCTTTCAATTTCTCAATTTTGCGACAAAGGAATGCTTTGCAACTTCACGTCATCAAATTGCTTTATCAAGGATAGCATTTTCGGCGTCACCCTACTCACAGGGATTCGTAAGAGTAATATTTACATTATTGATCTAAATTCTGCATGTAGTATTACTAATCTTTGTTTTGTAGCTAAGAATGTGAGCGAAAATAGTTGGCTATGGCACAAGAGGTTGAGCCACTTGAACTTCAAGTATCTTGCAAAGATTGGTAGGGAAAACCTCGTTCGTGGTTTACCCAAAGTAGCTGACCACCATCCTGAGAAATGCAGTGCATGTCAACTTGGTAAGCAGTCCGCGTCGTCTTTCACCAGCAAGACCGCTCCTTCAACTTCAAGATGCTTACAACTGCTTCACATAGATTTGTTTGGACCCGTAACCACTGCCAGCATTGGAGGAAATAGATATACCTTAGTGGTGGTGGATGATTATTCAAGGTATACGTGGGTTGAGATGATGATTTCCAAAGATGACTGCTATGAGATTCTCACCGCACTTTTTAGATGGCTCCAAACCCAAAAAGAAGACGACATCGTTAGTGTTCGATCAGATAATGGAACAGAATTTAAGAACAACGGTGTTGCTCAGTATTGTGATGACCATGGGATTGATCACAATTTCTCAACCGCTGGTGTTCCACAACAAAATGGGGTTGTGGAAAGGAAGAATAGGACGTTGATTGAGGCTGGAAAGACAATGATATCTGAAGCGAAGCTACCTCAGTATTTTTGGGTTGAAGCAATCAATACCGCATGCTTCACTCAGAACCGCTCTCTCATCAACAAAACCTATAATAAGACTCCCTATGAGCTTTGGCGAGGAAGAACCCCCAACATTGCATTCTTCAAGATCTTTGGCTGTAAATGTTTTGTCCTCTACAACGGAAGAGAAAATAGAGGTAAATTCGGAGCTAAAGCCGACGAAGGTATTTTTGTTGGGTATGCTAAACATTCAAAAGCTTTTCGTGTTTTCAATAAAACTAGTTTAAAAATAGTTGAGTCTGTCCATGTTACTTTTGATGAGCATTCTCTCCTTGAGCCACATTTGGCTCCAAATGTTGCTGATGATTTTGTTGAGCATAATGAACCAGGTGAACCATCTCAAACCGCACCTGAACCTCAACCGCAAAATCCAGCACCCTCAACTGAAATTCCCTCAAACCGCACCTTTGAAACCGCACCTGAAGTTCCTACTCCAGATGCAACTCCTAGGGAAGAAGAAGTTGAGAATTCCCCTATCCAGCTTATAGAACCTCTTCGTCAACTTACATTCCATGACTTCGCTGAAGGATCTAACGACGTTCCAATTGAAGATCTTCAGCAAACCTCAGTCCAACCAGACTTACCCCCGGAGGTTCGTGAAGTCAGCAGTCACCCCCTCACAAATGTGATTGGTGATCTGTTTTCCGGTGTTCAAACAAGGAGATCGAATTATGATGAGCATACTTCTCTTTTATCTCAAGTTGAACCCAAGAAGATTGATGAAGCACTCCAAGATTCCAGTTGGGTCGTTGCAATGCAAGAAGAACTCAACCAGTTTGAAAGATGCAAGGTCTGGACTTTGGTGCCTAGACCTCAGGATCAAGGAGTGATAGGAACTAAGTGGGTATTTAGAAATAAGATGGACGAGAATGGAAGCATCACTAGGAATAAAGCAAGGTTGGTTGCACAAGGATATAGGCAAGAAGAAGGAATCGATTATGATGAAACCTTTGCTCCAGTTGCAAGATTGGAAGCTATCAGAATCTTCTTAGCCTACGCCTCTTTCAAGCGTTTCAAGTTATATCAAATGGACGTAAAGAGTGCTTTCCTCAACGGCGAACTGCAAGAGACCGTGTATGTTGCCCAACCACCTGGATTTGAAGACTCCAAATTTCCCAATCATGTCTACAAACTCCAGAAAGCTTTGTATGGACTTAAGCAAGCTCCAAGGGCATGGTATGAGACTCTTTCTAAATTTTTACTAGAAAAAGGATTTAAACGTGGTAAAATTGATACAACTATTTTTATTGCCAAATATAATGAGCATACTTTACTTGTTCAAATATATGTCGATGATATTATTTTTGGTTCTACTAATGAGTTACTTTGTAAGCGTTTCGAAAAGCTAATGAAAAGCAAGTTTGAGATGAGCATGATGGGAGAATTAACATTCTTCCTCGGGCTTCAAATCAAGCAATGCGAAGAAGGTATTTTCCTCAGCCAAGCCAAATACACCAAGGAGTTGATAAAGAAGTTTGGATTAGAAAATGCTAAAGCATATGATACTCCTATGGCCACCGGCAATAAGCTAGATAAGGATCTCAAAGGTAAGAAGGTTGATCAAACTTTATATCGAGGTATGATCGGCTCATTACTTTACTTAACTGCTAGTAGGCCAGATATTATGTTTAGTGTCTGTGTATGTGCTCGTTACCAAGCTGATCCTAGAGAAGCACATCTTATTGCAGTCAAGCGTATAATCCGCTATTTATCTGGAACCACTAATCTTGGACTTTGGTATTCCAAAGATTCAAACTTCGATCTTGTAGGTTATTCAGATGCAGATTATGCAGCTTGTACTATTGACAGGAAAAGCACTAGTGGTACTTGTCATTTCCTCGGGAATAGACTAGTTGCTTGGGCCAGCAAGAAGCAAGCATCAGTTTCAGTGTCAACCACAGAGGCTGAGTACATTGCTGCTGGTAGTTGTTGCTGTCAAATCCTTTGGATGAAGCAGCAATTGGTGGACTATGGAATTGAAGAAGGAAATTGCCCGATCATGTGCGACAACACTTCAACAATTTCAGTCTCCAACAACCCTGTCATGCATTCCAAGACCAAGCATATAGATATCAAGTATCATTTCCTCAAAGACCATGTGGAGAAGAGGAATATCCATTTAGAGTACGTGGGGACAGACAACCAGATTGCTGATATCCTCACAAAGGCTCTTGACTCCAAGAGGTTTTCTTTCCTCAGAGGAGAAATGGGTATGCTTGAACTTAAATAAATTCCATATTTTTTATTAGCTAACTTGGTTGTTGAGTATAGTTTCAAGTCCATGTTGAAACCGCGTGTACAAACCGCAAGTATGTCCAACCGCACCTGCAGCAAACCGCTTCACTCAAAACCGCATGCTGCAGCTCAACCGCTTTGATCTCAACCGCATTTCAACTTGGAGTATTTTCTATCTTTACATATGTTTATTTAAAAAAAAAAAACTGTTCAAATTCTTTTATTTATTTTTCAGTCCTTAGTTTTTCTTTAAGGGTTTATTTGCAAATGTTTTCCCACGAAAATTTAAATTTTAAGAGCATTCAATGCAAAGGGAACATTGGCATTTAATGGCCTTCATGTCAGCCGTCATAGGTTGATGTGATGAAGTTGAAAGGGTGCATGTTTGGCAATGATTCACTGAGTTGGTGAGTTAGTATGTCCTTTCAACTGCCAAACCCTAAACCCTTTCCTATATATAGAAGACATACCTTACCTTTTCAAACTTTTCAACTGTCTTCTCTCTCTGACATCGTACCTTTGTCAGTTTCTCTATCAACTCACTTTCTCTCTCTAACCTTCAAAGATTCATAAAGTTCTAAGTTTTTCTTCTTCAATGGCACCCAAACCCATTGAAGATATGGTATGATTTCTGAACTTTAAACTCTTTTATCTTCTGCAAATCATACATGCTATTGAACTGTTTCTGCCATTGATGAACATTTCCAAGCTTCGAACAACCCTATCTAACTTTTGTTCATATATGCTTCAAATCTTGATCATTTTGCATGATATTTGTTAGGTTTTGTTCGGAATCTTGCATAGAATAAGTTTCCATACTTTGTTTTGTGATCAATCAACATCTTGAGCATTGATTTTGAACTTTAAACTTTCTAAGTTTCGAAACCCACTTTATGATTTTTGCATTTTCTGGGTGATTCTGAGTAAAGTAGATGTTTTTATTGTTATATTGTTAATCTACTGCTCAATGTGATCATTTTGACATGTTATTTGTTCATTTTGGTTAACATTTTTCAAATCTCTGTTCTTGGTGTTCTTCGTGTTCTTCATGCATTCATATGACTGTTCATCTCCATTTTCAGAAAAGATCTTATGTTTTGGTTTGACCTAATTTTCAAACTTGTTTTTCGATACTTAGAAAAATTTCTGAAAATTTTACCTATTTTGTATGTTTGAACCGCATCATTATAAACCGCACGCTATGTTTTGAAACCGCACCTGTTGTTGCTGATTTCTTGTTTCAAAACCGCATCATATGAACCACATCTGTCTTTGGTATATCAACCACATTCTTGAAACCGCATGCCATGATTTCAAAACCGCATACATATTATTTTTGAAACCGCATGCTTGAAAACTACATAAGTTTTACTAAGTATATAGGCTGGACACCATAAATTTCCTCTCTAAACACCGCTTGCAGTGTGGGATAATTTTGGATTACAATGCCACGTACTAAGTATATACTTTTGTGTTTTTCTTATTTGTTTCCTACCTGTGTTCACAGTTTCATTGTGGTTGGAAATTTTCATTTCCAAAACCGCACTATTGCCAACCGCATGTGTGCACCAACCGCATGTGAACTGTGATTTTCCTAAAGTGTTCTAACTTGTGTGTTTTATTTGTAGAATACCAAGTATTTCCTGCCAGGTTGGGAGATAAATGAACCAGAGTTACGGTCTGATGCTCTGGGAAGAGAGATGATGAGGAAGATGCAAGCTTCTGGAATCCTTCCCTTATTCAACAAGAAGCAAACCTATACCATCCCTTCATTCATTGACCAATTTTATGAAACCGCTGTGAAGGGAGAGACTGAACTTTCTGATGGTACCAAGATCCCCAACTTAGTGGGAGTAGTTGAAGGATTCAGAGTCTCAATTGACTATTTGGACATCAGAAGCACCTACGATTTCCATGTCTCTGGTGCCCCTGTTGAAGTTTCTCAGGAGGTTCAAGATGCTACCTGTTCAACTCTGACAGGAAAGCTAGATTCTCTTTCTGGCCATTACAAAACTACGCCAAGGAGAGATTTTGGTGAGATTATGAGCCATCTCTGTTATCTTGTAGGGAAGTCTGTGTGTGGGAAGACTGGAAACCACAACAACTTCACCTCTTCCCAATGGCAGTATTGCTGTGCCATCTTCAACGGCATGAAGCTCCATTGGCCCAAGATTCTGATGAGAGAGATTGCTAGCAGCATAGATGCGTATCAGCTAAAGGTCAAGAATGAGAAGATCAGATGGAGACCTTTTGGGAGAGTGCTGACCGCAATCTTTGGGAACTATCAGCATCTGGAGGAGCTTAGGATTGCCACCCCAGAATTATGTATCAATTGGGGTATTGAAGAATCCTTTGGCCTAAAAGCTATGCATTCCTTCAGAAGATCTTTTGGGAATGATGATTATAAAGCCATATATGATGCTGATACTTCTCAAAATAAGGAGATGTACGTAGAGATGAATCCTGCTACTGCTTCAACCGCGCTTGGGAAAGCCATGAAGAAGGCTTCAAGGAAGAGAAAGAGTCCTACCAAACCGCTCCCTAAGTCAGCTTCAACCGCGCCCACTCAACCGCGTGGTTCAGCTGGTGCAGGCCCAAGCCAGAAGAGGCCAAGGAAAGAGAAAGAGAAAGAGAAGATGTCCCTTATTGATGAGGATGATGAAGAAGAGGAAGAAGATAATACCATTGCTCCATTAGTGGCCAGGGCTAAGAAGGCCAAGCAGACTCAGATTGATCTGGCCAAGATGACTGATGAGGAGCTGTCAATCTTTTACAAAGCTGAATTTGAGAGACTTGAGAGGGAAAGGGCTGAGAGGGAAGCAGCCAAAGGAAAATCCAAGGATCCAATTCCCCAACCGCCTCCTTCTAAACCGCCCCAAACCCAACCGCCTCCTTCTAAACCGCCCCAAACCCAACCGCTTGTTCAAACCCCTCCTCAATCTCCCATCCATTCCCATCAGCCATCCCATGAAAAATCCCCTGCCAAAGCCCCAACTCCTGAACCGCATTCTCCTCCCCAACCGCAAAGAGCTGCAACCGCTCAGGGGGAGAAGCAACCTAGAGTTAAACAGATTGCCAAAAGGAGAACTCCTGTGAAAGGCCCCAAACGCTTTTTGCACCGCCTTTCCAAACAAAAAACTCCTTCACCCCCTTCTTCCCATTCCAATTCCCCTCCATCTACTCATTCATCTTCTGACTCCTCTTCCAAATCCACTTCTTCCTCAAGCCAATATAAATCCCAAACTCCCTCACCTCAAAAAACAAACCGCTCCCCATCTATCCAAAATTCCAATCGCGCCCAATCACCACCTTACTCACATCACACTCCAGCCATCTCTGTTTCAAACCTTAACCGCGACAGAACACCATCCCCTAACCGCGTCAATACTCCTCCACCTCCTGAATATTCCCCCAACATAAATCCCCTACTCCTGACCGCCTTCCAACCCCACCTCCTCAAACCTCACCCATCCAACAAAGAACCCCTCCTGTTTCAGTTCATACCTATCACACCAGTTCCTCCTCTGATTCTAACCCAATCACTTCTGGAATTCCTACTTCTAACATTCCTCCTCCTCCAACCGCACCTATTTCAACCGCACCAATTCCTTCCATACCACTTTCAACCGCACCTACTACCTTACCCCAAACACTACCTATACATCCCTCAACCGCTTCACAATTCACTGTCCCAGCCTCCCGTATATTCCAAACCCTCCTATCCCCTTTACCTCAAACCGCCCCTACAACCCAATCTCAACCGCCTCCCTCAATTACCCAAATTCCATCCATTCCAACCGCCCCTTCAGACTACCTTCAAATTCTTTCCACCCTCCAACTGATTCAATCACAGTTGGTTGTAAACCAAGGCCATATGCTTAAACTTATTGAATCTAACCTAGCCTTAACCGCATCCAATGCCAACCTTGAAGCCTCCAACCGCAACCTTCTTTTCAAAGTGGACTCTCAAGCCACTGAATTGGCAATCATGAAAGCCCAATTGATTGATGCCATTAAGGGGGAGAGAGTTTCCACAGAGGCTGTCAAAACCGCAGCTACTGAGTGCTTTCAAGCTTTCAGAGAAGATCTAGCCACTGGAGTACTCAAAGCCTTGGGTGATGCGGTTTCAAAGACTCAACTCCAAGAGATGCTCTCCAAGCTATCTGATGAGTTTGTTTCTTCAACCAACGCTGCTCTGGTATCCTTCATGAAAACCCTTGAAGATTCCCATCCTCAACCGCAACCGCAGCAAGCATCCACCTCAGCCGCCCCTACTCAAACCGCCTTGGATGACCTGCAGCTCAAAATTTTCAATGAACTGGACTCCCTCAAAAGCAGAATCAATGTTGATCTCAACATAGTGGGAGACAGTCTCAAGGAGCAAGTCAAATCCTTTGATGATGATATATCTTTCAGGTTTGAAAACCTCAAGGCCGGTTTCAACCTCAAGCTGGACAACTCCATAAAGGAATTGAAGTCCAACCTGACTGTAACTGTTGACTTGGATCCATTGAGAGATGCTCTATCTACTCAAACAGTGACCATTCAGGATGAGATCTTCACCTTTTTCAATTCTTTGAAAGCCAGTTTTGAAGCCTTCTCCACTCAGATCAAGGACAGTGTTGATGCCAACTCAAGATCAGTTGATGTTGTTGGAACTGCTGCTGCTGAATCTGTAACCGCTCTCAAAACTGTTGAAACTACTCTTGCAAGGCAGGTTGAAGACCTCAGAGCTTTAAGAAGAAATATCAGAGGTGAAAGCTCAGCCTTCAGACCATCAGGACCGCAGTTGCCCAACCAGGAAGTGAATCAACCAAGAGAGCAACCGCGTCATCAACATCAACCGCCTCATCATCGACCGCGTCAGCAATAGGACTTCTCTTTTGTAATTCCTTTTATCCTTTTTGCTGAACTCCTTTTTGTTTTGTTGGACCGCACTCCATGTATTTTTGTCCAACTTTCTTTTTTTTTTGTAACCTTTGTATTTTGCTTCTCTACCATTGTAAGTGTAACCGCATTGGTAGTAATGGAAAATGCATCATTGGTTCCAAAACTTTGTTCATTCAAACTGCTTGTTTGTAGAACAATGAAACCGCTTATGGTTTATAACCTCATTCAAATATTTTCTAACTTAAAATCATAATTTTGAAATGAAGGTTAAACATTCAGTTTAAACCGCACTTTGAACTTAAACTCATAATTTTAAGTGCACTGAATGCATTTCTATACTTTCCATGTTGTAAGTTTTTATCTTTCAGATAGTATAGAAATCTATAGCTTAAGCTAAGTGTGTGCATTGACTTGGGACATGAATTACCATGTTAATTCTTATGGACATGTTTTTACCAAGTACAATGTTTGCTTTAGTTATAGTAGGTAATGGCATCAATCAAATAGGGGGAGATTGTTGGGTATGCATGTTTTAACCCTCTTATTTTGTATTAGATTTGATTGATACCATAACCTCCTGTCTATTTTAAAGACTTTAGGACCCTATGTAATGAAGCTTAGACTTCAATTTTTTAGCTAAGTCCATTTTATAGAATAGGTTAAATTTAGGCTTGAAGACTGGCACAAGACTCATTGGATATGAGGTTGCAGTTCCAGCAGTATTCAAAACCGCCCCTATGAACCGCACATATAACCGCATGTGTATTTCTCCTTTGAATCTGCCTCTTGAACCAACTGCAGTGTAACCGCTCTTGAACCGCACCTGTGCAGTTCATGTGTAAACCGCATCTGTGCAACCTCCTGGTGTAGCAAACCACATGGTCCTAATCGCTCCTCACCAACCGCATCCAATGATTGGCTACTTGAAGTGAACCACTTTTTATTCGTTGGAATCCACGTCAGCAATATCAAAAGTCAACCACCAAATCTTGTCACGTGATTCAATGTCAGAGAAGATCTGCAAGGATCTTGAAAAGGTGACAGGTGTCCTAACCTCATTGCTTGCAGCTGGAGCCTGATCAGCTTTATCTGCAACTGCTGTACCTAAGGACAAAAGTGGTTGCTGTGGACCAATGGGATTGCATCAAGGACTGTCCTTACACAGATGTATCCAACGGCTAGTTTCTTGATGCTTGGGTATAAATACCCCTAATCTTCACCATTTGAAGATTGCTTGAAAAATTGAGAAGTGCTGTGTTCATAGAAGCTGAAGCTCTGCCCAGAAATTATTCAACCCTTTGAATCTTCATCTTCATACTTCAAGAAATATTCCCCAGCCCAGAAATCAAGCCTTAACACATTCAAGAATCATTGAGCTCTACATCTCACAGATTTAAAGAGCCTTAATCTTGAACACACACACACACCTCACTTGTTTTAATCACATAGATTATACATTTGAGATACACTGGTTATAGTCTAGGATTTGTTCTTCATATAAAAGATTTTATTGTACTTTGTAATCTCTCAAATACTTAATATAAAATCTCTCTTAGAAATCCAAGACTAACCATCTTGGTAGTGGACGTAGATCGTTTATCGATTGAACCACTCCAAATCACTTGTTCTTATATTTCTGCATTTATATTTCCTGTGATTACTAATTATTTATCTCTATCTCTGTTTGATCTTATTTTAGTTATCCATTATTGTGAAATAGTGTTTGGAGTTAACATTGTCAAAAATACACGTGTTTGTAAAATTGTTCTTACCAAAACCGCATATCAAAACCGCATTTTACAAACCGCCTCTAAAACCAATTTACATTCTATTATTCCGCTGTGCATTTTACATTATCACTTGCAGTATATTATCAACTGCAAGAGGATTTTGTAAGCAAGGGGTTTAGTTTTTAAAAGAGGGCGAAAAATTTTAAAATAGCTATTCACCCCCCCCCCTCTAGTTGTATTTTCACCCTTGTTGCCACCTTTGGGACCAACATTTTGTAACTCGCCTGCGTGGCTAAACAACTTGCCTCCTTTTATTTTGGCCTGTGTGCCTTTTAAACAATGTAGATTCGCAGCCTTTGAGCTTGCCCTTTTATCTTTGTGCTTTACTTGCTGGTTTCATCATTCATATCTCGCTTTTGCTATTTTGTTTTGATAGTTCATCAAAAATCATTCTTTTGCATGACAGGTACCCCTTACTTATACTCCCATCGAAAAAGTGAAGTCGTCTTTAGGCGACTTTACTTACAGTGCATGCAACGTGGCTCATATTGTCGCTGATCTTTGTTTTTCTTTTGCTCCTTCCTTGCTTTTTTCATGATTCTTACTTAGAATAATTTCCTTATTTTGTGCCTCAACATCTTTACTTGCCTTAAAACAAAATATGCTTTCCTTCCTTGACTCATATCTTTTCATACCTTCCAGCGAGATATGTTTTCTTTCCCTTAGCGACATTCTTACATGCCATTCAGGCGAGATGTGCTTTCTCATTTATAGTCGGTTTAGACTTTCTCGTTTATAGTCGCATCCATATTCATGCCATTCAGGCGAGATGGGACTTTCTTATTTATAGTCCGGAGACTTTCATGTTTATAGTCGCATCCATATACATGCCATTCAGGCGAGATGGGACTTTCATTTTTATAGTCCGTAGACTTTCCTTTTTATAGTCCTTAGACTTTCTTTTTTATAGTCCGTAGACTTTCTTTTCTATAGTCCGTAGACTTTCCTTTTTATAGTCCGTAGACTTTCCTTTTTATAGTCCGTAGACTTTCCTTTTTATAGTCCTTAGACTTTCTTTTTTATAGTCCGTAGACTTTCTTTTTTATAGTCCGTAGACTTTCTTTTTTATACAACTTCATGCGACTTACAATTTGTTTTGATATTTCATCAAAAACCTTTTACCTTCTTGTCATTGGCGGGATATTACCATATACTTATACTCTCATCGAAAAAGTGAAGTTGTCTTTAGGCAACTTTACTCCAAGCAATTTACTTATCATGCTCTTGGCGACTAATCATATAAACATTATTATGAAACAAGATTTAATCTAAACGAGAAAAATTTGAGTCATAAAATTTCATACTTTCATTCAAGATGCTTTTATTCCATTCAAAGTATAACTTTCATTCAAGATTGAAAATTCCATATATTCGTCAAAATTACTATGAAAGAGACTTTTAATAAGAATAATTTTAAACAGACAAATTACCCTTATCTCTTCAATGATAATATCTTTTGAGGTGATCTACACTCCAAGAGTTCGGGACGTCTTTACCGCCCTCTTCCTTCAGATGATACGTCCCTTCTCGCACAACCTTGGCAATCTGAAAGGGACCCTCCCATTTTGGATCTAGCTTTGCGAATCCCGCCGTTGCACCCTTTATCTCGCGACTTCTTAACACCCAATCTCCCACACTAAATGACCTTTTATTTACCCTTTTGTCGTGCTACACCTTCATCCTCTGTTTATAATTGATCATCCTCAATCTCGCTCTAAGCCTCTTCTCATCACCCAGATCTAACTCACAGCACCTTCTGTCGCCATTCAATACTTCATCATAATAAGTCACCCTATGAGTAGGCAAACCCATCTCTGCTGGAGCCATTGCTTCAGAGCCATAAGTCAGAGCAAACGCTGTCTCGCCTGTCAATCCCTTGACCGTTGTTCTGACATACCATAAGGCGGTAGATAATTCCTCCAGCCAAGCCCCTCCCCTTTTCTCTATATTCTTGCAAAAATTTCCAGGACTTGTTTGTTGGCGGCTTCTACTTGCCCATTACATTGCGGCCTATAGACGGCGGATTGCCAGTGTTTGATGTTCAAGTTTGAGCAAAAACCATGAAACTTCTTCCTGAACTGCGGCCCATGATCAGAAATGATGGCTCGCGGCATTCCATGGCGACAAAGAATCTCCTCCGTTACAAATCTAATTATCTGGTCCTCAGTGGTAGAAGTTAATGCCCTTGCCTCTGTTCACTTGGTGAAATAATCAACAGCCACCACAACCATTTGAGCTCCTCCTTTGGCCTTGGGGAAAGGCCCTATGAGATCTATCCCCCACATATCAAAGGGCCAAGCCGCTATAATAGGCATCTGTTCTGTGGCGGGCTGTCTAGGGATGTTGGCGTGTCGCTGACATTGATCACATATTCTTCTGCGTCCTTCTTCAATGTTGGCCAATAATATCCATGAAACATGATTTTATTAGCCAAGGTTCTAGCTCCTGGATGACCTCCACAGACTCTGTCATGCACTTCAAATAGAACTTCATCAACCTTGCCTGGCTCCACACATCTCATTAGTGGCCGCGAGAAAGATTTGCGGTATAAAATTCCATCTTGGACGGTGAATCTTGGCGACATTTTTTTAACAATCTTCGCCTTGTCTTCATCTTGAGGCAACTCTTCCCTTTCCAAATAATCCTTCATCTCGCTAACCCAATCTTTTTCGCCCACTTCCACCTCCATGATCAGCGGCCTATCATATGCCGGCTCTTCCACAAACTCCACCACAATTTTCTTGGGCAACTCCTCTATTTTGTCGCAGGCGGCTTTGCTCAACATGTGAGCCCGCTCATTTTTCTCTCTATCTATCTGCACCAATTCCCAATAACTGAAGCTTTGCAAAATCTGCCTTGCCATATCACAATACTTTGCCAGAGTTGGATTCACTACCCCATATCTGCCCTTCACCTGGTTAACAATTAATTGGGAATCAGAGTGGGCGACTACCTGTTTCACCCCAATATCTCGGCATAGCTCTAATCCCGCCACCAGTGCTTCATATTCTGCCTGATTGTTTGACATATTGAACTTAAATCTCAAAGCCTTCTCGTAGTTACACTCCTTCTCAGGTGAACTCAGCGATATTCCTGCTCCTCCTTTGTCTTTAGCGGAAGACCCATCGACATACAGTTCCCAACAACCCGCTGGCCTTTCCCGCTCTTCCTCAGTTTCAGGATCCTACGACTTAGCCTTCCTCTTCTTATCCCCTTGAGTTTCAATCTCCTCTCTCTCATAAGTAAATGAAGTTTCAAGAATAAAGTCTGCCAGAGCCTGCTCCTTAATGGCTTTTCTCGCCTCATATTGAATGTCGAACTCTGTCAATTCAATCGACCATTTGAGGAGCCTTCCCGCTGAATCAGGCTGCTGCAAAATCTTCCTCAAAGGAGCATTGGTTAATACAGTGACAGGATGAGATAGAAAATAGGCCCTCAATTTCCGAGTCGCGATCACCAAGGCATAGGCCAATTTTTCCGCATTAAAATATCTCGCCTCAACTTCACTTAGGGCCTTTGATACATAGTAAACCGGCTTTTGCATGCCGCCTTCCTCCTTTATCAACACTGCCGCTACTGCGAGATCAGACGCTTCTAAATACATATATAAGTGATCACCTTCTTCAGGACTGCAAAGAATTGGCGGCTTTTCCAAATATTCCTTCACCTTCTGAAAAGCTTCTTTGCACTTCTCATCCCAAGAGAATTTTTGATCCCCTTTCAATACCTTAAAAAATGGCAAACATTTCTTCGCCGACTGCGACACAAATCGCCCCAATGCTATCACTCTACCATTCAACCTTTGAATCTCTTGGATTGTTCTGGGCGACTTCATATCTATTAAAGCTTGGATCTTCTCCGGATTTGCCTCTATGCCGCGGTGATTTACCAAGAATCCCAAAAACTTTCCCGCCGTCACCCCAAAAGTACACTTACTTGGATTCAGCTTCATTGAATTTTTCCTCAAATTCTCAAAGGTCTCAGCAAGATCCACCAAATGATCCTCCCCCTTGGTCTTGATCACCATATCGTCAATGTAGGCTTCAACATTCCTCCCAATCTGCGCCTTGAATACCTTATTGACCATTCTTTGGTATGTCGCCCCAGCATTTTTCAAACCAAAGGGCATCATTCTATAACAAAAATTACCAAGGGGAGTTCTAAACGCTGTTTTGGCCTTATCCTCCTCAAGCATCTTGATTTGATGGTATCCCGAATACGCATCAGTGAAACTAAAAACTTTATGCCCCGCAATGGAATCCACCAACCTATCAATTTTTGGCAAAGGATAGCAATCTTTAGGGCAAGCTGTATTCAAGTCTGTGAAGTCGATGCACATCCGCCATTTCTTGTTTGCCTTCAACACCATAACTGGGCAAGCTAACCAAACTGGATAAGTAATTTCTTCAATGATTCCCGCCTTTAATAGCTTCTCAACCTCTCCAATTACCGCCTTCTCCTTTTCCGCTGAGAGATACCTCACCTTCTGTTTGAAAGGTTCTACATTTGGATCAGCATTTAAACAGTGAAGGGAGACATTCTCATCTATGCCTTGCATGTCTTCAGGCTTCCAGGCAAACACATCAATACTTTCCCGCAAAAATCCGACCAAACTGTCCCGCTCTTCCTTATCCAACTGCTTCCCAATTTTTATTTTCTGCTCCGAATATTCATCATTAACAATTACCTCCTCTAATTCTTCTGCCGCCTGAATGTCTGGTTCATCTCGCATTTGTAATGTATCCACCTCCATTTCTGTCGCCTTCCTCTTAATGACACATCCCTTGACACCTCCGTCGCTATTCTTACCCTTATTATTTCGATCACATGACTAACCCTCTGGTGTTTCCATCTCAATTTCTTCATCATATTCTTCACTAACAGAATCCAATATCTCCTCAATAAGGGGCTCCTTCATTTTCACAAATTTCGCCGACCTCGACCATATCATCTCTGCTTGCATTGTAACCAGGGCCATCAAATTCCCTTCTGATCTTTCCTCCATTATTTCTATCTATGTATCTCGCTCAACATCTCTTTCTCGCAGAACTTCCTCTTCCTTCCCTTCATTAATAACAATGATCGCCGACTTATTTCTCATACTTTCTGTTTCTTCCCAGTCATCACACCCTCCTAAATCGGTGATCATGTTGATTCTCACATCTCGTACCACCATTGCCGTTGCAAGTGAACTCGTACCCGCCCTTGCCGCTGTCTACATCTCTATCTTCTTCTGAATTACCTCCTTAACTTCACTTTTCAAGCAAGCAATTCCTTTTGGAGTAGGAAATTTGACTCCCTGATGCGGGATAGAAACGACCATTTCAAATGTCTGCATAAACGGGATACCCACGATGGCATTGTAGGGCGAAACCAAATCAATCACCATGAATTCCACAGTGCGAGTTCTCACCATCTCGCCTTCCCCTATCTCTACTGCCAATGCAATTGTCCCCTTGACCCGCACAGTATGATTTGTGAATCCCTCCAAAAATCCCTTATATGGCACCAGATTAGCCTCAGTATATCGCATCTTCTTGAAAGCTTCATAATAGAGAATGTTGCGACTTGCTCCTGAGTCCACTAACACTCTGTGCAGAATACTGTTCCCTGGAGCAATGGAAATCACCACTGGCTGGCACCCATGGCTTGGAGTCAAAGCCAATTCTCGCCTTGAAAAGCTGATTATCCTCTCCTCACTTGGCGGGTAAGCGGGAATATGGCAAGTATGAGACAGCGACATGATCTGATTACTCAAACAAGTGATACTCGCCGGCTCATGGATCACCAATATTTCATTTCTGTCGCCATTTCCTCCACGGGCTTCTACATTCTGCTCCTGCACTACATACTCTTGTAACTCGCCCCTGTCAATTTTAGACTGAATCACCTTCTTCAAATTATAACAATTATTTGTATCGTGCCCCCTATCCCGGTGGTAGTTACAATACTGATTCATGTCTCTTCTCCCTTTATCTGTCATCTCGAATGCTGCTGGAAGCTCAACAGCTCGCAAAATTTCACTTGGCCTAGCATTCAATCTCGTAAATCTTATTATCCTTCTCACCCCGCGACCTCCAGCACGGCCTCCACCTCTGCCGCCACCTTGATTACCTCGACCTCCCCCTTGAGTCGCATTTTCATCTTTAACATATTCAATTCTGTCTTTAACACTTTTCCTAGCAGTGTTAGATGCTCCTTCCTCAATGTCTTTCCCACCACAATAGGCCTTAACTCGCTCATGCAATTCACTTAAGGTCACGGGCAACCTCATCCTTAACTCCCTCTTAAAAGATTCTGATAATAGGCCCGACATATACATCATTATAACATACTTGGGATCAATCTCGGAAATTTGATTGGCAATCAGCAAAAATCTGTTGGTATAAGTGACAAGGCCCTCTCCCGCCTTCTGCTTGATTCCGATCAATTCTTGTAGCATCACTGGCTGAGTCCCCACTACTCCAAACCTCGCCAAAAACTTTCTTTTGAAATCTTGGTATCCCAAGATGGAATTAACGGGCAATTGCACAAACCAGTCCAACGCTTGAAGCTCCAAGGTGCTAGCAAAAGTTTCGCATAGCAATGCATCATCTTTAGTCAATATTGCCATAGTCACTTCAAATCCCGCCACGTGAGTTCTGGCCATAGTTATTCCCGCGTACTTGGACAAGGTGGGCAAACGAAATTCGGGAGCAGGCTCGGCCTCCTGAATATATTTGGCAAATGGAGCGACAAAAGAGTCCTTCTTGCTATCAACTATACCGCCCTTTTCTAATTCTGCCAACCTTCTCACCATTTCAGCCATCTGTTTCTTTAATCCGTCCTTCTCTCCGAAGCGGCTTACTCCCATACACTTTCCTTTTTCTATCTGTTTGGATCTCTCACCTCCTTTAGAAACCTTCAATTCCTGCTCTCCATACCCTGCTTCATTTGAGGCAGTGTCATCCTCCTCCTCTTCGCAATAAAGAGACGACACTTGGGAAGTATGTGGCCAATGATACACCTTGATTTTTCGCCCATTCTCCATGTATTCTCCTGCCTTCCGCTTCTGCGGCCCTTCCATTCTCGCCTCTATCTCCTTATGCTTTTTAGGCTCCGTCTCCTTTTGTCGCTCACCATCATCCACCACAATTACTTCCTTGTTCATTCTCTTATTTCCTTCCTCTGTCGCCGTCAACAAACCCTACGGGATAGGGGTAGGCTTTTTCTTCAAAGTCCTCAATCGCTTGTTATTCTCCAACAATTGCAAAATCAAATTGTTGTGGATCCTCAAACTTTCCTCCTCCATATCCACTTCATCCTCGGGCTGTGGCGACATAACATTTCTTTCTCTTTCGCCTCTAGTATCCCGCTCTCTCTCCTCAGGAATAATTTGCTGTGAGGAAGAAGTATCCTTCGCTCCAACAGTTCCCATAGCCCCCATTCCTATGATAGGCGGGATAAGGCTCCTTCCCGCCATTGTCTTCTGACCAACTATGCCTTTTTCAGGAGTTGTCATTCCTTATCACCCACGTAATCAAATTTATGCACTCAAACTTTGAAGATCTGCAAATCTGATGAAGATTTGAAGATCTAACCTAGAAAACTTGAAGATATCCTTCTTTCTTTTGCACTTTTTTAAGCACAAAACCAAACCAACTTCACAAATTTCTCCCAAATATCAATTCACAAACACGAAAACTTTACGAAAATAACTGAATTCACACCAAATCAAAACCCAGAAATACCAAAATTCATAAACCAACAAACTCAAACAAACACTTCAATCGGCCTTCACGAACTCCAAAAAATCCAATCCAAAGGGGACTAACGCTTCTCAATCAAAATTCACACCCAAACAGCCAAACAAAAACACAAAACACTTCAATCCTCCAAAACTACCAATAATCGACTCCAAACAAAATTCAACCCCAGAAGAACTTTATGAACAGAAAACACCCAGAAAAATCAACAACAACAAAACAACTTGATAGTACACCTACAAATCGCCAGATCTATCCTCAATACCCAAACTTACCAATCTTCCACCGGCAAACTTCAAACGGATGAAGAGAATCAGGTCCCGGCAACGGAACCAATTGATGTTGCTAGGATTTTCCTCAAGCAGCAACACGCCGTTGTAGTCAATCGTCGATAACTCCGGCTCCTTCTTCTCGCCTGCACACCACATCAAATGTAACTAGACCGGGGGCGGCTCCGGCGTAAGCCCCTCCGGCGTGAGGATAAGTGTTTGTCTGAGTAAGGGAAAACTAAATAATGGAAGGGTGTTTTGTGGGTGTGTGTGTACGTACCTTGACATTGAAGACAATCTCTTATATATACCTCTTCCCTCGTGCCCTGCACATGACCTCCTCACGTTCCATGCCTCATTCCACGTGTCAACACTCCATTGGTCTATCATGAGAATAAACCCAAAGCATGTGATCACTTTTCCCAATGTCTAACCGTCCAATGGGTCCCACTTCACAGATATTTATATGCCGCCTCTTCTATATCGCACTTAATAAGCTTTATCTCTCGCCGGATACGGTTAACCATGCGTTATGTCGCCACGTCCCATATTCTCACGTGCTTACCTCATTATCCCGCTGTTTATCAATATCTCGCCATTCTCCTCACCTTATCTCGTTTTCGCTACCTTGAGCCTCCCTTTTATTGAATGTTGGCGGGATATACTTCGACATATCTTCCCGCGAACCATACCAGGGCTACCTTTACCACTATTTTCTTCTTGGGCCTTAACTCGCTTTGGGCCTACTCAGACCATTTCCCGCATATAGACTCGGCCCAGGCCCAACCATTATTTTTGGGCAACATCAAATTTCTAATTGAGCAATTGTTAATTCTGAACAAAAAACTGACTTAAAATGAATTGTCATTTGTCTAGAGTGTATATGAGAGCATGTTCATCAAACTTTAAATAACAACAATTGAGAAATTTACCAATTGTTTTTTAGTTGATGTGACAACGTCTTTATATCAGTTTTACCAAAATAAATATCGATAAATTAGATTTATTCGCAAATGAACATATGAGAGATAAATTTATCAGGTGTTAAAAGATGTGATTATACATTCATTTTGATTTTAAGCAATTGAAATAAATGAGATGTGCCATTATATACATTTAGCTTTAAACAACTTGGAATTGAGTTATCAACGGTTTAAAGTGTATATGACATTACACAATTGTGAAATCACACAACTATAAAATCAATTTAGCTATATTATTTCTAAGGTTAGGTGACAACAAATTAATCGTTACCATTAAACAACAAATAAATTTAGTCATCAATTAGAAAATTTGTTTTTTTAGTTATTTAAATGGTACGTGACAACATACTTATCTTTAGTTTAAATATATGAAAAAATGATTTCTCATTTATCTAAAGCTAGGTACATGACAACACATACATATTTAAATTAAATATATAAAAAAATGATTTTTCAGTTGTTTAAAGGGTATTCAACAATAGATTTATCTTTAAATTTAAGAATATAAGAAATTAAGTAGAAATTGTGGAAAATTGAGAAATAAATTTATCAGTTTTTATACTCACATATAAACAAATGAGAAATGAATATCTCAATTATATTATCAGATTTGAACAAATGAAAAATGATTTTCTTAGATTTTTACAAGTGAAAAATGAAATTTTTATTTCTAAAATTTGAATAATATCACGAGTCTAATTGTCTGATTTGTCTTAATGATACGATTAAAATAGTTGTTTTGGATTATTGAGATCGGCCCGATCCATGTTGTCAGCGGGTGATGGATGAAATTTCCACTGTGTAATAAAATACCTTGCAAGTACAAGTTACCGAAGTAGCAGTACAAGTAAGGGTCGAATCACAGACACTTGAGTGTTTTAACAAGTTGATTCAATTTGTGCAAAAAGTAACAAAGGGGGGTTTTTGATTTGGTTTATTGATTAAACTACTAAAGCAAGAAATTAAATTAATGAATTGAAGAAAGCAAGTAAACAAAACAAATAATGACTTAACCAGATTAAAGAAATTCACGGATTGAATTTCGTACTTGTATCCTTTCTATGCTAGGGTTTAATCGATCATAAAAATAACAGTCTCGTTCAAAGATTCTTTCACTTGATTAAGGGTTGGGACGTTTGGTGTTCAAATTGCAACCCTAATATTTCTATCGTATTGTAAATTCCGGTAGGTCAAAACAATACTCAAGAAACTCATTAAGCAATTAAGAAATAATTGAATCTAGGTTTTCTTGTATTCCGGTAGGTCAACAATCAAACCTAATTGATGAATTAGTGTTCTTTACCTAAATTGTCCACGGTAGTGCAACAATCTAAAACACATCAATGGAATGATAAATAATTCATCAAATAAGAACGAGAAAGTTTGGAAGAATTAAAACTCAATTTAGCATAGAAGTTCAACAATTACTACATCCAACCCATGAAATAGGAAATTAGCTACTCATGTTCAAACTAAGAATTACACAAATTGAAATAAGAAACATAAACCTGAACCTATGATTGAAGAGAAGAAATCCTTCAATTCTCCAAGCCTTCAAATTCAAAGAGAAAATAAAGCATAAAAAAAACTAATCCTGCAGTTTCTATTTAATCTAGGGAAGAAAGGGGTCAAATTAGGAAAGGGGCAACAAATCCTCCTTAGAAAAGGAAAACGTAAATTCTGAAAACGGGGCATGGGCGGTCGCCCACCTGGATCCTGTGCGGCCGCCCATGTATACAGCAGCTTGGGCCTTCAGCGAACATCACACCTGGGCGGTCGCCCACCTTGACCTGTGCGGCCGCCCACTTCAACAGCAGCTTCAACACTTCTTGTATCTCCAGCTTGGGCGGTCGCCCACATTACCCTGGGCGGTCGCCCATCACAACAGACGCTTCTGGGCAATTTCCTTCTTCCTGAATTTCTTCAAATTACTCCCAGGTCCTCCTCTATCCTTGGCCAGTTTGCATCACCACTTTCTCTAAATCCTCGAACAGTCCTCAAACTTCTCGGTTCACTTTGGTCTTCAATGATGATTGTTCAAACTTTGACACTCAATTTTCCTACTCTATTACATTAGGCAAATAAATATAAAAAAATGCCTCTAAATCACAATAAAATCACTCAACTCTCAAACTCACTAAAGTTCATTAAATTACATCAAAGCTATTCTAAATACATGAAAATGGCCATAAAACATCCGAAAACATAGGTAAATAATATATACAAAATCCACTCATCAAATTCCCCCACACTTAGACCATTACTCGTCCCTGAGTAATTTCCTAACTCCAATCTAAAACAGGTCTAAAACATATGTGTGGAAGAAAATGATCCCTAGTCTCCTCTACGCGCCAACACAAGTCAGTCAATAATGAACTAACGGAGTATAAAAAACTCTGTCTCCATGAGACTCCCCAAAAGATAGATAAATGGCCCTAGTTTGATATCAACTCTCATGATACAATGATCATCCAAACTAGGGCCCACACAATGTAGTGGGGGGAAACTAAAATGTCCTAATAATTCCCCCACACTATCTCACACTACCACAATGTAACTCCCTCATCAAAAGTCAATGTGAGGTTAAGGATCCTCAACAAAGACTTACCTCGTGCTATTCACCAACACCCCTTATCACTCCAAAGTAAACGAGGATTTCTACCCTAGCACCACTAACCAAACCTCCATCTCCGATTGTGATCCTACCCGAGCTCCAAACCCCCCTTATGTCTCCACGCCGGTGAACAAAGGATGTTATCTACTCAAATCCTCACCTTTTGCCTAAGTGTCATTTCCGGTTTTCACTTAGCCTCTCTATTCTTTTCTTTTTTTTCATTTTTTTTATTATTATTTTTTTTTGTTTCTATACATGGTGATGAAACAGCACAAACCAAATAATATGCACCCTACCCCCCCCCCCAAACAAAAAATTGCATTGTCCCAAATGCAAGCACAACATAAAATAAGGGGATAGAGGTACCTCCAACCAAGATCACTGATAATGGTCCCAAGGACCAAACGAGCCACTCCTGCTCGATTCCGAACTGTGCTGCTGCTGCTGCTGCTGTGATGGTTACGCATCCCATGATGGCCAACCCATCAACTCCTGCGGGTCCCGATACTGCGGCGGATGGTATGGAATATGCTGCGGCGCTGGAGGAGGTGGAAGTCTGTCCCTAATCTCACCAAAGATTGCCGTCTGCTCATCCTCCATACGCTGCCTCCACATGCTAGCAGCGTAAAGGTCCTCAGTCACCCGAGACTGTATCTGCCTCTGACTTTCCTCCATACTCGTCAGTCTCTGATCAAAACTAACATACTGACCTCGCAGTTGCCCAATCTCACTCGCTAAAGACTCCACATGACCGGCCATATAATAGGCTGCCTCCGTAGGAGTGAACTGCTGCTCCTCCATCTCTTCCTCAACAACTCTCTCTCTCCTCCCTCTTGAGGAACCTTCGCCTCACTGCAAAGTATGCCCTTTGTTTGTGAGGGTCTTTTTACTCACAGCAGTCCCAGATGAAATAATATCCCTCACAATCCGAAGACGCGTAAAATTAACCCCCGCCCGCTCAATCAGTCCAGAAATCAATAAAGGAAAATTGAAATTGCACCTGCCCATAGCCTTATATGTGTTTACCATCTCCATAGATATTGTCAACCCGATATTGAAGTTCTGACCGGTCAACACCACATTCATCAGTAAGGCACGCCTCCAATGCACATCACCATAGTTAGACGTGGGCATGATGCGCTCACAAATAAACCTATGTAAGGCCCTCATCCTAAAATCCAAATCCCGAGCCTTTTTCACATTCCCATTTCTCAACATGGACAAGTCAATATCCACAAAATACGGGGCCAACCTATCAAGATTACCCGCCACATTCCTCTCCATAATTTGTGCATTAGAATAATAGGCACATGAATAATTCTCAAACCGGGAGACACCATCCCATAATAACTGTTTATATCATCACCATTGTAACCTACATACTTGCCCCTTACAAAGGCCCTCTTCCTCTCATCCCCTGCCTCAAATGCATTAGCATAGAATTCTTTCACTAACAATGCCGACCCTTTATTAACTGGTCGACTCGCCAAATTACCCCACCCATACCTTTGAAAAATTTCATCCAACTCAAGCTCCTCGGGCTTGAACTCATTTTCAATTGCAAAGGCCTTATTTTCATATTTATCAAAAAAAAATTCGCCTTGCCTCCCACAAATTTTGTTGCATCAAAATCAATATCCGGGACTGGGGGATTTCTTTGCCTTGACATTCTGATCTCAAACCCACAAAAACTTGCACAAAGTAGGCACTAAAGAAGACGAGGGTGAAATCTTACTTGCCGGAATTTCGCCGGAGCAGTCGCCGGAGTATGCCGGAATGTCGCCGGAATTGTAGAAGATGACCGGAGAAGAAAGACCCCTCCTTTGCACACTGATTTCCACCCGAATCTCTCACCTTTTAGCTTCACGATCCAACCTTGCAACCTTTGTATATTTCTCAAAATTTCTTGCCCAACAATGGAGGTTTTGGGTTTCACTTTTGGTTTTGGGGGTTGAAGATGGTGGGGAAGGCGATTTGGAAGGCAAATAAGTAAATTGGGTAATGGATTTAGGTGTTTGAAGGGAAGATTTTTAGAGAGAGGAAGTAAAGTGGGCGGAACTTGAAGAGAGAGGAAGGGGAGGGCTTTGAATTCTTAGAGAGAGAGACGGGGAAAAGCGACTTTAGGGTTAAAAATGATACGCCAGATTTTTGCCTTGGGCGGTCGCCCACATGCCCTTGGGCGGTCGCCCACCTGTCCAGAAACATTTGCTCTTTACGACTTAAAAACATGAGCGGTCGCCCACAACCCATGAGCAGTCGCCCAACTAAACAGTAGGTTTAACTTCAATTTCAAAACAACATGGGCGGTCGCCCACATCACCTTGGGCGGTCGCCCATCAATACAGCAGGTAACACAAACTTCTCAAATGAACATGGGCGGTCGCCCAACTAATCCTAGGCGGTCGCCCACCTCAACAGTGGAATTTTGGCTGCTCCTTATCTGCACATCACCACAAAACAACACCCAAAGCATAATATCTATTTATACACTAATTATTGACTCTCATTTTGATCGCACTTTCGTTGCCTACGTCCCCATTAATGTGAGAGGACTACCCACAAGAATAGGCTCAGGTCACCGTAGTTCGCTACGTTCACGAAATAAAAGACGAAAAACACAAAAAAATTTTATGATTACCTCCACCCCCACACTTAAACAATGCTATGTCCTCATGGCATATACCAAGAAAAACACAACACAACCTAAATGCAAAGATGAAAATAACCGTAAGGAAAATATTGAAAGTAGTAAATGTTACCTGCGTTGGGTTGCCTCCCAATCAACGCTTTAGTTATAGTCGTTAAGCTCGACGTCATGCCCCAAAGGAATTAGGTGGCCTCCTCCGGGTCCACCAACTCGATCACATCAATCATTTCCAAGATCGACACCCCTTCATAGTATGGCTTCAGACGATGCCCATTCACCTTGAAGGTTCTCCCACTTTTCAAGTCCTTGATTTCAACCGCCCCATATGGAAAAACAGTAACAACTTCATATGGCCCATACCACTTGGAACTTAACTTTCCCGGAAACAACTTCAACCTTGAATTGAACAGAAGGACTTTCATACCCGGCCTCAGAAATTTAGGCCTCAAGTGTTTATCATGATAGCGTTTGGCCCTTTCTTTGTACAATTTTGCACTCTCATAGGACTCTTGTCGGAGCTCCTCAAGCTCATCAAGTGCAAGCAACCGCTTTTCTCCCGCGACATTCAAGTCCATGTTCAATTCTTTAACAGCCCAATACGACTTGTGTTCCAACTCCACCGGGAGATGACATTCTTTCCCATACACTATCCTGTACGGACTCATTCCAATGGGTGTTTTGTACGCTGTTCTGTATGCCCACAATGCATCCCCCAACTTTAATGCCCAATCTTTTCTGTTGGGACGCACTGTTTTCTCAAGAACACCCTTTATTTGCCGATTACTCACCTCCACCTGGCCTGAAGTTTGAGGATGATATGTTGTAGCAAGCTTATGCACCACCCCATACTCTTTCAAAACTGTATTGAACCTCTTGTTGGTGAAGTGGGTACCTTGATCACTGATAATCGCCCGCGGCACTCCATACCTGCTAAAAATGTTATCAACCACAAACTTGGAAACAACATTAGCATCGTTAGTCCGGGTGGCAATTGCCTCCACCCACTTTGAAACATAATCAACAGCCACAAGTATGTACAAATAGCCATGGGACGGGGGAAAAGGGCCCATAAAATCAATGCCCCACACATCAAAGATATCAACAATAAGATTATGTTGTAACAGCATCTCATCTCTCTTCCCTATGCCACCGGACCGTTGGCATCTATCACACTTCTTATAAAACTCCTGAGCATCCTTAAAAATGGTGGGCCAATATAGACCGGATTGAACAACTTTTCTAGCGGTCTTTTGACCACTAAAATGCCCACCACAATGAAGCTCGTGACAAAACCTCAAAACACTCTCTTGCTCATGCTCAGGCACACATCGCCTCACAATATTATCCGGACACATCTTCCACAAATAAGGATCATCCCAAATGTAGTGTTTCACATCAGACCTAAACTTACGTTTTTGGTCATATGTGAAATGTGGCGGAATCATATTAGACACCAAGTAATTAACAAAATCAGCATACCAAGGCTCTTGGACATGTACAGCAAGAAGTTGTTCATCCGGAAAATTTTCATTAACCGGAATCATACTCTCTTCGACATTAAGATACGAATAGTCCTCAAGCCTCGATAAATGATCCGCCACCACATTTTCAGTCCCCTTTTTATCCTGGATCTCAACATCAAACTCCTGTAACAACAACATCCACCTCAACAAACGAGGCTTAGCATCCTTCTTATTCAGCAAATATCTCAATGCAGCATGATCAGAATAAATAATTACCTTCGACCCAAGCAAGTAAGAACGAAATTTTTCCAAAGCAAACACAACAGCCAAAAATTCTTTTTCAGTGGTAGTGTAATTTAGTTGTGCATCATTAAGTGTTCTACTTGCATAATGGATGACGGAAGGTAATTTATCTATCCTTTGTCCCAAAATAGCCCCAATAGCAAAGTCCGAGGCATCACACATGATCTCAAAAGGGTGAGACCAATTGGGACTAGAAAGAATGGGAGCACAAGTCAACTTTTCTTTAAGCAAATTGAAAGCATTAACATACTCTTGATCAAAAATGAACTCCGTATCCTTGGCAAGCAGATTACATAAGGGCTTACAAATTTTTGAAAAGTCTTTTATGAATCGCCTATAGAAACCCGCATGCCCAAGAAAACTTCGCACACCCTTGACTGAAATCGGGGGAGGTAATTTAGCAATCACATCAATTTTGCTCTATCAACCTCAATCCCCTTACTCGACACAATGTGCCCCAACACAATACCATGTTTCACAAGAAAATGACACTTTTCCCAACTCAAAGTCAAGTTGGTTTCACAACACCTTTTCAAAACAGATGCCAAATTCTTTAAACAACCATCAAAACTGTCCCCAACAACAGAAAAGTCATCCATGAATACCTCAACACACCTCTCAATCATATCAGAAAAAATGGAGGTCATACACCTTTGAAATGTCGCAGGTGCATTGCAAAGCCCAAAAGGCATCCTCCTAAATGCATACGTGCCAAAAGGACATGTGAAGGTGGTTTTGGATTGGTCTTCAGGGGCTATGGCAATCTGATTGTACCCCAAAAAACCATCAAGAAAACAGTAGTAAGAATGACCCGCCAACCTCTCTAACATCTGATCAATAAATGGCAATGGGAAGTGATCTTTCTTGGTTGCAGCATTTAATTTTCTCAAGTCAATACACATCCTAAGACTGGTCACTTCCCTCATTGGCACATCCTCACCCTTCTCATTTTGAACAACAGTAATGCCCGATCTTTTTGGCACAACTTGTACCGGGCTTACCCCATTCACTCTCAGCCACCAGGTAAATGATACCCACATCTAACAACTTAAGGACCTCTTTTCTCACAGCTTCCTCCATGTGACGATTCAACCTTCTCTGTCTTTCTCTAGACGGCTTAGCACCATCCAAGAGATGAATTTTGTGCATGCACATCGAGGGACTGATTCCCTTAATGTCCTTTAATGTCCACCCAATGGCCTCTCTATACTCACACAAAACAGCAATCAATTGGGCCTCTTGTTCTGTGGTCAAATCAAATGCAATTATAACAGGCAAAGTCTCTCCCTCTCCTAAAAATGCATATTTTAAATTTGCAGGGAGAGTTTTCAGCTCAAGGACCGGGGGAATCACAATAGAGGGCGCCAACTTCTCATTGAAGTGGCCTAGGGGGTGAAACGGGCCATCACTAGGATGGTGCTCGTCGGCCTTATCCACAGCCATCAGTTGAGCATCCGCATTATCCCTAAGTTTCTCACCGCCCATTGACATCAACGACTCTAACTCCTCACAATCTCTCTCATGCCATGAAATCTCACTCACACAATCATCAACCACATCAAACTCATCCACAAACATGCAAGACTCATCATCACCCACCGAATTTTTCATTACATCAAAAACATTTATTTCAATTTTTTCATTTGCCACAGTCATGGAAAGAGTGCCATTACCAACATTTATCACGGTGTTGGTCGTTGCCATGAACGGTCGCCCAAGCAATATGGGTGAGTCACTGCGACTACCCTCACCGCGAGGCATCTCTAGAACCACAAAATCCACCGGAATGATCAATGACCCAACCTGAACTAAAACATCCTCTATGATGCCCAAGGGTCTTTTAATGGACCGGTCGGCAAGTTGTAGGGCCATCATAATGGGTTTTAGCTCAGGTAAACCCAAATCAAGATACATGTAATAGGGTAACAAATTAATGCTAGCCCCGAGATCAAGCATAGCTTTCACCGTGTTAGAATCCCCCAAAGTAATGGAAATTAGAAAACTCCCGGGGTCTTTCATTTTCGGCGGAAGACTATGTTTAACCACAGCGCTCGCACTCTCACCCAACACCAATTTATCATCTTTCCCGTACTGAATTTTCCTGGAATTAATTTCTTTAAAGAATTTTGCATATGCAGGAACATTCTTGATCACATTCAAAAGAGGCAAATTTATATTAACTTTCGAAAACATATCAATCAGCTCTTTCATTTGATGATCAAGTTTGTTTCTCAAAAATCTTCTAGGAAAAGGAACGGGTGGTACATATGGCTTTGGGATGGGAGCATAAACATTCACATCTTTCCCCAATCCATTTGTACCCTCATCCTCAGACACAACATCCTCAACAACCACATTTTCCACATTAGGGGGTTCCACAACAGGGGAATCAACAACAGGGGGTTTAGGGAGAGAAGAAGGAGAAGCTACCTGATTGTCTACCTGTTTGCCACCACGTAAGGTGATGATGGCCTTAGCTTGTTCCCCTTGGCTAGGAAATGTGCCCGGCTGTCGTCCCTGTAATGCCTCAGTCAATTGACCCAGTTGGGTCTCCAACTTTTTCATTGCAGCAGCTTGGTTGTTACTTGCTTGTTGCTGCTCTGCTCTTGCTTGATGTTGCTCAGCTCTCATTTGATCCATGGCCTCTTCCCAAGGCTCTTTCTTCCTCTTATAAGACCCCTAAAGTCGTTGGGGATGGAGAGTTTTATTCTGTTGATTTCCACCCCATGACAAATTGGGATGTCTCGGCCCTGCTTGCCAACCTGGATTGTATGTATTCCCAAACTGATTGTTGCTTGGTGGGAACCTCTGACCAAATCCTTGCATCGCATGTACCTGCTCAGTTTCATAGCTAAAGGGACTAGTAGTGAGACATGAGTTATAATCATGAGATTTATATCCGCATGTAACACAACTATCATAAACAAGATGAGCAGTAGAAGGCACAGAAGAAGAAGAAGAAGCATTTTGCAAAGCTAATTTATCAAATCTTTGGTTTAACAATGCAAACTGCTTAGCAAGCTCATTAGTCAGACCTATCTCATTTACTCCCCTTGTTGCCCCCCTAGATCCCTTCTGTTGAGAATTAGCACTCAACATCTCAAACATTTCCTGACATTGTTGGACCGTATTACTTCCCAAACTACCTCCTGCTGCATTATCAACCATTAATTGGTATTCAAGGGATAAAGCCCCATAGAAAGTTTGATGCAGCATAGAAGCAGGGAAGTTATGGTGGGGGCACTGAATTTGTAACATTTTAAACCTATCCCATGCCTCGTGGAAGGCTTCCCCCGATTCCTGAGCAAATCCCATAATTTTCACCCTAAAATTTGTCAATGCATTATAAGGGTAAAACTTAGTAAGAAAAGCATCATGTAAAGCATCCCAAGTAGTAATGCTACTGGGAGGAAGTAACAATAGCCAAGTTTTGGCTTTGTCTTTCAATGCATATGGGAAACACTTCAGTCTCAAGTGTTCCGACATAACACCCTCCTTTATAGGGAACCCACTCACGGTAGACATGTATTCTCTCAAAAATGCCAATGCATCCTCACCAGCTAAGCCATGAAAATTTGGGATCATGTTAAAATATTGGCCTTTTATTTCATAAGCTAGTTCTGCATCGGGCAACACTATGCACGACACCGATGTGTCGACTCTCGGCCTGGCAAAAGCATTCATGATTTGGTCTGCCATCACACAATTAAAATCTTCTTCTTCCTCGGTGGAAGAAGTTGTTAGTGTTATGCCCTAGGCCTATGATTGATAGACTTATGTGTTGACATTATTTATTATTATATGAGATGTTCATCATTTGATTATTATATGTTTTGTATATTTGTTTATAATAATCTCCGTCCCTAATTATTAAGAGAATAATTAGTATAATTGTCAATGGAAAATCATACGATGATTATATGCATAGAGATGCACATTGAAATTATGGGTACTTGTTAGAGAACAAGTGACTGGACTTGACCCGTATGAGATTTATGTCATGGTCAAATGTCATAATTAAATCTCATAAGGTTACTTCATTTAGTCCCTAGACCTGAGATTATCATGACCTTACATATGATGAAAGTCATGTTTGATTTTAGTCAAACGATATCTTAACACGATATCTATAAAGGCTATCTTTGGCATGATCGGATTCATGATGGGAAGGATGATAAGTCAAGATGGAATTTGTTCCTCGGAAGAGAGATGTTTTGCTTGGGCCCCTCGATGAGTAATAATGATGAAAGTGTATGGCCGTACCCCAATATGATTGGAATTATCATTATACTCAAGAATCGAGAAAGCATTGAACAAAGACAAGTTAACGAGGACCATGACTTGTGTTCAATATAACATCGCGAGACAAAAGGAGAAATGGAAGTGCACCGTTGGAAACGTGAACTCTTACGTTACATTATTTGGGTAGACATAATGGCTTGCTAGAGTCCGCTTATGTCTTATGAGAGTCGATATGATCGAACTCATTGCCAACATAATGTAATCCTATTGGGTCACACACAACTAGAATGAATTGATTAAACCATTGGAAGAATGATTGAGAAAACTCCTCACTGGGCTTGTTAGGCCGTGCGACGAACAAAGCCATGTGTTGTGTCTGGTCGTGCGACACAACAAGCCACTGAGGCAGTTTGACAGAATCCTTTCCTAATTTGATTAGGATTCATATTCTATACTAATGTACTATAAATATGAACGTCTGTCAACCCTAAAAAGCTAGCCTAAATTCTCAATAGAAATTCACAAACATATTCTCAATATTATTCCAAGGGTTTATAGGATCTAGCAATCTTCAAGAAATTGTTCTTGAATTCATTCAAATGTGTGGATACCGAAAGAGGGTCTTCGCTCGTTCGTCGATCAAGGCCTAGAGTTCAAGCAAGTTGAAGAACGAAGTTTGTGATTTGAAATCACATAATCAAATCGTTCGATAGCTCAAGAACGGAAAGCGTTCAAGGTTGGTTACATCTATCTCATAGTTTTTCAAGTTAATTATATAGAACGGATCCTATGGCTTCTTGGGTTTTATGTTATTTTATGCTTAATTCCGCTGCGCATGGACCCGTAAAACCCAACAGAAGTTTCCAACTCACTTAATTCTTCCTCTGTCTTGGTGACAGAAGTTTCAAAATCAGTTGACTCTTGAATAGAGGGAATGCCCCTAGTGAGTCTATCAATATTCTCGTTCACAGGAACCAACACGGGATTCAAGGAACGTCTACCAAACATGCACCGATTAAATAAACTTGTTAAAAATCACAACAAGTCCCCGGCAACGGCGCCAAAAACTTGATGGATGAAACTTTCACTGTGTAATAAAATACCTTGCAAGTACAAGTTACCGAAGTAGCAGTACAAGTAAGGGTCGAACCACAGAGACTTGAGTGTTTCAACAAGTTGATTCAATTTGTGCAGAAAGTAACAAAGGGGGGTTTTTGATTTGGTTTATTGATTAAACTACTAAAGCAAGAAATTAACACTACAAGAAAACTGACAGATACCGACGGAAATTAGTGACGGAAATAAATTTGTCACTAAAACCGACGGATTAGTGACGAAATAGCAACGACCTGGGGTGAAAAACAAAAAACGAAATTAGGACGAGATTACCGACAGATTTAGTGACGGATATGCCGACGGATTCCATTTCGTCTCTAATCCGTCACCATTTTGGCGCCAAAAATTTGCGCACTTTTTTACCGACGGATTTATGACGGAATGGCGACGGATATTTTTACTGACGGATTTGAGTCGTTGCTAAATTATTTAAAACAATTATTAAATTTATATTTTAGGTTAGCGACGGATTAGTGACGGATTTAATTACCGACGGATTAAAATCCGTCGGTAAATTAATTACATATTATTACCGACGGATTTGAGTCGTTGCTAAATTATTTAAAATAATTATTAAATTTATATTTTAGGTTAGCGACGGATTAGTGACGGATTTAATTACCGACGGATTAAAATTCGTTGGTAAATTAATTACATATTATTACCGACGGATTTGAGTCGTTGCTAAATTATTTAAAATAATTATTAAATTTATATTTTAGGTTAGCGACGGATTAGTGACGGATTTAATTACTGACGGATTAAAATTCGTCGGTAAATTAATTACATATTATTACCGACGGATTTGAGTCATTGCTAAATTATTTAAAATAATTAGTAAATTTATATTTTAGGTTAGCGATGGATTAGTGACGAATTTAATTACCGACGGATTATAATAGAAGAGGGACGGACAATAGCATATATACTTTTTTAATTTTTTTTATATATTTTTTTGGATAAACAAAACTATTTGAGATGTTGGTTAGTAGTGATTTTTTTATTAAAAAGTTATATAAAAAAGTTAAGAAATTTTAAATAAATGAAAGTATATAATAGAAAAAAGAGAGACGGACAATATCATTTACTTATTTTATTTTATTTTTATTTTTTGTTTGGATAAATAAAACTATTTGAGATGTAGTTAGTAATGAAAATTTAAAAAAAAAAGGTTATATAAAAAAGGTTAAGCATTTTAATGAAATGAAAGTATATAATAGAAAAAAGAGAGACGGACAATAGCATTTACTTTTTTGATTATTTTTAATTTTTTTTTTTTGGAAAAATAAAACTATTTGAGATGTTGTTTAGTAGTGAATTTTTTTTTTACAAAAATTTATATAAAAAAAGTTAAGAATTTTTAAAGAAATAAAAGTATATAATAGAAGAGGGACAGACAATAACATATATACTTTTTTAATTTTTTATATTTTCTTTTGATAAATAAAATTATTTAAGATGTTCGTTAGTAGTAGATTTTTTTTTAAAAAAAAAACTTTACATTTATAAATAAAAAATTAAATAATTTTACCCGTCCCTGATTTCTTTATTATACTTTCATTTGTTTATTTTTTTTCTAACTTTTTTATATAACTTTTTGAAAAAAAAATACTAAAAAATGTCCAAAATATTTATTTATATTCATAAAAAATAAAAAAAACTATACCCTATAGGGTATACCCTATAGGGTATAGGGCATGGGGTATAGGGTATACCCTATAGGGCATGGGGTATAGGGTATACCCTATAGGGTATAGGGTATACCCTATACCCCATGCCCTATAGGGTATACCCTACACCCTATGCCCTATAGGGTATACCCTATAGGGTATACCCTATGCCTTGTACCCTATACCCTATGCCCTATAAGGCATACCCTATAGGGCATACCCTATACCCTATATGATATACCCTATAGGGTATACCCTATAGGATATACCCTATAGGGTATACCCTATAGGGCATAGGGTATAGGGTATACCCTATAGGGCATAGGGTATAGGGTATACCCTATAGAGTACAGGGCATGGGGTATAGGGTATACCCTATAGGGTATAGGGCATAGGCTATAGGGTATACCGTATACCCTATAGGGTATAGGGCATAGGGTATAGGGTATACCCTATACCCTATGCCCTATACCCTATAGGGTATACCCTATACCCCATGCCCTATAGGGTATACCCTATACCCCATGCCCTATACCCTATAGGGTATATTTTTTTTTTGTTTTTTTTATTAATATAAATAAATATTTTGGACATTTTTTAATATTTTTTTTTCAAAAAGTTGTATAAAAAAAGTTAGAAAAAAAATAAACAAATGAAAGTATAATAAAGAAATCAGGGACGGGTAAAATTCTTTAATTTTTTATTTATAAATGTAAAGTTTTTTTTTTTTGAAAAAAAATCTACTACTAACCAACATCTCAAATAATTTTATTTATCAAAAGAAAATATAAAAAATTAAAAATGTATACTCCCTCCGTCCCACTATACTTGACACTTCTTTCCATTTTGGGCCGTCCCACTATACTTGACACCTTCAAAAAATAACCTAGTTTTTATATTTTTATATTAGATGGACCCCACCACTAATTCTCTCTCTTCATTTTCCACCACTCAATTTATTCAACCAACACCACTATTTACCCCACTCATTCTCTCTCTTCATTTTCTACCACACATTTTCTTTATTTAATTGTTTCTTCTTAGTTCCCGTGCCCACCCCAAGGGTGTCTAGTATAGTGGGACGGAGGGAGTATATGTTATTGTATGTCCCTCTTCTATTATATACTTTTATTTCTTTAAAAATTCTTAACTTTTTTTATATATATTTTTGTAAAAAAAAATTCACTACTAAACAACATCTCAAATAGTTTTATTTTTCCAAAAAAAAAAAATTAAAAATAATCAAAAAAGTAAATGCTATTGTCCGTCTCTCTTTTTTCTATTATATACTTTCATTTCATTAAAATTCTTAACCTTTTTTATATAATTTTTTTTTAAAATTTTCATTACTAACTAACATCTCATTATGATTTTTTTTGGTAAGGAAGTTTTTTTAAAAATTTATATAAAATAAGTTAGAAATTAACTAAATAAATGAGGGACAGACAATATCCTTTCATTATGAGTATTTTTTTTAATTTTTTTTTTAATAGAGATAAATGTTTTAGACATTTTTTAGTAAGAAAGTTTTTTTAAAAAATATTATTTTAAAAAAAATTTTTAAAAATTGATATTAGACATACTACTTTAACTACAATTTTGGGTAAATCAAATAAAAGCATGTAAATATTTTAGATAAAATTTTGTAAATTTCAGTAATAAAAAAAGTCTAAAATATTTTTTCCTAGTCAATAAAAAATAATAAAAATAATAAGCATTATTAACTATTTGACATTTATTTTATTAAATTTTTATCTTTGACATGGATCACCATCTTAGCCATCTATAATAACACATTTGACATGAATCCAATGGCTCACATTTTAACAAACTATTTCACTTGGATCATCATCTCAACCCTCCATTCAATTTAAATCAATGGCCAAAATTCTTTCTCACACTTTTTCACTCATTTACTAAATAAAACCCTACCACTTCTTCTTCTCTCTCTCTCTCTCTCTCTCTTCACCTTCCTTCACCATGGCACCTTCGCCACCGTACAAGACAATATGGGCTGCAATTCTTGATTTGATGGCTGCCTATTTTGAAGATGTCATGCTATGTAGTTTTTTTTTTTTTTTTTTTGTTTGATACCCGGGTTTCCGGCTTCGTCGGACTAATCTGGACCACCGGCCCCACAGTATGATGGTGGAGGTAAATCGCGGGATGTGCCCTATACGGGGTGGCGGTGCCCCTTATACTCAGGCCCCAAGGGAGCCCTCCTACAAGGCATTTACATCACTCTTACATCACCACGATTGCCGCTCCCATTTGCTCCGCCGAGGCAATTACATCACTCTTACAACACCGATTGGTCGCTCAGTGCTCGCCCGCCAAGATTCGAACTCCCCACACTGAGGATACAAGCCCAACAATGCTGCTTTCTTAACTGCACGGATGTGCCCCGGGAGGCTCCAAAGGACCCTGAAACCCAAGGTAGGAATTAAACCACAGAGATTCCCCCTGAGGGGAATCGAACCGGTGACCTCCCCTTCGGGAGGCCACCAACATACCACTGGGCCAAGGCCACTTTAGTATGTCATGCTATGTAGTTGTTTCTATTGTCCGAACATTCTGATCTTCACTTTCACTAGTAGTGTTCTATGTTAATTGCCTCCCATGTAGGCACCTCATGGGCTTATTTATTTTTATTTTTTGTTATTATTATAATTATAATTTTTTTGATGTTTTACTTTTTGGCTTGAAAATTTTGTATTTGTGAGATACCTGTTCATATTCTCTTGAATATGATCTCCAATTGTTTTACGTTTATTGTAATTAAAATTGTTATTATAAACCCCGAGGCTATAACATATAAAACATGAATTGATACTTGGAATAATAAGGGCTCTGGATATTTTCTTTACTTCTTGGTAATTTTTCAGCTGAGAGAACTTCTCAAGATTTAGTTATTGGTTGTGTCAGGAATTGAGTCTCAGAATTTCTTGAATGCAGTTTGATCCCAAGAATGTTCTCAAGCGAATCATTCTGATTCACCGCTTCTCGATTCTCTCCATGATGATGCCATTGACAACGATAACCCTAATGGACTTCACCGCGCCGCGTTTCTCTTTCTAGGTATGAACCCTTTTTTGAGGGCCACCCCAACGCTGTTTCTTCTCTCTTTCCCCAACCGCCGGCGTTGATTTGAAGGCCGGAATCTGGAAATTATTGCCGGTTCGTGTGTGTGTGTGTGGGGATCTGAGGTCCCCAAATGTGAAGTATAGTTTGCAAATAGTTTACCGCAGAAAGTTGGAAATCAAACATTCAAACTGAGATGTCAAAAAAGAAAAAGGGATATTGAAAAGCATTCTCACAACTGGTTTGGCTCTTTTGCTGGTGAGAGGGAATAGGCGAGTTCCAGCACCTCCTCCCAAAATGATAGAGGCTACTGTTTTCGGCAACAAGTTTGTTGATTTTTTGTTTGTAGATCAATCTCTGTAAATCGATTTGCCACAAAAAATTGGATGATTTTGATAGTGAAATTGGTGGATTGATGGATGGTGGTGGTGGTGGTGGATGGTGGTGGATGGTGGTGGATGGTGGTGGAGCAAAGTGAAATTTTGAAAAATGTAAGGATTGATTTGAATATAAAAAAAGTCAAGTGACTAATTTGAGAATAAAAAATGTTAAGGGACTGATTTGAAATTAAAAAAAGTTGAGGGATTGATTTTAGAATAAAAAAAGTTGAGGGATTGATTTGGGAATAAATATATATATATATTAATATATATATATTAATATATATATAAATATATATATATATATATATATATATATATATATTTTTTTTAAATTTATATATATAATATTGTTAATATAAAATGCAAATTTAGTGACGGAAATATTCGTCGGGAAAGCCCTCATTAATTTGGCATATAAAAAAATATTGATTTTTTTAATTAATAATAGCAACAGAATGATCCGTCGCTAATCCGTCATTAAATTGGTCCAAAAAATAAAACGACCATTTAAATAGCGACGAAAAATTCTTCGCTAATCCGTCGGCATAATGCTTTAAATTGGTCGATTATTTTACGAAATTACCAACGGATTTTAAAACAATAGCGACGGAAAAATCCGTCGCTAAAGCTGCTTGAGATCCGTCGGTAATCCGTCGAAAGATTTACCGACGAGCGTTTTACCAACAGAATTTTTCCGTCGGGAATCCGTCGCTAAATCAATTTAGTGACAGATTTTTGGTATTTAGTGACGGATTTTTTCGTCGGTAACTGCCGTTTTTCTTGTAGTGTAAATTAATGAATTGAAGAAAGCAAGTAAACAAAACAAATAATGACTTAACCAGATTAAAGAAATTCACAGATTGAATTTCGTACTTGGATCCCTTATATGCTAGGGTTTAATCGATCATAAAAATAACAGTCTCGTTCAAAGATTCTTTCACTTGATTAAGGGTTGGGACGTTTGGTGTTCGAATTGCAACCCTAATATTTCTATCGTATTGTAAATTCCGGTATGTCAAAACAATACTCAAGAAACTCATTAAGCAATTAAGAAATAATTGAATCTAGGTTTTCTTGTATTCCGGTAGGTCAACAATCAAACCTAATTGATGAATTAGTATTCTTTACATAAATTGTCCACGGTAGTGCAACAATCTAAAACACATCAATGGAATGATAAATAATTCATCAAATAAGAACGAGAAAGTTTGGAAGAATTAAAACTCAATTTAGCATAGAAGTTCAACAATTACTACATCCAACCCATGAAATAGGAAATTAGCTACTCATGTTCAAACTAAGAATTACACAAATTGAAATAAGAAACATAAACCTGAACCTATGATTGAAGAGAAGAAATCATTCAATTCTCCAAGCCTTCAAATTCAAAGAGAAAATAAAGCATAAAAAAAAAACTAATCCTGCAGTTTCTATTTAATCTAGGGAAGAAAGGGGTCAAATTAGGAAAGGGGCAACAAATCCTCCTTAGAAAAGGAAAACGCAAATTCTGAAAACGGGGCATGAACGGTCGCCCACCTGGATCCTGTGCGGCCGCCCATGTATACAGCAGCTTGGGCCTTCAGCGAACATCACACCTGGGCGGTCGCCCACCTTGACCTGTGCGGCCGCCCACTTCAACAGCAGCTTCAACACTTCGCGTATCTCCAGCTTGGGCGGTCGCCCACATTACCCTGGGCGGTCGCCCATCACAACAGACGCTTCTGGGCAATTTCCTTCTTCCTGAATTTCTTCAAATTACTCTCAGGTCCTCCTCTATCCTTGGCCAGTTTGCATCACCACTTTCTCTAAATCCCCGAACAGTCCTCAAACTTCTCGGTTCACTTTGGTCTTCAATGATGATTGTTCAAACTTTGACACTCAATTTTCCTACTCTATTACATTAGGCAAATAAATATAAAAAAAATGCCTCTAAATCACAATAAAATCACTCAACTCTCAAACTCACTAAAGTTCATTAAATTACATCAAAGCTATTCTAAATACATGAAAATGGCCGTAAAACATCCGAAAACATAGGTAAATAATATATACAAAATCCACTCATCAGCGCGGTGGCGTAAAATGAAGATTGGGGGGGGGGGAGATTTTTTCAATTTTTAAATTTTAAAATATTGTATTTTAAATAAGGACTTTTCTATTGTGTGCCAATGAGCACATGATAAGAATTAAAGATTCTCTTGTAATATGTGTCAAATTAATAAATCTTTTAAAGCTTCTCTTATAATATGTGTCAAATTAATAAAAATATTAATTTGACACACATTAAAAGAATTTTTTTAAAAGATTCTCTTGTAATGTGTGTCAAATTAATACTTTATTAATTTGACATATATTATAAGAGAATCTTTTAATTCTTATCATGTGCCTATTGACACACAATAGAAAAGTACTTTAAATAATATTTAAATAATAAAAGAATGAAATAAGAAAGGTAAAGAGAGAGAAAGTACGACTGACTGGAGGTTGACGTGCGTGTACAAGTGTGGTGAGGGAGGGAATTGGCAACCTTGTTTAGTTATTATATACTCCCTCCGTCCCAACATAATAATATGCAAATTTTTTTGGTAGCGCGGGAATTAAGGAGAAAAGTGAAAAAGGTGATGTATTGTGAGTGTAGATGGTTGGGTAGCAGAGAGAAAGTGGAGTAAGTGGGTAATGGTTGTGAGTAGAGAGAAGTGGGTCCCATTTCTATTTTGGATAAGTGCAGATTATTGTGAAACGTTCAAAAGTGATATTTTTGCAGATTATCGTGGGACGGAAGGAGTATTAAGGAATTTAGATTAGAGTATTAAGGAATTTAGATTATCGTGGGACGGAAGGAGTATTAAGGAATTTTTCATTAGTTTCTGTACATATTTGTTTGTAATTTTCACATGACAAAATGACTTTTTGATTAAGGCCTCGTTGTAAATGTATGTAAAAAAATAAGGCAACCTAATTGCAATTCACCACCCCACCTTAATTGGGAAGTTGGTAAGAAAACAAAATTATTCGCGCACACGGGCCCAGGGTGGTGGGTGGGGCTCAAGTCACAATTGACGGTGGCTGAGCACCACGTAATCAATCGACTTCACCCGCGCGCTGGCGGACAAATCCATGGTCGCAACCCTTGGTTTCTCCGTCTCCTCCCTCCTTCTTTTCCAAATTCACACACATTACAACATACTCTCCTCCTCCTCCTAAAACACACGCACTAGCAACAACCTCTTCTTTTCGATATTCTCGAGTTCTTCAACTTTTGGCCAATTTCGCATGTGATCATCGACTAAAATGTCAGCGACTGCGGCTTTGAATTTCACGGTCTGCCGATACGGTGAAATATCAATTAGTTTTACTAGGAATGATAGGTTGGAGGTTAGCTCGATTAATTCGGTAATGCCGGCAGCAACAAGGAATGGGTGGAGAATTTCAAGGCCTTATGAGGTAATCATCAAAATTCTGTTTTTTTTTTTTTTGATTATCATATCACATTTTCCTGTTTATTTGCTTTCTTTCGATCCTTTTTTATTTATTTAACTTGATTCAACTTTGACCAAAAATATACAAATTTAATAATCCTAATTAAATTGAAAAAGTAGTTATTGATAGTATTATTAATTGTGCATTTTGCTTAAGCAAGTGCATTGTGAGAGATGATAATTGGTATTTGGTAAATGTAAATTTTGTGAATTCATGGGATGAGAAGCTGGGGGCATAATAGTTTATGAATGTCTTACTCTTTTTTGGGGGAAAGCCAGTTATTAGTCTTAAATTAGTTTTAAGGTGTAACCTAGACTCTAAGATGGTATTAGAGGAGGTATGTTACACGTGCAGGCCCAATGACCCACGATATTGCTCCGCGTCACCCGATTGACAAGTGCACGTTGTAAGCATTGTCAAAGCCCGGCTACACGTGAAGGGGCGTATTAGAGACATTATTCCACATTGGGAATTGACAAACCTTTCCGCGCCACCCGATTGATAAGTCCACGTTGTAAGACTTGACAATGCCCGGCTACACGTGAGGGGGCGTGTTAGAGACATTATCCCACATCGGAAATTGACAAACCTTGCTTATAACTTATAAAGATCCCGAGTCACCCCCTTAGCACCAATTGGTTTTAAGGTGGAACCTCAGACTCTAAGAATTAGGTTGCAGTAATCAATGATAACATTTTGGATTTTCGGCTCAATGAATTCAAGTAGCTATGTGCTACAGGCAGCTGTTGTGCATGCATTGATACAAATATATATGTTGACTGTTTATTTTTATAATTATTTTTATTTTGAAATAAATATAATAGCGAATGTTTAGTCGTGGAAAAAATTGATGAATTTGATGGAAAGATTAGTGAAATGCATGGTAGTTAATTTCTTAAAGGGGTCGTTTTGTTGTGAAAATGGACTGTTACTTTGATGGAGAGATCAAGATACCAAATGACTTCTCTGTCTCTCGCAATCTCGTTTAGTAATATAGTAAGATGAATTGTCTCAAGCTCTATTGATTCAGAGAGGAACTCCTTGAAGCTCATGGGAGTCCATATGCATGCCAACTTGTATAAAGTTTTACAGAACTTGATTCTGATTGTTCATAATATTTTCTTATAATTTACCAGCTCACCATGTTAGCCATGGAATTCTTGGCTATAGAAGGTGTTTAGTGACAAACAACTGGATCTTGAGAGGCTTGAGATATTAATCTTTTTAATAGGAAAAGAAGATCATACTAGTTAGGAAGAAAAGCTACACTGGTGTAGACTTCTATCTGAAGATGAATCAAAAATAGAAGAAAACAGATGACTCAAAAAGTTAAGGGTTTCTATTTTTCTTGCATAACAAAAATGAGATCTCCTTGATAGATGTTCTTGGCTAGGACCCATAAAAAAGCCATATAAACAACTGTATGCCACAACATCTCTGGCCATACACTGGCCCTTGAAATTTTCTTTAATTTCTTAAGAAAGTCAACAAGAAGATAGCAAACACCTGGCATTGTCACAGCAACCTCTTATCCTTTTGCCTTTTAACATCTAAGTAAAATTTGAAGAAATGACTGAACAGACCCCAAACAGATTGTTCCATAAGTACTTAGCCTTATCATAGACAGTGAAAAAGATGGTCATATGATTCCAAAGTCCATTCACACATCACACATCAGCCTGGAAAAATCCTCTTGCAAGGCCTGTGAGCTTGTTGAGCATCGTTGATATTACGCTTGTAAGCACCATAGACGATACAAAAGCTCAAACCCTGTCATTTTTTACTGAATGAAGACAGGAGAAAAGTGAAGGGTTAAGGAGCCAGTTGAATGCAAAAGGAAGGATCTATTAATGTGAAGCCCGATTCTCCAACACCCAGCAATGTGTATTAGGACTGTGCGATGAATTAGCCTGATAAAGAACATCAGAAATGGAGACGTCCTCAGCCTCTCTGTCATTCAATTGGGAACAAATGAAAATCCCAGGATATAAGATTACTATCACAAACTACAAAGGCTGTAATAGGAGCAAAGTGAATTGAATAAAGTCGGAATAAGCGAAGGAAAACGTCTAAAAATAATTATTCGCAACCTATATATCCTCTCAGATTCGTATGTGAACACCATTTCCCACTATAAACCAGGGTTAAAGGTAAGAGTAAAGTAACACTAGGTACAGATTTCCAGGGACCGGTATGCCTGTCAAGACCCTTTCTTGCAATGCGCCAAGCTTACTCTTAAACACTTAATGTCACACTAATTCAGGCTGAGATGAGTTTTGTACAGTTTGGAGAACAACTTTGTCATGCATATTTGGTACATATTTGTAGCATCACTGTTCCATATTATACTCCCCCCGTCCATGAAAGTTAGTCCCACTTTTTTCGTCGTTAGTTTGAATGAAACATGAGTAATAATTTAGGTTACCTTTAATTATCCTAATGAAAATCTAAAACTTGTTATTGTTAACCATTATAAATATTATCAATAACTAGTTTTAGATTTTCATTAGGATAATTAAAAGCAACCTAAATTATTGCTCAAAGTTCATTCAAACTAACAATGAAAATAGAGGGACTATCCTTCCGGGATGAAGGGAGTACTAAATGGATGGATATGCTGGGCATGGTTGTGATTTGATTGGTCTTCTGTTACACTTAAATACTTATATACATATATGTAAATTAAACACAAATTCCCTGTGTAGAATCAAACATTCAAGATCTCCCGGTTAATGCATGTTCACACGAGCAGGGCACATATGAGCCAAAGTATTCGGATGACATTAGTAGATGAAAGGCTTGCAAATGGGAAAGATATAATGAATCCCTCGAAGATACTGGTAAATTTCTATTTTTGTCTATATATATAACATCACACAAAAAATTGAACTAGTATTTAAATATATTAAATTAATGAATAATTTCGTGTGCAGGCATATGATCTTGTTCAAGGACGACATGTAAGTTATTTGACAATTAAATTCCTCTTCCTTCACTGGGTGTTTTCATTCCGTGGTTCTCAAGAGCCTTAGCACAATGTAATGTTACTCACTGTGACTTGGAGGTTGCATTTTAAAGTACAAATATAGCCTGCCTTTTATATACAATTGGACCTTTTCAGATCCCATTGGTGGTGGACATTCCTTTTTATTTTGTAGTTGGCATATAAATAGTTTCCCCGTCCGCCCTCCCCGCTAGCGAACCTTGTGATAGTTTGTTTTCTGTTGGGACTTAAACTTTCACCAGAATGGTTGATTTATTTTCTGTTCAGACAAACATGCATGATTTTCGTTATTTTTCTGGTGGTCTGATCTGTCTATCATTTTCGATGGAGCCAAAGGCTCACTATTTTTTGGCTTGGGAGTATGATGGAATAAAACAAAATGGCTCACTAAACCGTTTGAACTTCTTTGTTATGAAGCATTAGTAAGTCCATGCAATTTTCGACGCAATTTTCATCGTGAGTCATATGAAAACAACCTCTCTGTGCTTTAAAACAGAGGCAAGGCTGAGTATATCCTGTTGGTGTTATGCCCTAGGCCTATGATTGATAGACTTATGTGTTGACATTATTTATTATTATATGAGATGTTTATTATTTGATTATTATATGTTTTGTATATTTGTTTATAATAATCTCTGTCCCTAATTATTAAGAGAATAAATTAGTATAATTGTCAATGGATAATCATGTGATGATTATATGCATAAGAGATGCACATTGAAATTATGGGTACTTGTTAGAAAACAAGTGACTGGACATGACCCACATGAGATTTATGTCATGGTCAAATGTCATACTTAAATCTCATACGGTTACTTCATTTATTTCCTAGACCTAAGACTATCATAACCTTACATATGATGAAAGTCATGTTTGATTTTAGTCAAACGATATCTTAACACGATATCTATAAAGGCTATCATTGGCATGATCGGATTCATGATGGGAAGGATGATAAGTCAAGAAGGAATTTGTCCATCGGAAGAGAGATGTTATGCTTGGGCCCCTCGATGAGTGATAATGATGAAAGTGTATGGCCGTACCCCAATATGATTGGAATTATCATTATACTCAAGAATCGAGAAAGCATTGAACAATAACAAGTTGACAAGGACCATGACTTGTGTTCAATATAACATCGTGAGACAAAAGGGATAAATGGAAGTACACCGTTGGAAACGTGAACTCTTACGTTACATCATTTGGGTAGACCTAATGGCTTGCTAGAGTCCGCTTATGTCTTATGAGGTTCGATATGATCGAACTCATTGCCAACATGATGTAATCCTATTGGGTCACACACAACTAGAATGAATTGGTTAAACCGGAGGAAGAATGATTGAGAGGCTCAGAAACTGGCTACTTATGTCACGCGACATATCAAGCCAATGGCTTGATATACCGCGCGACATAATAGGCCAATACGCGTTTTTGACAGCCTGTCTCTCCTAATTTGATTAGAAGAGGTATTTACACTATTGTAGTATAAATACAAGGGTTCTGTCAGACCTAAAAGCCTAGCCGAAATTTTAAAGCAAAATTCACAATCAAATTCTCTCAATATTCTTCAAGGTTTTAGATCTAGCAATCATCAAGAAGTTGTTCTTGAATTCATTCAAAGGTGTGGATACCGAAAGAGGGTCTTCGCTCGTTCATCGATCAAGGCCTAGAGTTCAAGCAAGTTGAAGAACGAAGTTTGTGATTCGATATCACATAATCAAATCGTTCGATAGCTCAAGACCGGAAAGCGTTTCAAGGTTGGTTTAATTCTATCTCATAGGTATTCAAATTAATTGTATAGAACGGATCCTAGGGCTTCTTGGGTTTTATGTTTTTAATGCTTAATTCCGCTGCGCATGGACCCGTAAAACCCAACAGTGATCGTGAGCCCCGTTCGTATGATTAAGTTTGAATTAACATGCTAGGTTTAAGATATAAATTGTTTATATGCTTATTGCATGTTTTGTATGTGATAGAATTTTAATTGTTTATGTGAAACAATGTGAAAATCGTTTTCAATTTATGCTGAATTAAATCTGTAAAAAGGCTGTTTTATGTGATTTAATTGGCTGTAATCTGTATTGATTCGAATCTGGAAATCCTGTAACCTGGCTGCCTATGTCGTGCGACATATCGAGCCATGTGGAATTCAGGTTAACTGGCATGTTAGGTCGCGCGACATATTAAGCCTCTGGCTGATGTTGTCACGCGACATAACAAGCCAAAACTGGGCAGAATCTGTTTGTTCAAATTTTCTGCTATTCTATGATTGTGTTTACAATCTGATATGTTGATATGAAAATCTGGATGTTATAAAATTGAGTTTATAAGTCCGCGATAGATTGATTCATTGATATACATGATTAATTGATTAAAATCTGATTTTAATAATTATTGCAATGTATATGAAAATCTGGATGTTATAAAATTGAGTTTATAAGTCCATGCTAGATTGATTCATTGTTTATGCATGCTTAATTAATTTAGATATGTTTTATTAATTGTTGCGATGCATGAATTATTTGTTCTTAATTGTTAAGAATTATTAAATTAGATGTTTAGTTGAAACATGATATTTAGTTTCCTAATATGTTTAGATTTAGACATTGTAAATTTTGGATCTTATGATTGTTTATGGAAACAAGCCATAAATACGCGAAATTTAAAAGGAAACTGATTGTTTATAAAAGGTAAGGATTATGTTGCCTAATCAGAGTTGATTTCTAATTATGCATGTCTAGGAGAGTTACGTCTAAGGAAGAGTTGGTACTTAAGAAGTCCTTGCGGCTCACCTATCTTCCTGGGAACTTACCTGGTGCATGATTTTGACTATCTTTCTGATATGCTTATAATCTACCTTTAAAGAACCTTCATTTAACTTTTAAGTTCTTTATGCCAATTCATGATTAAAAACACTTGAGACCATTCGAATAGTTTTGGGTGGGCTTGCCATAGCAAGGTGCTTTGATTCTATTCGAATGCGAGCAAGATGAGGAAATGGTGGTTCCTATACGTTTTAAAGTGAATGAACTTAATTGGGTTATCAAAATGGTTTTGGACCCAAGGCATAAGATGAGATTAAAATATGCCTAGACATATGATGTCTTGAATTGATCTCATAAAAGATCTAAGAGTCATATATGTGATATGATTGATGTTTTCTACCTAATTAATTTAATTTTGAGCGGTTTGCCATAGCAAACTTGAAATTGAATTAAAGTTGGATCTTAGCCCATTAAATGTATATTATGCTTATTTGCATTTGAAGGTGTATAATTTAGTGGGAGCATTTATTTAAATGCACTATACTTCTCATATGATATGTTTACTTATATGTGTTCATATTTTATGTATATCTTTTTGTAGAATAAATGGCATCAAACAATAATCACTTTTCACTGCGATCTGATTTTGAGAAGGAAAAGTTGGAAGAGAATGGTACAAACTATATGGATTGGATCCGTAGTTTGAGAATTGTTCTCAAACAAGAGGAGAAACTGTACGTTCTCACTGAACCTATTCCACACCGAACCTGCTTGCCAATCTTTGCTAGGGCAATAAGAGAACAATATCTGAAGCACAAGCGTGACTCTGAGATGTTAGTTGCCTTATGCTCTCCGCCATGTGCAAGAGTCTTCGGAAGAATCTTGGGCACTTGGGGACGGTCGACTTAAACAATCGGCTGATGGAAATGTTCCAAATTCAAGCTAGGCAAGAAAGGTACAACACAGTTGCATCCTTGACCTCATGCAAGATGAGTGAAGGACAAGCTGTTGGTCCCCATGCTCTCAAGTTAAAGGGCCACATTGAGCATCTTGAAAGGCTCGGTTTTCCAATAAGCCAAGAGTTGGCACCGACATAATACTGAATTCATTACCTAAAAGTTTTAGTCATTTCATAATGCACTATAACATGGGTGGAATGAATAGAAACCTTTCCGAGTTAGTTCAAATGTTGACTACTGCGGAAACCAGTATTGTCGAGAAGAAGACCGATCAAGTGCTAATGGTTAACAAGGGAAAGGGTTCAAGGGTAAAGGAAAAGCAAAGGTTGCTAATCCTAAGGCAAAGGTTGCCAAGCCCAAAGAGGCCTCCAAGCCTAAAGAGGCTAAGCCTAAGTCCCAAGAGGACGCGATCTGCTTCCATTGCAATGAGATTGGACATTGGAGGAGAAATTGCGCAAAATACAAGGAAGCATGAAGAAGAGCAAAGGAGTTGCTTCAACTTCAAGTATCTTTGTTATAGATATATTCCTATCTACTTCTAGTTCTTGGGTATTGGATACCGGATGTGGAACTCACATTTGTTTAAATGTGCGGGGTCTAAAGAAGGAAGGATGCTTAAGGAAGGTGAAGTGGACCTACGTGTGGGTAATGGAGCAAGAGTTGCTTTGCATTAGCCGTAGGAACTTATGAAGTTACTTTACCTAGTGGACTAATACTTGTTTTGAACAATTGTTATTACGTTCCGGCTTTAAGTAGGAATATTATTTCGATTTCATGTTTGGATAATGAAGGTTTTAATTTTCTTATATGTGATAAGAAATTTTCTATTTACAAGAGTGATATGCATTATTGTATGCTATTGTTTCATTCAATGGCCTTTATATTCTTGATGTTGAAAATCGCGATAATGATGTCTATAACATTAACAAGAAATCTAAACCCAATGATGTAAACCACACTTACTTATGGCATTGTCGTCTTGGCCATATAAGCGGAAACGCATTTCTAAACTCCACAAAGATGGATTTTTGGACTCACATGATTATGAATCATATGAGACATGCGAATCTTGTTTACTTGGCAAGATGACCAAGGACCCATTTACCAAAACCGGTGAAAGGGCGGGCGACTTATTAGGACTCATACATACCGATGTATGTGGGCCTATGAGTAGCGATGCTAGGGAGGATTTCGGTACTTCATAACATTCACTGATGATTATAGTAGATTTGGATATGTTTATCTAATGAAACATAAGAGTGAATCGTTTGAGATATTTCGAATATTTCAAAATGAGGTGCAAAATCAACTTGGCAAAACTATTAAGGTACTTCGATCCGATCGAGGTGGTGAATATTTGAGCCAAGAATTTGACAGTCATCTTAAGAGTTGTGGAATCGTTTCGAACTCTCTCACCCGGAACACCACAATGGAATGGTGTGTCTGAAAGGAGGAATAGAACTTTGTTGGACATGGTTCGTTCTATGATGAGTCAAGTTGAGCTTCCTTTATCCTTTTGGGGGACATGCACTAGAAGCCGCTTTCACTATAAACAGAGTTCCTACCAAATCGGTTCAAAAGACCCCATATGAGATGTGGCATGGAAGAAAACCTAGTTTGTCTTTCATGAAGATTTGGGGTTGTGATGCATATGTCAAGAAGTTAACTTCTGACAAGCTAGCACCTAAATCTGATAAATGTGTTTTTGTGGGATATCCTAAAGAAACCAAAGGATACTATTTCTACAACCGAAACGAGAACAAAGTGTTTGTTGCTCGAAATGGTACTTTCTTAGAAAAGGAGTTTCTTCGCAAAGGAACCAGTGGGAGTAAAATAGATCTCGAAGAAGTTCGAGAACCCGAAAACAACATTGAACCAATGGTAGAAACTGAACCAAGTTCACAAACCGTTGTGGAACCGGTTCAAGATGCACAAGTTCCTCGCCGAAGTGGTAGATCACGATCCGAACCCGAGAGATATGGATTTCTCGTTACGGAAAGTGATGAAGTGGAGTTAATCGAAAATGATGAACCCACTTGCTATCAAGAAGCGATGTCCGCTCCGGATTCGGAAAAATGGCAAGAAGCCATGAAGTCCGAATTACAATCCATGGCTGATAATCAAGTTTGGAACTTGATTGATCCACCCGAAGGTGTAAAAACCGTAGGGTGCAAATGGGTCTTCAAGAAGAAGACCGACATGGATGGGAAGGTGCACACCTATAAGGCTAGGCTAGTAGCTCAGGGATATCGGCAGATTCATGGCATAGACTATGATGAAACCTTTTCGCCTGTAGCTATGCTTAAGTCTATTAGAATTTTACTTGCCATAGCCGCATATTATGACTATGAGATATGGCAAATGGATGTCAAAACGGCTTTCCTTAATGGGAAGTTACTTGAGGATGTATACATGATACAACCTGAAGGTTTTGTCAGTCCAGAAAATTCTAACAAGGTGTGTAAGTTGCGAAATCTATTTATGGATTGAAGCAAGCTTCAAGGAGTTGGAATCTACGTTTGATGAAGCAATCAAGGAGTTTGGTTTATCAAGAACGAAGATGAACCTTGTGTATACAAGAAAATTAGTGGGAGTGTAGCACTATTTTTAGTGTTGTATGTCGACGATATCTTACTCATTGGAAATGACGTTTCGCACTAGAGATCGTTAAGTCTTGGTTAGGAAAGTGCTTTTCAATGAAAGATATGGGCGAAGCCGCATATATCCTTGGTATCAAGATCTATAGAGATAGATCCAAGAGGATGATTGGTTTAAGTCAAAGTACTTACATTGACAAAGTCCTTAGAAGATTCCAAATGAAAAATTCTAAAAGAGGGAATTTGCTAATGTTGCATGGTATATCTCTTAGCAAGAATCAATGTCCAAAGACTAATGATGAGCGAAAGAGAATGAATGGTATTCCATATGCTTCGGCAATCGGGTCTACTGCGTATGCATGTTATGTCTGTAGACCCGATGTCTCGTGTGCTCTAAGCATGACAGTAGGTACCAATCTCGATCCCGGTGAACCACATTGGATAGCGATCAAGAATATCCTTAAGTACTTACGAAGAACTAAGGATGCATTCTTGGTCTTTGGAGGAATGGAAGAAGATCTTGTAGTCAAAGGCTACACAGATGCTAGCTTCCAAACCGGACAAAGATGATTTAGATCGCGATCTGGATTTTTGTTTATGCTTAATGGAGGCACTGTGAGTTGGAAAAGTTCCAAGCAAAGTACCGTCGCGATTCTACAACCGAAGCTGAGTACATAGCGGCATCCGACGCATCTAAGGAAGCGGTTTGGATCAAGAAGTTCATTAGTGATTTGGAAGTCGTTCCAAGCATCGGAGATCCTATTGAACTTTACCTGTGATAACAATGGTGCCATTGCACAAGCAAAGGAACCAAGATCACACCAGAGATCCAAACACATACTTCGACGTTTCCACATTATCCGTGAGATATGTGAAAGGGAAGACGTTAAGATATGCAGAGTAGACACTGATGACAACGTGGCGGACCCACTAACTAAAGCTCTCTCGCAAGCTAAACATGATGGTCATGTTAGGTCCATGGGTATTCGACACATGGTAGATTGGGCCTAGTTCGAGTGGGAGACTGTTGGTGTTATGCCCTAGGCCTATGATTGATAGACTTATGTGTTGACATTATTTATTATTATATGAGATGTTTATTATTTGATTATTATATGTTTTGTATATTTGTTTATAATAATCTATGTCCCTAATTATTAAGAGAATAAATTAGTATAATTGTCAATGGATAATCATGTGATGATTATATGCATAAGAGATGCACATTGAAATTATGGGTACTTGTTAGAGAACAAGCGACTGGACATGACCTACACGTGAGATTTATGTCATGGTCAAATGTCATACTTAAATCTCATACGGTTACTTCATTTATTTCCTAGACCTAAGACTATCATAACCTTACATATGATGAAAGTCATGTTGCCTGATTTTAGTCAAACGATATCTTAACACGATATCTATAAAGGCTATCATTGGCATGATCGGATTCATGATGGGAAGGATGATAAGTCAAGAAGGAATTTGTCCCTCGGAAGAGAGATGTTATGCTTGGGCCCCTCGATGAGTGATAATGATGAAAGTGTATGGCCGTACCCCAATATGATTGGAATTATCATTATACTCAAGAATCGAGAAAGCATTGAACAATAACAAGTTGACAAGGACCATGACTTGTGTTCAATATAACATCGTGAGACAAAAGGGATAAATGGAAGTACACCGTTGGAAACGTGAACTCTTACGTTACATCATTTGGGTAGACCTAATGGCTTGCTAGAGTCCGCATGTCTTATGAGGTTCGATATGATCGAACTCATTGCCAACATGATGTAATCCTATCGGGTCACACACAACTAGAATGAATTGGTTAAACCGGAGGAAGAATGATTGAGAGGCTCGTAACTGGTTACTTATGTCACGCGACATATCAAGCCACGGCTTGATATACCGCGCGACATAATAGGCCAATACGCGTTTTTGACAAACTGTCTCTCATAATTTGATTAGAAGAGGTATTTACACTATTGTAGTATAAATACAAGGGTTCTCCGACCTAAAAGCCTAGCCGAAATTTTAAAGCAAAATTCACAATCAAATTCTCTCAATATTCTTCAAGGTTTTAGATCTAGCAATCATCAAGAAGTTGTTCTTGAATTCATTCAAAGGTGTGGATACCGAAAGAGGGTCTTCGCTCGTTCATCGATCAAGGCCTAGAGTTCAAGCAAGTTGAAGAACGAAGTTTGTGATTCGATATCACATAATCAAATCGTTCGATAGCTCAAGACCGGAAAGCGTTTCAAGGTTGGTTTAATTCTATTTCATAGGTATTCAAATTAATTGTATAGAACGGATCCTAGGGCTTCTTGGGTTTTATGTTTTTAATGCTTAATTCCGCTGCGCATGGACCCGTAAAACCCAACATATCCGACCCCCCCCCTACCCTACCGTAAGTGGGAGCCTTTGCGGCACTGTGGTAATGTTGTTGTTGTTCTAATGGTCTGATCACCCTGTCTATGATAGTTAAAATGGCCTCTTTTTGACCAAGTCGCAGTGTCATGTACTCTCTAGATTTCTCCATTTTGGTTAAGCTCAAAAATTAATCAAGGATTTATATAGACCACATTTAACATAATGTTACACATCAAATCAAATCTTGAGAAATTGGCAAGGGGATCGTTTTCACCTTCAAAATATAGCATATACTCCCTCCGTCCCACCTTAGTGTAGACTTCTTTCCTTTTTCGTCCGTCCCACCTTAGTGTAGACTGCCAAAATTAGAAAGTTTTTTATTATTTTTTATTTTCCCTACCCCACCCACTCATTCTCTCTCTCTTCATTTTTCACCATACAATTTATTCAACCAACCTACTATTCACTCCACTCATTCTCTCTCTTCATTTTCTACCACACATCAAATCAAATCTTGAGAAATTGGCAAGGGGATCGTTTTCACCTTCAAAATATAGCATATACTCCCTCCGTCCCACCTTAGTGTAGACTTCTTTCCTTTTTCGTCCGTCCCACCTTAGTGTAGACTGCCAAAATTAGAAAGTTTTTTATTATTTTTTATTTTCCCTACCCCACCCACTCATTCTCTCTCTTCATTTTTCACCATACAATTTATTCAACCAACCTACTATTCACTCCACTCATTCTCTCTCTTCATTTTCTACCACACATTTTCATTATCTTAATAATATTCCTTAGTTATTGTGCCCACCACCTTAGTCTACACTAAGGTGGGACGGAGGGAGTACATGCTTGTGACCAGTGGTGAAGCCAGGAATTTTATAGAAGGGGGTCAAAATTACGATATAGTGTTATTTTTTTCAAAACCGAAAGGGGGTCAAAATGATAAATTTTCCATTTTTTTGGGGTGAAATGTTAAATTCTTAAACTTGATAGTGGTAAAATGACAAAACTCCAAAGTCTAGGGGGTCGATTGACTCCCATGGCCTAGGCGTAGCTTCGCCACTGCTTGTGACAAGTTGGTAAATGTGTTATCTTCATTTGATAACATCATATCTGTTAAGCCCATCTGTTCAAAGAAGAATTTACCAAACAATAAGTCAGTCGTGTGCTTCACAATTAAAAAGGTAAAAATGGAAAATACATACTTAGGCATTTCATTCATCTCTTTTATTAAAGGAGTTAGATCATTCAACATTCAGATGTTGAATAATTTACTGGTTAATGTGCCGATGCCTATTAAAATACTCTGTCCTTGTTTGCAAAACAAAGAAACACAAGCAATTCCAGAGTTCTAACAACTTTATGGAGACCGCTTGCTCTCCTAAAGATGGCAACTTTTTCTCTTCTTTATCTAATAAACTGAGACTCCAATCTTCTTCAATTTGACTGTATCCAGTATAAGTGCATCCTATGTTACTAGGACTTAGGAACGAGGATGATCTCTGTGTCAATCAGGGTGTCCTATCTGCCAAAATCTCTAGGTTTACACTAAATGTAGGAGCTACCACACCTGCACCCATATCCTTCCATGCAGTCATGGATACTATGGAAAAATAAAGAGCCCATGCAACACAGAGACCAAGAAGTTAATGTGGTCACCGGAGATTGAAATTCTGGAAGCCAGGGCAATGGTGGTCGGCTTAGTAACGGGATAGCTGATAGGGACTCAATGAACCGTATTCCAACTTAACTTAATTCTACCCAACTTGAATAGATTTATACAGTTCTTCAACTTGACTCAAATTCTTGAGCAAGGTCAGCAATGTCTCAAGGCTTCTGCATGGAGTTGAAAGTCATATTCTCTTACATTACTTGGTGCCCATTTGGTTGCATGTGTTGGTAGCTTTTTGGACCAAAACACAATCAAATATCTTAAAAGATTGTATCAATGTAGCGTTTTTGACACAGCCTTCTCTTTTTCAAAAAGGCTTAATTTTGGAGCTTTTTCTGTAAAAAGCTGCGATTTTGTTTAAAATAAACGGAAAAGGCCATGTTTTGAATTAATTTACCACCCAACGCATTTTTTTAAAAAAAAACACGTCCTAAAAGGTTGCTTTTTATAAAAAGCTACGTTATAGAAAATGCTGTTACTTAAAATTGCTGCACCAGACAAGCCATTAGTCATGAGATTCATAAATAGCATGTGGCTGCATAAATTTGGTATGTGTCGTTTGGTTGATTGCTCATTATTTGGCATTCTGTTGAAACACATAATGCATATGATTCGAGAATGACCGAAATTAAAAAATGATTTTGACAAGTGTTCAGTTATAAATTTTGTTTGAACAGGTTAGATGGAGCTACATTATGGACAAGTCGATACCCTGCCCACCAACAGCTGTTCTTTTGCATGGTATTTTAGGTAGTAGGAAGAACTGGGGTAGGTGCTATTCAATTTTTTTTATTTTTTTTATTTATCTTGATATTTGGAAAGAAATTAATTCTTTTGTTTAGACTTGCAGCTGCTTGACTAGTTTAGTTTTTCTTTGTCCTTACATTCTTGTATTTTATCTCTGGTGGATATTGTTCTTGGTTATGAACCAACTTTAAGAGTAATCCACCTTTCTAAGATGACCTATGATAGTTATTCGGGCTGGGGTACATGGCGGTTTACCACCATTGACAAGATACCTGGTTGGGATTGTTGATGGGCATCCACAGTGTTTAGCTGGACACTTGGACATTGTGTGCCAGGTTGGAGATTCAGGGTTAGATCGAGGTGATTCACGTCGTTTGTGGTATCAGACATCTCAAGCTAAAGAGATTGCTGAGAACTTGACAGATTTCTCTTTCCTTATCTTTCTTTGGGTTTATGTAGATTTTGATGGTTTATGTCTCCAGACAATCTACAATCTTTTTCTATGTAGGGTCATAGTAAATACTGGAACTTGCATGTTCCTTATTGTAGTTTATGTTTGAGTTCTACTCTTTCCAAGAATGCTATGCTAATGCTATAATATAAAAGGAATCTTTACTCATGATTTTGGCTTACTGAAGATTATCAAAGTTGAGTTTTTTTTATAAGTCCATGGATGATTCCTGGATTTTTTATACATTACCCTTTGGATGCAAGGTTTTGTCTACTAAAACAATATCTAGTTCTTCCAAATGAGTTCCGCTTTCTCCACTGTGTGATAGTTTGCTCTTTCTCCTGTTTCCCACACTCTTAATCTTAATTTAACGTATTTTGGCGAAGATATATCTGCATCTGTATTTCATATTATGATTGAATCAAAGTTTTTCAGGAGTACTAATTGTTTATGTTATGTAACAGGAACCTTTACTCGCAGATTGGCACAGGAATTTCCAAATTGGCAGGTATCTGGATGTATATAGTTGTCAAACAGGAACATTATTTTGCTTTTACATAAAAGGAAATGAGAATTCAGCTTTTTGGACATCTGGGAAACGTGATTACGTTTCAATAAACTACAAAAGTGTCCTTGAGAACAAAACTCTACTAACTTTACAAACATAATGGAAACACTCCCTACATTATAGTCATAGATAGTGTACTACCAAGTGTCTCATTTAGTCAATAAGAATGGTTTCTATGCTTGCCTATTGGTGAAATTTATAAGATTGGTGTATTACCATCTCACCTACTTAAATTCTTGATGTCCCCACTGGTGGGGAAAAACCCCACTTGTAATAAAAACCTTGCAATTGTACGAGTGATCGGTGTAGTAATATGCACGAGCAAGGGTCGAATCCACAGGGACTTGTGTATCAACAATTCAATTCTCAACAATAAAGCAACAAACTTGGTTTTGATTTTGATCCTAATTAAACAATTGAAATAAATTACCTACCTAATGCAAGAAATAAACAAAGCAATTCAAGAGATTACCGAAGTCAAGGGAAGAAAAACCTACGGAATGAATTAATATATATCTCACCAATATGCAAATTAATCATACAATCGATCATTGTTGGGGGTTCATTCACTTAAATAAAATTGGGCGCTCACACGTCCAATATTTAGTGTTCTCCAAATATTATATTTTCTGCAAATTCCACATAATACTCTAAAACCCATTAAAACCCTAGGAATAAAGAACCTACAATTTTGCTTCACAATCACTTTTCAAAACCTAAATTATATTTACTCAAAAGTTTGACTTTGTATGTATCAAGCAATCACTTGACAATCACCATACACAAATTTAGTTAAAAAGCCAATCACATATACACATGTGATTGTAGCTAGAAAACTTCGATTAATAATACTTTTGATGAATCCAACCTTTGATTGATTGCAAGATTAATTAATATATGAATGATTGATACATATTACATCCAATTCGCAGATAAAAAGAGATTAGCCGCTCAGATTTATGATGAACATCAATAAAGCTTCACTTGAATGCATAAGAACTTGAATTTAATCTTAAATTAAAAACTTGAGTCCTTGTTACAACTTTAAAGAGAGAATAAAGCGTAAAAGATGTAGAGTGGGAGAGAGAGAATTGATCATACTCCCCTATTATTTATATGTAAATCTAAAATAAAACTAAAATGAAAAAATAAATTCTAAAGGAAAAAGGAAAAGTAAAAGAAATAGCAAACTAAAAGAATAGTAAAGTAAAATAAAGTCCTAGAAAAGTCAAATCCTTCTCCACGTATTTATGCAGATTTTTGTGAAATATTGACTAACTTCCAAAATTCCCAATAGGTCCCTGAGTTTTTGTAAATTCCACTTCTACCCTTCAACTTTCATAAATTCTAAAACAGTCTCTGATGTTTTAGGTTTGCAGTTTGGTCACTGATTTCTTTAGATTTTGCATATCAGTCCTCAGCTTTCTATCATTGCTCCAATTAAATTCCTTTTCTTCAAGATTGAGCACATAATCACCCTAAACAACAAAAACACAAAAGATAACAAATCAAATAACAAAAGCTTGAGAACGAAGCAATAAGTAAGTCTAAAAGTACCTAATTGAATAGGTAAAAACCTATTTATTAAATACCCCCAAACTTAATCATTTACTTGTGCTCAAGCAAGACAAAAATTAAAACAATAAAATAAAACTACTTTTTAAACTATGAAATATAAATACATCAAAAGAAAAAAATATTTTTGGGATGTTCAAATCATATAAAAGGTTGTTAGTCATATAAATCTCAGATCTTTACAAACACACATGATCTAAAAGAGTTATTATGAACATGAGATTACAATTAAATTGATGCATCAAACTTACAATTCTCTACCACATAATGATAATATGAATGAATAATGAGAGATCATTATCACCAAAGTAAGATATTTTATAGGGTCAGTTGTGTCATGCTTTAATGATAATAAGATGAATATTTTGAACAAGGATACTCATATGAATGTTTAACCACAATTGTCAACCCGACTACTCTTTAGGGATCAAATATGGCTTGTAATGTATAGCGACAATGGCGGGCTAGGTTCACGATTACAAATGAAGGTAAGAACATACGAAGTCAAGCAAGTGAAACTAGAAAGTATTCAGAATATATCCTCACTTGAGTGTATCTATCCGCTCACCCATGTCAATCCAATGTTTCAACCCCCAAATTTAGAATTTTCCATACCTTCACACGTGGGGTTGATCACGTTCCTTTTTTTCTTTTGGTCACTTTCCACTTTAACACAAGAGGGCAAAGCTTTTCAGATTTTCTTGATCTCTTTCTTTTCTTTTGTTTTGTATATATATAAAGATCATGAAGAATATTATACATTAAATACTTTGCACATGCCTCTATTTTCAATATAATACATAACATTTTTTACCTTTGTTGATCTCTTTCCACTCAATCCCTTGATTTCCCAAGCTTAACCCACAATTTTTCATTCATTCTCTAGTTTCACTTTCTTAAAAAGGTGAGAAAATAGTATATAATTGTAAGGGTAGGATAATGTGGGTAAAAATGACGGCGAATGGCGTTCTATGATAACCTCTCAATTTGTGAGAGATTTTCATTTATATTAAAGCTCAAAAGATGAATGTAACGGAGATGTGTGGGTATATAAGGAATGATCGATTGAAGAATGAGGTGATCAGGGGTAAAGTAGGAGCTGCACCCATTGAGGATATAATGAGGGAGAATTGTATAAGATGGTTTTGTCATGCGAGACGGAGACCGAGTGATGCACCGGTTAGGAGATGTGAAGAGTGGAGAAGTGATAAAATGGCGAGGGGTAGGGGAAGACCCAAGCAAACTTGTATTAGGGTGATTGAAAGCGATATAAGTTTACTTGAATTTGATGAAAATATGGTGTTAAATAGGCCGTAGGGGATGGCAAAAATTCATGTGCGTGAAAAGGGTTGTTGTTTTTTACTTTTTTTATCTATTATATATTTAGTCTTTTATTATCACTATTTATTATTATCATTTTTCGTCACGATGAAATATGCGGATTCATTTTAGCCGATCCCAAAATATTTTGGGACTAAGGCTTTGTTGTTATTGTTGTTGTATTAAAGCTCAAAAGGGGTTCTAGCGAAAATTTATATAAGTGATGAGAAAGTTAAAGGTTCGCAAAAGGGTTCAAAGAAAATAGCCATATATCACTTCCCGAGTAGCCTAATTGACGTGTTATTGACAATCATGCAAACATGTTCAAAGGACCCCGAAAATGCTAAAGTGATCCTATAAACATCTCCTAAGTTGGTAACAATGATCAAGAAAATAATATGGACGTGAGAGCTGGGTTAATCATAATTCACATGTTTCAATGTAATCATATCCCCATATTGATTATAACACTTAAGATTCACATTTAAGAACTCTCAAATCATCATAGACTTTAGCCAACATCTCAAAAGATGAAAATAACAAAAAATTTAAAATTTTCTATTTTTTTAAGGTGACACTATTTACACTCCCCTATAAACCCACAAACTCAGAGAGATGCCTACCCCCAAACTCAAAACATGCTATGTACTCATAACTTAAAGAATGGAAGCATGTCTTGTATTCAAAGTATGACATGTCACAACAAACACATAAAATAAAGCAATAAAAACATACCTAGTTGGGTTGCCTCCCAACAAGCGCATTTGGTTAAGTTCGTTAGCCCGACCGTTGCCCACGTTTGAACTTTACTTTCGGTCCTTTTGCCCACTTTGCAGCTTCGCGGGTATTTATTTTCAGTTCATTACCCAAATATATTTCCCGCTTAATCATATCATTTAGCACCAAAGAGAAATTTTGACATTTAATTACGTTTTTTGGGATTTTTCAGTTGTGTCATCTCACCACCTTTTTCATCATCACAAGAAGGAGAGGGTACAATAACGATGGCCTAGTTTCCATTAGGATTAGTAAGGGGTTGAGAATCCTTATCTGCATCGTGAATCTCCTCACCATCCCTCTTCTCCTCAACATATAGGGTGAACTCAATCTCCTTAATGGCTTGCTCATGCCATGTTTTCTCTTTCTTCTCTGCCTTCTCCATAGGCCAAATTGAACTATCACAAGGTGATCCATCATTAGAGTCATCATTGGAGGTTTCATCGACAAAATTCTCTGATGCATCTTCCAAAGGTTGCTCTTCTAGTTATGGTGGTAGTAGATTATCATAATTGCTTGGCTCAAAAGTTTGATCATATACTACTTCTTCCCCATCATCATTCACTCTCCAAATCAAAGTTGAAGGATGCTCTTATGGTTGTGGTGGTGGTAGATTACCATAGTAACTTGACTCAAGTCGGATCATAAACTAACTCATCATCCCCTCAAACCTTGTTTGAATGATTATCCCAACCTCTTTTAAAAGAGTTTGTGGACGGCTCAAGTAACGATTGCCAATATAGGAAGGGGAAGCTTTCTTGCACCCGTGGAATACTTAGAAAAATATGTACTAGACGGACTAGCATTAGTAGCACGGGAATAACACCACAAATAGAACACGCCTTTTAAATATTATAATTTACAAAATTTCTATTTGAAACTAGTCTTGTTAATTGTTTTAATTGTTTTAATTGTTCTAATTGTTGGGACAATCTCTATCCGACCAACTCATAATTAGTGCTTATTCCATACATTTCTTTCACAGTATCTCACACATTAATTATATATATAAATAATACAAAAAATAAATAAAATAAATAAATTCTAATTTCAAAGAAGAATTAAGAAAAACAAAAGAAAACTTATTTACACTATTGAAAATTAAACTGTGGATTACAAAACAAGTCCTTGGCAAAGGCGCCAAAAACATGGCGGGGGAAAAACCCCACTTGTAATAAAAACCTCGCAAGAGCGCACGAGTGATCGGTGTAGTAATATTCACGAGCAATGGTTGAATCCACAAAGGCTTGTGTATCAACAATCCAGTTCTCAACAGTAGAGTAACAGACTGGGTTTTCATTTGAATTCCTACTTAAACAATTGAAATAAATTACCTACTTAAAGCAAGAAATAAACAAAGCAATTCAAGAGATTACCGAATTCAAGGGAAGAAAAACCTACAAAATGGATTCATATATATCTCACCAATATGCAAATTAATTATACAATAAATTATTGTTGGGGGTTCATTCACTTAAGTAAAATTGGGCGTTCACACATCCACAATTTAGTGTTCTTCAAATATTATATTTTCTACAAACTCCACATAATATTCAAGAACCCATTAATACCCTAGAAATAAAGAACCTACAATTTTGCTTTGCAATCACTTGTCATGTCAAAGCCTATATTATATTTATTCAAAAGTTTGACTTTGTATGGATCAAGCAATCACTTGACAATCACCACACACAAATTTAGTTAAAAAGCCAATCACATCTACACATGTGATTGTAGTTAGAATTAATAAAGCTTCACTTGAATGAATAAGAACTTGAATTGAATCTTGAATTAAAAACTTGAATCCTTGTTAAAACTTGGAAGAGAGAATAAAGCATAATCAATATATATATATGAAGAGAGAGAGAAAATTGATCATCCTCCCCTAGTATTTACATGTAAATCTAACCTAAAACTAAAAGGAAAAATAAATTATAAAGGAAAAAGGAAAAGTAAAAGAAATAGGAAACTAAGAGAATAGGAAAGTAAAATAAAGTACTAAACTAGATAGAAGCAGATTTTTGTGGAATATTGACTAACTTTCGAAATTCCCAATAGATTCTTGAGTTTTTGTAAATTTCACTTCAGCCCTTCAACTTTCTTAAATTTCAGAACAGTCCCTAATCTTTCAGGTTTGCAGTTTGGTCACTGGTTTCTTCCGATTTTGCATATCAGTCGTCAGCTTTCTATCATTGCTCCAATTAAACTCCTTTTCTTTCCTTTTCTTCTATATTGAACACAAATCACCCTAAACAACAAAAACACAAAAGACGCCAAATCAAATAACAAAATCTTGAGAGCGAAGCAATAATTAAGTCTAAAAGTACCCAATTGAATAGGTAAAAACCCATTTATTACCCGCCGAGGTCAATTAGGATCAGCATTTAGAAATATCAGAGGTCATTTGTTCAAGTTCAAGAGGTGGCTCCTTACACTTGTCAAGTGATGTAAATCTTTGTCTCGCTCAACACTTTGCTCCCGCATTCTGGCCCTAACATATATGTCGGGATATCATTAAGAACGATTATCTCGATCAGTTAACTAAGCATGGCTCATATAATCTCCCGCCAATCACCTCTTTAGATTAGGTACACTATAGGTCGTCCAAAAGTCCATGGTGATCAACATAGAGGATGGTTACTTATAAAGCACAACTATTTTCCAAGTCCATCGGATATGAGATTGGGGTATTATAATCTCCATCACTTAAGTTTATCATATTTCCCTCAAGGTACACTAAGATTGGAACATAACATGATTGTAGGATTCATGAGGTGGCTCCTACAGGTTCTAGCGGTAGGTCCTATTGGTTCTCAACAACAAAGCCATAATTCCAAAATAATTTGGGGTTAGCTAACATGAATACTCATATTTAATCGTGAAAGAAAAAAATGTAAGAAAAAAATAAGTTAAAACAAGAAATAGGTGGAAAAAAATTTAGAAAATGAAAAGAGAAGAAAAAAATAGTGATAATAAAAGAATACATATATAATAGATAGGGAAAATGAAAATAGTAGTAATAAAAAAAACCATTAACCCCCATCACACACATGAATTTTTGCCCGCCACTCCACCTTTTCAACGCCATATTCTCAAATAATCCAAGTAAACTCATATCGTTTTCAATCACCCTAATTTAAGTTAGCTTGGGTCTTCCCCTTACCCTCACCATTTTGTCACTTCTCCACTATTTAGGTCTCCTAAACGGTTCATCACTCGGTCTTCGTCTCACATGACCAAACCACCTTAGACGATCCTCCCTCATTTTATCCTCAATGGGCTCAACTTCTACTTTACCCCTGATCACCTCATTTCTCAATCTATCATTCCTTATATGCCCACACATCCATCGTAGCATACACATCTACGCTACATTTATCTTTTGAACGTGACACTGTTTCACGGCCCAACATTCGGTGCCATAAAGCAGTGTTGGCCCTAAACCAATGTCCAACACAACACTTTGTTCCCCCATATGGTGAGCTTAGTTAAACTAGGTGCTTAAGGGCATGCGTCTTGGCCATATGTAACGGACCAAGTTTTTGGTCCTGGAGGGTTAGCTATGATATTAAAAGCAACCTGTGGCAAATAATGCTGTAAAAGTTTTGGGCGAGTGATACTGTGTTGCATCACTTAAAAAGCGGTGAGAGTAACCCCTTGAATTTTACTATCCACCTTTTGAATCCTAGATCTCCAAGGAACAATCCTGGTGGGTCTTGACAACAATGTGAATATCTCTTGTTGGAGAGATTGCATTATCTCAAATTCAAATCTAGTAGATGGGAGAAGTAGATATACCTATTAAGTAACACCTACTACCATTAGACACATCATTTATGGTACTTGGTTGACCTAGTTTATCTAGGTGCTTATTTGGTGACCCTGTGTATCGAGCTTTCGGGTCTGGGTCATACAGATAGAATCTGGTCTCATCTGGAAAGTTAGGATTAAATTGCTATATCACTTTAGAAGAGGTGGGAGCCACATCTTGAATTTTCACAAGCTACTTTTTGAATCGTGCAGCGGATAGGGTGTCAATCCTAGTGTGCCATGAGGAGGATCTCAAGGATTCAACTGGGAGGGACTATATTACTTAGATTGAAGCACGTTTCAGGCCTTGGTTGTTACAATATCCAATGAATGAAGCAGTACCATCTGGCCATCTATGGTGATATCGTAGTCTGGTAGGCGATAAAAAAGGGCAGCCCGGTGCACAGAGCATCCCCGCGACAGCGAGGGTTCGGGGAAGGTTCCCCACCACAAGGGTGAATGTAGGCAAACCTTACCCTGCATAATTGAAAGAGGCTAGAATACCAAAGTGGCTTGATACTTCGGATGGTACAAGACCTCAATGTTCCCTACCCATGTATCTAAGAAATGAGGCTGCAATTTCCACCGGCTGTCATTGATGATGACAAACACCCTTAGTTTATGACTTTCTGGAAATGGCATGCCAACCACTGTCACCAACTTACATCCTTCATGAAACCCTTCACCACAGTGCACAACTACCATCATACAACCTAATGTCCATTGTCATTAATGGCAAATTTAAGTGTAACTAAAAGTTGTATCATAATAATATATGATCAGATTAAGAACTTACATCTAGCCTATGTGTTTTTCCACAGTTTCTCCTTGTTGACCTGCGGTGCCATGGAGATTCATCATCAATCACGAAGAAGGGCCCCAATACTGTTGCTTCAGCTGCCCTTGACGTCTTAAAGCTAGTGCGTACTCCTTGACTCTCCTATCTGTGTATAAGTCTCATTCTTCTGTTATTCTGGATCTGCTGAATTTTACAGGCCATCAACTTGTTGCAATATATAAATAGCGAAGTGCTACATATCTTCCCTTATGCACCATTAGAGCTTCCTTCCGTTGTTTTCTTAATTGTGTAATACACACATATCTTTCGGATTGTTTTCACTAACAATTAGAAAGGACAAATGTAGAAAGAAAATAGAAGTGGGCCTGTGTCATACTTCAATTGCCTAAGGATTTGGAAAACTATTTTTACTCTTATTAGCATCTTTACATAAGTAGGTAATGTCTTTGTGCATTTTGCCGAAGTTATTGGACTTTGATTTTTAGTTTTCCTGTATCATGGATTTGTGAACTTTACCGGTCCTTTGAAAACTAGATATGTGTGATTCTTTATTTCAAATATGACTTTCTATCATATTGTTAATCACGCCCTTGGTACCTTAAGTAGCAATATACGAGCAATTCAAAGAATCTGAATGTGGAATGTCATGATTAAAATAATACAGCCCCATCATACTACTCAGGGATTTAGAATTAGAGCAGTTTTAAATAAGCGTGAATAGACAAAGTTCTTGAATATACTAATAAGCACTTGGTTTTATGTATTCTAACGGGAAGTATGGCAATCTACTAGACAGCTTTGTCTTTGGGCATTACAAATAGTGGATATCAAAACAAGTTGGAAGAACTGCAGCTGGGACCTTCTCAAACCAAAGCTTTTGTACCAGTTCGAAGCCCAGTTCCTCGGGCTGATTTTTTGTGGTTTCTTTTGTACAAAATAATTCACTTAGACATTACTTTCTGAAGAGATTGAACTTGACACATTTGAACTAATTTCATTTTCCTAGCTAGACAAGCATCATCCTTGAGGAGTTTGAAGGTGATTCATTTTAGTATTGTTTTCTTTTCTTTTAGTAGCTAGCTATATAAATAATACTTCCATGGCAATATCCAATATATAGTTTCTCATCTTTTAAATGCAGCTTGTTTATGGTACTTTCCACTAAACTTTACTACAAATTGTTTGAACTAGAACCAAATAGATGTGCTATCTAAAGATAAGATTTTAGGAGTTGCTGCGATAGTTGCTTGACTTTAAGGATAAAGTATCACATTTCTTCTCTTTTGAGATGATCTGGTCTTCACCTCTCTATTAAATTAACAGTTTTTAGCATTTTTTTTCTTCATTTTTATCATGTGTTGCTTATTTCTTTCCTTTTCTACTCATAAACGAGGAAATTATCCTTATCTCCCAACGGATGGTTGGCAGTAGCACTGTAAATTGTAGGAGACAAGTTATTACTTATTATAAGCTACATGTATAATTCAACCATAAGGGATCTAGGATTCTAGGTACCATACATGATGGGGATTTCAATTACAAGTTAATTTTATTAGATATTTTCTTGTGCAAATACAAGATAAACAAACATACTAAGGAAAGTAAATTAAACATTGGCTTGTATTACAACCATAGTTGTTAAAGGCAGCTACCCGCCTTGCCTATTTTGCGCTTTGGGGGTTGGGCGCCTTTTAGAGTTTGGGCGGTCGACTACATGCCTTTTTGTTGAGGCGTCCGTATTTCTTAGTTAGGGCATGAGGTGGAAGGCGTCCGCCTTTTGAAAAAAAGCATACCATGCATACTCGATAGGGGTGTTTAACCTAAATATAAATGTTTTAGGGAAGGGGTAAGTTCGTTTTTGTCCACTGTACTTTAAGGGTACTTTTACTTTAACCATTGTACCTTTTTATTAACAAAAAACCATTGTACTTTGAAAAACCTATCATTTTGAACCCAAATTCACGAATTAGGGCACGGATAAGGGACGAATTACAAAACAAATTGGTACAAGGGTGATAGGTTTTTCAAAGTACAATGGTTCTTATGTTACTAAAAAATGGTTAAAGTGAAAGTTGGATAAAAGTACGACGGATGAAAATTAAGTTTAGCCTTTAGGGAATTTTAGTCGTACTAGTGTTTTTGTTTTTCTGCTAAATCACGTCGTTTTCGGAGTTTTAGGAGGAATAGAGAAGACAATTGCTTGCCCTAATGTCTCGATGAGGTCAAAAGAAAGAAGACATGGTACTGCAATGGAGGACCAATAATACCTACCTTTTAGCTCACTTGTGTGATTCAAAGTCCTCAGAGTCGATTTTGGGTTTCGATTGTTTTGGCGTAATCGTGGTTCGGCGCCTCCAAATATGTTTGGCAACGTCAGTTTTCTTCGTGGTTTCCTTTCTTCTGTAATTCTGGTCGTGCATTCTGTTTTTGGGTTTTATCTTTTCCTTTTGTTTTTAGCTCTTAACATTTTCACTTTATGGCCTTCTCGAAAGCTTTAAAGCAATTGTGGAAGACATAAGTGATGTACTTATGTTTGTATTTCCCAGAAAAATTAATCAACAACAATTTCTTTGTTATTTTTTTTTTTTTTTACTTTTTAAGTTCATAGTATAACAATTAGCTACTTCGATAATGTGTTCCTTTGCTTTAGAATTCTCAATATTTGGGTGTTGAAATGTGTTATGATCCTTTTATATGTGGAATCGTGACATTTATTCAGTGCATCATTTGTTTATAACATGTTCTAAGCTTTGTTTTAACATATGTTTCATATACCTAGATTATATATTTGTTTTAATTTTATTTCTATTTTCCACCTTGCTCGCCTTTCGGCTACCTTTTAAACACGTCGCCTTTCGCATTTTTCTGCATGTCTCTCCCGCCGCTCGCCTTTCGCCATTTTTTAATAAGAAAAGAAGATTGTCTTAGAAGATCAATTTAGGCCAAAATACGTTTACCCCCCTAAAATATCCATCAATTCCCACTTTGCACCCCTGTTTGAAAAGTCGGTCTGTTTGGTAACCGAGTTTTCAATATTTCCCAATTTAACCCCAGCTCAAACGTTCGTTAGAAAACTAACGTTAAATTGCACATCCCTGTCACATGATGGCCATATCAGTCTTTTCCATGTAAATTGATTCAAAACTACGTTGTATTGATGGAAGTAACACTAAATAAAGAGAAAAAGAAAAAAGGAAAAATATCCCTTTCCTATAAAAGCATGCCTGGACTTGACAAGATTCATTCTTCATTAATTTTCCAAATAAGTAATTGCATCAACAAAATCAGTAGAACCATAACACACATACTCTTTCTCTCTTTTGTGGTTAATCGCTCTTCCTCTCCAATGGCGGCGATGACGACGACTCGGTGAGAAGCAGAGGAGAAGCGGCAAGTGCTTGACTCAGCTAGGTCGGTGTCGACTCTGTTAGGCAAAATGGATGGGTCTTCTTCATCAGCTACGTCGTCATTTCTGAATTAGGGGGTTAGATTAAAGCCAGATTTGGGTCCTTTGTTAAAGCCAAATCTGGGTTTTTCATTTAAAAAAATTGTTACAATAATTTGGGGCTGAAGAAGGGGTTTTAATTGAAGCCATTCACAGTATTTCTTATTTTCATGGCAGTAATTAGTTTGATTTTGTGGATTGAAATTGGTGAGTTGTGGTGGCAATGTGGTTGGTTATGGTGGTGACATGCGGCATGGTGGTGGTTATGGCAGTAGGCTGATGGTTTTAAACCCAAATATGGATATTCTTTATCCTTTTCCTTTCCCTTTCCCTTTTCCTTTTCCTTGTCTTTTTCTTTTCTTTTTCCTTTCCTTTTCTTTTCTTTTCTTTTCGTTTCTTTTCTTTTCTTTTCTTTTCTTTTTCCTTTTTTTAAATGTTATTTTCTCAATACGACGCCGTTTTGAATCAATTTACATTGAAAATACTGAAATGCCCATCACGTGACATGGCATGTGCAATTTAACGTTAGTTTTCTAAGGACCGTTTGAGTTGGGGGGGGGGGGGTAAAGTGAGAATAATTGAAAACTTGGTTACCAAACATACCGACTTTCCAAACGGGGGTGTAAAGTGGGAATCAATGGGTACTTTAGGTGGGTAAACGTATTTTGGCCTGTACCATCAATTTACAAAAGGATAGGCAAGGTGTCCATCAAAAAGAAAATGAAAAGAAAAGCAAGAAACTACATCAAGCTAAAGCAGCAACCCAATATCTCTTCAAGTCATTTAATGTGCCCCCATTGAATCAAATAGTTTGTCTAGTTTATTGGTAAGTTGTGAGACTAATAATCTTTTGGTCGGTGGGTACGGGTCTTTAAGAGCAACTGCAATGGTGGGCATCAAAATCAAATTTTGATGCCCACATGAAAGAGTTTAAATCTCCAATGCTAAAAATCATAGGTATCAAATTTTGATAAAGAGTTAGGGAAGGTACCAAATTTGGTACCTTTTTTAACTTCTTCACTTTGTCAAGTTGTATCTTTTTATATCAATTAATTATTTATTTATTTAACATTTACATTTATTTAGTTTTATTTTTTGTATATTTATAAAACAAAAAAATTAATTATTAATTTGTTAATGTAAAAGATTTTTTTTTAAAATTTATTTAGTATACATATTTTTTTTACTTTATTTTTAATACAATTAGCATTCAATTATTATTTAACACTATTTATATAAAAATATTAAATTTGAGAATTTCAATAAAACAAAAATAAAAATATTAAATTATTAATTTGATACCTACCATTGGAGATAGTAATTTGATACCTTGTGAATAGTGTCATAGGTATCAAAATTTGATTTTGATACCTATGACTTAACTCCATGCATTGGAGATGCCCCAAATAAGCATATTTTTTTCACAATTTTACATTTTGAATCTTTATAGTGTAATTTGTGCACCCACTTATAAAAGTCCCTAGCTCCGCCACTTGTCCATAGCGTCAAGCTTAGTTTGGTGTAACGAATTAGGCGAAAATTTGTGGTTCTCAAATGCTTTATATCTTTTCTTAGGGCCAAATAACGTTTACCCCTAAAGTATCCACCCAATCCCACTTTGTACCCTAGTTTGAAAAGTCGATATGTTTGGTACTTTAATTTCCAAATCGTTCTACTTTATCCCCTGCTACATTCCAAATCGTCCCACTTTACCCCCTGGTCAAGTGCATGTCGGGGGGTAAAGTGGGACGATTTGGAAATTAAAGTAACAAACATACTGCTGACTTTTCAAAATGGGGTGCAAAGTGAGATTGGGTGGATATTTTGGAGGAGTAAACACGGCCTTTTCTTAGCTACAAATAAACTGTACTATCTTTATATTTGCATCCTAGTTACGGTCTTTGAGAATCTGAATTTGTAAAACATGCATAGTATTCATTTTATATCTTAGCTTTGTCAATACATCTTAGAAGTTGATGAGGAGAAGGATGAGTTTATGAGGAGTCAACCTGTCCTGTTTTTATGTTTTGAATCTACTGTTATTTATGGCATATGTCTTTCTCCTTTTGTCTGGAGCAGCTAGGCCAGCTTAGACTAATTCCTCGAATTATAATTGGACACAGCTTTGGAGGAAAAGGTAATTCTAGGTTTAAGCTTCATTTGATTATAACTTACTTCTGATCAAGTGATATTCACATTTTTAACATATTATTATTATCTTGGTAATGCATATGCTTATCTTTTATGTTGTTGGTTTAGTTGCCTTGAGCATGGTGGAACAGGCTGCAAAGCCACTCGCACGACCTGTAAGAGTAAGTATTACTCCTTCCGTCCCATAATAACTGTCACTCTTTCCTTTTTGGTCCGTCCAAAAATAAATGTCGCATTTCTATATAAGAAAATATTGCTGGTGCAGTTCACCCATTGTGCAAGCACTGCATAAACATGTAAAGCACATTCCTTAAACATGTTTACAAGTCAAATGCGACATATATTATGGGAAGGAGGGAATATTACGTATGCTTGAACATCTTCTATTTCACTGGTAATTTGACCTTAATTTTTTTGGGACAAAAATGAACATAATACCCAATGTTGGATAACAAAAGGCTAGCTTCCATATGTATGATCATGGCGCCACCCTCTAATAGCCATAGCCATACTTGGCTTTTGGTTGAGTCTTCACTTTAACATGCACCAGAGTATGCTTTTTTCAGTCTCAAAGTTTGGACTTCAATTTAGTGGTCACTCCTTATCACTTTGCTTTTTCTATCACACCTCTGCCTCTAGTCCAGGTACATCTTAGGGCAAGGGAAGAATTACGATATCTATGTTGTCATAATGGATTCCTGAAGCCTAGCTTCAATATACCAGTTCAGACACATACACATGTTTCCTGCTTTTAGACATACATCTATCTTAAATATTGATAATTATCGGTGGTTATTGTTAGAGTAGTGGAGTCAAGTGGTGGGTTTCTATTTCTTGAGTTGTAAGAGTTACTCTTGGAGTGTTGTTTGGGTATATTGAAAGTGGCATCTTTCGAGTCCTCCCCCTTTATAAGAGTAATAAAATAATTTGATCCTAGGGCTGTGACAACCTGTAGGCATTTCATTATATGCTGAATGTTTCATGTTTAGCATGATAATTGAGTACTCTTTGTATTCCAAAGAACTTAAATCGATATTACTAGATCATGTAATAACTTTCTGAAATTTAACTGCATGATGCTACTCACTTAACCAATTATCAGCTGATACTTTAGGGAGTTTTTTGTACCTCAAAAGAAAATGATGGACACTTCTACATTGTATTAGGTTTCTTTTTTTAAAAGATAATCTGTTTGTTCATAAGCAGCACATGTTTATTTTTGACATAAATTCAGGAATTGTTCCTATCATGGTTGAACCATGTCATCAATTTTCTGACATGTATAGATATGTGTGTGTGTATGTATAAATATATATATATATATATCAGTTATCATGTCGAGCCACTCAATTAATGAGGAAAACATATTTTCATTCAAAAGATACCACAACTGTTTTGATCTATTACTGCTGTAAAGCATGGGGGGGGGGGGGTCAAAATGAAGCCATCATGCTTTCCCAAACTTCCATACCGCTGGAACTAAAGTACAGTTATAATCTTTTAAATGACATGCACACCATGGTTCAGCAATAAATACCAACTCCTTCATTTCCCAAGAAAATCAACACGACAACAGTCCGAAACAACTTTAATTTTGAAATTTTGAACCATAATTAACTATTAAAAATGAAAAAATCATAAACTAAAATAAAAGACACATAGGCATACACATTATGTGTGTCTTATTTCACTACTACTCTAACAGTCAATTAACAGTCTTGACATTGTGCATTATGTGGATTAAATTATTTCCGTAAGTGCCCAACATCTTTTGTGTCTCATTGTATCGTTTCATTCACAGTTTCAGTGCATAAAATAAAGGGTTACATCATGGTTTTCTGCTGCCTTCTATAGTTCCTACCACATCTTCTCTTTTGCTTATTCTTCTTTCTTCCTAAATGTATTATGTCTAAAGGTTTGGGTTTTAGATGCCACACCTGGAACAGTTCGTGCCGGTGGAGATGGAGATGATCATCCTGCTGAGCTGATCTCCTTCTTACAGAGATTGCCAAAGGAGGTGAAATAATTCTTCAAATTTTTTCCTTTTGTTTTTTTTATAAATTGCAAATCGTATCTTTTAGGCTATATCCTTGCTATGCATAAACCTCTTTAATCTAATATAATTGTCAGACCATTGTTAAATTCTTTCAGTCACATGTTATGAAAAGCTCAATGCTTTCTTCCTTCTAGTTTTCATATGTATTTCCCCTCCATATACCGGTACAAGTGTTGAACCACGCATTGAAACAAAAAAACTTTGAACTTTTGTCATGTCATTACCAAACTCTCACATGATCTGTCTCCTCTTGCCTTTACCCTTGACAGCCGCCTTTAGAGGATTATATGTGACACTTGAGATGAGATCGGAGTGCAGCCATGAATTTGGGTCATCTAGCTTGTTAGTTTTCTTTTGGTATCTGTAGTCAACTTAAACTTCTTGTATTTTTCCTACTTTCTTCCTTCTCCTTCTCCTTCTCCTTTTTCCACCTGTAGGACAGCTAGTCCTCTGATCAGTATGCTATCTCTTCATTCTTATTAAACTCTTCTTTGATCAAGTTTTTTCTTAAACTTCACGGATTGAGCCTGAAAAGGTTGTTATGCTCTCTCCCTCTACATTCTAACTCTTTCTTTCCATACCTTCTTTTTCTGTGAAAGTCCTTGGCATCTCCATTACCCTCGCGTCCTCCTTTGAGGGGACTTCTACCCTCAATCACTTCTATCCTTTGCCTGTATTACCCTCCACCATCTCCTCAGATTTGCTCCGTAACAGCATGGTTGATGAACAGGCAGTGATTGCCAAGTCTTTGCTTCCATTTCATTGGCATGCTTGACAGTTTATATATATATATATTTTTTTTTAAGTTGGTTTCTTGTGTAATTGTTTTCAAGGCATATCACTTCTTGCCAGTATGTCATTGTATTTTTTATTTTATTTTAACTTCTTTTCTATTGAAAATTTCCATGATTATTTAATTTTGTTAGAATAATGAAATGAAATCATCTACTACAAACTCTTCAGCTTCCATTAAATTTATTCCATTAAATTTATTCATGTAAATAATTGAATCATTTGTGCTGAATTTTATAAGTTCAGATTGAAAGGAGGAAGGGATGCTGAATGCATGTTAGCGTCCTTCTCTGTATGTTAGGATACTTTAGTAATGTGCAGTACCATCTTACTGGTAACCACAAAGCAAATAGTGGATTTGGACAGTGTTATGTAACAAATTTATCTGAAAACTAAAGCTGAAGAGTGTATATATGTTTCAACACTACCTGTTATGTGTGACCTCACTAACACGTGGAGCGATTAACTGCAGCGTAAAATTTGTTCTTCAATAGGGATGCCTCATCAATGAGTCATATTTGCAACCGCCATCTTACCTCTTTTCTATCCATTAATCATATGAATTCCAAGAGATGCAACCCTGGGAAGAAAGGGCCTTGCTCATCTCTACCCATCCCTGCCTTTATGAGTAGTCTGTAGGCATTCTTCTGTTCCGTTCTTATTATGTCCATAATCAACACACATGCAAAAATAAATTAAAGTTGTAAAAGTATCACTCTGTGCTCCAATTATATTAACTTCCATCTTTAATCTTTCTTCAAGGAAGGTCTCTTCAAAGCTGGACATTGTCAATGCTCTCGTTAATGATGGGTTCTCAAAGGATGTAGCGCAGGTAAATCTCAAACAGAGCTGATCTTCGAAATCTCTTTTCTTTAATTTCAGATGCTAGGTCCTTGATATAGACTTCCAGTCTGCCTTCTTTGTTGATGATTCTTACTAGTGTTTACTCGAAAGGTGACATGTCATTGTATCTTTATTGTTTACATGGACATTGGCTCAGAGACTTATAGAAACCGTACAGAATAGAACGAAAAGAATTGTAGCAATGTTTGGAAACAAAAACTATTATACATCCTGAGATATGGGCAAGCTCAATCTTTACTTGATTACAGTCCTCACGCATGATCATCTCTTATTATCAAAAACCAGACCACATGAGAGTATGAGTTTGTGCTCTCACAAAGTAAACTGAACCTGGACTTCAATCTTTTATTTAACAAGTTTGAGTGCAAAGGTACAGGTCTGTGAAAAATTGATCGCAAGATATATGTATGACATAAGTTGTTCATTTGTAGCCATCTTCCCAATTTACTGGACAAATATCTCTAAATTAACTTGCTACCGGGGTACTTGCTGTATTATAGATGTTAGAGATCTCTACGGGATTATTAGTTTATTACTCCATCAAAAGTACTATCTGTAAGGGAAACTTCTAACGTTTAGATAATGGAGTCTGCTTGCCCCCACCCCTCTCCCCAGTTGACCTGTTGAACCTTCCATTCGCTTCCACCTCTTTTCACTTGTGGTATAGGTACAACGAATTGGTTATGTCATGCCAAAGGAATAGTGACCTTGGGGACCCTAATTAAAAGAGGTCTTCAGAGTTCCTAAAGCCGGCCCTTGGAAGCAGCTCCAGGGGATCGAGTCTAGGGTTACCCTTGGAGCTCTGATTGCAAGAGACACTTCCAACAGGGTGACAACCATAGGAATGCCTGCTACCTATTAGCTACTGTAGGCCTGCAACAATTGGGAACCTAGAGGTGACTACAATACCTGACCAATAGCTCTTTGGATAAGGTTCTTTATTAACATTTTCCAAGGTTCTAAAAAGCGCTAGGCGGATGCTAGGCGGCGGATCCGGGCCTAGCGCCTAGGCGGGGACTAGTCGGGATTAGTTGGGATTAGTCGGGACCTAGGCGAGGCTTAGAACTAGGCGTTAGAGAGGGGCCTAGCGCCTAGGCGGGGCCTAGGCGCCTTTAGGCGGGGTCTTTTAGAACACTAACATTTTCTTGCAGGCTTGTCACTTGTGGGTTATCGTGGAGAGGGACGTTCACCACTCCCAAGACAATAAATAAATCACTAACGAAAAAAATGCTGAATACATTAAGATAAATATTTTAACCTAAAAACGTAGGAATCATCAATAAATGGATAAACAATTTTTTTTTTTTATACTCAACATTAACTTCTCTTCTTTACGCTGTTTGTTTCTTGTCTTTTCCAGTGGGTTGTGACAAACCTTCGACAGACTAGCTCCCCTCCTGCTTCATCTTCTGGCTTCTCTTGGGCTTTTGACCTTGATGGAATTGCTGAGATGTATCAGTCCTATGAAGACACAAATTTATGGTATCTTACCCTTTCATTGCATTGGATTGGATGTTAAATCTGGTTCTGACACATCTTCGTATTTCCTGCTACTGGCTTATTGAATAATAAGGTTTTCAGTTGAGTGTTTATTGCTAGAGAGGAAACTTTCATATTGTTTAAACTATTTGTGTCATAGGCAATAGAACTTTGGGGTTACTTTCCTTTAGCCACCAGTGGCGAAGCCACATCATGCAATAAGGGGTTACCTGACCCCCCCCCTCCTTTATCACTGAAATTATGCATTCTAGTACCATTGAATTGTGAATTTTTGACTTTTTATTATAAATACAATAATTTTTTTAATCTTAACCCTTTTTTTTTAGGGAAATAAAATGCACTATATTGTAACCTTGGCCTGCATTTGAATCAACTTCAGATATTAAAATATCCACGTGGACGATGGGGTTTGATTTATATTTTTATTGATTTTTAAGTTATTTTTTTAATTATATTATATTTTATTTATTTTTCCGTTTTTTCTTTTATTTATTTATTGTTTCCTTTTGCCCCCCTTCCCCCCTTATTCAATTTATGATTCCATATGACGATTCATATTAGCCGACCTCAAATCGTTTTGGGGTCATATTCATGTTAGCCGACCCCAATCGTTTTGGGGACTAAGGCTTTGTTGTTGTTGTTGTTGGTTTGCACACTTCCAACATAATCCTGTTCTTCACTGCTGGCTGGCTTAAATTAGAAGACTTAGCTATTTGGAACCTAAAGTTCTGGCTTCCTTGTATTGAACGTAATCTTTACACTTTGTTGAAATCACTGAGTTATGAGCATTTGGATGGAAGAACACCTCAAACATAAGAATTTTAAGGATATAACTATGTTCTTGCAATTCTGTTATACAAATGGTATTGAAAATTTTGGAAGTTCAATGATTTTAGCCTAGCAACTTTCGAAATGGGACTATCTTATTCGGACAAACAAAAATGGCTAATGGGAACATCTTTATGGGACGGAGGGAGTATGTTTTAGGATTAAACATTTCTTTTAAAGAACTGCAGCAGGGGTAAGCATCTTCAACCAGGCAGCCATCGACTCCCTTGTTTCACTTGGTGACAAGATGATTGGTAACTGTGGGAAGGAAGCGATAGGTTAAGTATTAAATAAAAAGTGTGTCAAGTTGGGGATTGGGGGATGTGCTGCCTACGATATGCCCTGCTTTGCAATAGATAATGTTGAAAAAGGACATCATTGTTTCCATATTGATGGTTTCAGTTTTTTTAGGAAATTCTTATCTTATTTTATACTCCCTCCGTCCCATAAAGATGTTCCCATTTGCCATGTTTGTTTGTTTCAAAAAAAGTTTTCTCATTTCTATATTTGAATGACTAAAACCATTGAATCCCACATTATCCATGTGATAAAAATGTGTACTCTTTAATTACTATGGTTGTGACTGTAATATTCACTTTCATCAAGGGTAATCTTAGAAAAGTAGACACATCACTAAAAACTTGGAATAGTCAAATGGGAACATCATTTTGGGACGGATGGAGTATTAATTACTGGTTTGCAAAATATACCTGCAGGAAAGTAGTTGAAGATGTGCCTCGTGGTGTACATGTGAACTTTTTAAAGGCAGAAAGGAGCTTGCATAGATGGGCACTTGGAGATCTGCAGAGGATTCATGCTGCTGAGGAGCAAGCTGCTGATGAAGGTGCTGGTGTCGAAATGCATGTTTTGGAAGATGCAGGTCACTGGGTATGTTTTCCACCCAGTCTCGCCTTGTTCTACTACCTGCTGCATGTTTATATCCTCCCATTTAAGATGAGAAAATTCAGATCACGGGACAATAAGGACAAAAATATATTATGCTGCTCCAGTTCTTAATCTCACCAGAGCGTAGCTAACAGTATAATGATTAGTTGCGTGCTCTCAGCGGCTATTTCCTTTCTCTTTTATCTATTTACCCCCTGTCCCTAAATAATTCTCCATTTCGAAAATAAAATAAGAATAAAAAAATATTCCCCTTAATTAGTGTCCATTTTTTTTTTTGTAAAGTTAGTAAACCCTCCCCTTCACATCTTGATGTTCTTATTTGCACCTTTACTCATCTGGTCATATACGGAGATCATTAAAGGTATTTATGGATGTATGTCACTAAAAGTCCTTATAACTCAACTCTCTACATGTCTCTTCAAACAAAAAAATGGAGATTTATTTATGGACGAGGCATTATCATTTAAGGTACTTGTTAATGATTCTATGCACAACGTTTGCCCATCATTTACTCTTGAATTTCCTTATTCTCCGTGTTGGACCTCCTGTTACATGTTCTTCCCTCTCCTTATTTGAGTTATGATTAGTTATGATATTACATGACATCTGGATTAAAACGAGAAACATACCTATCCTATTTGTTCTTGCATTTTGCTTGTTGCCCTTGTTAACATGTTACGATATTCTGATGCAATTTCCTTTTGGCAGGTACATGCTGATAACCCTGATGGCCTTTTCAAGATACTTTCCTTGTCATTTCAAGGTGTGTAACCTATGAATAGAAGCTGAAGACACCCTCATACTACAGTTTTATGTCCATTTTTGTTTTATGTCCATTTTTGTTTGTTGTTTCATTTGTGCATTCTTTAGCCATTTTAGGCCCCCCCACAAATGTTACTTGGTCTGGTATAGCTAGCAACTACTCCCTCCGTCCCGAAAAGATAGTCCCATTTGACTTTTGTGCATTCTTTGGTCTTTTTAGGCCCCCACAAATGTAATTGGTCTGGTATAGCTAGCAACTACTCCCTCCATCCCAGAAAGATATTTCCATTTGACTTTTGATGGTAAACACAAGTGAACTTTGACCAAACATTGTCGATCTATATATCCTCATAAATTTCTAAAAATTGTTATTGACAAATCACTTGTGACTTGTCAATAACAGATTTTTGATTTGAACATTGACTCAGAATGGTACTTGGCATATATAAGTCTTACATGTTTTACCTCATATTATTGGAATGGTTGCTTATTGCCTGTCATGGTCCTAAATGGGGATCTCAAGTAATGGGAATAGACACATTACTAAATGCTCCTCAGATCTTATTTATTTTTTTTGGCAAATGCCTAGTAAGTGCTCGAAGTTTGGGGGTTGTTCATTGGATGAGGTCTGAAGTTCTAAAACTCGTTCATTAGTGCCTAAAAGTAGGAAAACTAAGCAATTAAGTGCTTTTTGTCAAAAATGTCAGATTTTCCTGTTAAATAAGCATGTGATATGAACCTGTGGACTTATTTGAAATTAATGTTACTATTTAAGGGATAAAATAAATATTTTAAACTTTAAAGGATTAAACGTAACATTTTCACTAATATATACTCCTCTGTCCTTCCTCAAATTGAATCAACTTTTTGTTGCCGGTGATTAGAAATGTAAAGTAGACACATTACTAAAACATGGTACTAAATGGGGATTTCAAGTAATGGGAATAAGCACATTACTAAATGCTCCTCCCATCTCATAATAAAAAAGTCAGGATCTTATTTATTTTTTGGCAAATGCCAAGTAAAGGCTCGAAGTTTGGGGGATATTCATAGTATGTGGTCTGAAGTTCTAAAACTCATAGATCAGAGCTCTAAAAGTAGGAAAAACTAAGCAAATAAGGGCTTATCAGGGACTAAAAGTAGGAAAAACTAAGCAATTAAGAGTTTTTTTTTTTTGTCATAAATATTAGATTTTCCCATTAAATAAGCATGTAACATGAACCTGTGGACTTAATTAAAATTAATGTTACTATTTAAGGGATAAAATGAATATTTAAACTTTAAAGGATTAAACGTAACTTTTTCACTAATATATACTCCCTCTGTTGTATCTCAAATTTGACCAACATTTTGTTCAAGGTGATTAAGGGAAAGTAAAATATGAAAGACGTTATGAGTATCAAAAGTAAAATATGAAAGATAATGAGTGCGAGAAATATTAAGTTGATCGATATTGTAAATATAAAAGTTAAGTAGGTGGGAGTAAAAGTAAAAAATATTTACCATTTTGGAATTCTGATTTGAGGTGGGACGAATGAAAATGACATAAATTTTTAAATTTGAAGCTGGACTGAGGGAGTAATTCACTAAATTAATTTTTTTAAAATATCATGTTTTACTAAATTAATTTTATTTTTTTTGAAAAGTAATTTCACTAAACTTTTTATTTTTAAAAAAGTATTCACGAAATTAGTTTTTTTTTTAAATAATATTTTATTACAATAATCTAGCCTAATATCTGAATTCCTAAAATTGCAATTACGAAAACAGTGGCTTTGAGGAAAATTAAAACCCGTACAACCCCCTCCCCCCCCTCCCCCTCAATTTATCCGCTGGACTAAGACTACTCACATTGGTGAGAGAAAGTCAAGAAATGCCATGACTTTGGGCAGCCAGCCAACCCAGGTTGGCCCTGGTTGGGTCACAATTTTTTTTTTATTTTGTACACATGTTACCCTTTCATTGGGTGACACGTGTTTATATAAATATATTTTTAAAATTAATATATTTATATAATTATATAAAACAATAAAATAAAAAATATATCAAAATTCATTTTTTTATAATTGTATGGGTAATTATTTTTAATAATTGTACGGGTAATTTTAGAAATATTATTAATAATACATTATTTAAAAAAATAAAATGATAAGTATTTTAGGTAAGTTGAAGTAAAGAAAAATAAACATTTTATTGAAAGGTTGGGTTGGGTACTGATGAGAGTATAAATTATACTACCTCCGTCCCACCTCAATTGATCCACTTTCCTTTTTGGGACGTCCCACCTCAATTGATTGATTCCTTAAATGGAAAGTTTTTCATATATTTATACCCTTATCATCTCCATATATTTACAAAAAAATCATTCATTATACCCTTATAAAGTTAACATATTTACAAAAAAATCAATCATTAACTTACTATTCCTCCCACTCATTCTATCTCCTATTAAATATTTTTAACTTTTACATTCTCTCTCATATTCCCTACCACACATTTAACTTTTACATTCTCTCTCCTCTAATTTCTACCCACTTTATTCATTTTTCTTAAAAAATCGTGAAATAAATCAAGGGATCAATTGAGTCGGGACGAAGGGAGTATAAGGTTAGAGTGGTGTATATGGAAGTGGAAGAAATTAATATTTTATTTGAGGTTGGGTTGGGTTGAGGTCACTGATGACTGATGAGGATAGTCGAAGGGCCCGTTTGATTTAGTTATTGATATGTACTAATGACTTATTACTTATCACTGATAATCAGGGAGTGTTAGGGATAGAAGACGCAAAATCAATTAACTTGTTCCATACCTAAGCCTGGGGTTGGACCTGGGGAGCATTATATAAAGCTGATGATGCCAAAAAGTCGAATCAGCCCAAGTCCAAGCGATCGGTAGTGCTCCGGCGATTGATTAGCCTGAAAATAGGACAAAACACGTAAAATAAGCCGGGGCTTCACCGGCGAAGGCTCTCCGGCGTGAGAGTGAGTTCACGATTTATAGAGAGAGTATAATTTGACAGAGTTTCGAGTCATAAAAGTAACGTACCAGAATATGAAAATAATGACTTGTATTTATAGTGATGGATAGAATTCATGTTGAATTTGGACTGTAAAGAGATAAGGTATAATCCTAGGAAGATTATATCTGTTAGAGAGTCCTTATTTGATTGAAATTGATATAGAAAGGTACAATCCTTATTAGATTATAACTGCTTAATCCTTGTTTGAATAGGATACCAATGACTGCTCTGCCGAAAAGCCGAGATGCATAAATTCCTTATCTCGTCATATGCAGATAGGCCGAGATGAATGAATTCATTTCCTCGTCATATGAAGATATGCCGAGATGCATGAATTCCTTTCCTCGTCATATGAAGATATGTTGAGATGCAAATATTCCTCTCCTCGTCATTCATGGTCATCTTGGTCCATGATGAGCCGGGGAGGGAAGGAGAAATAAGTGGCGCCCGTCATGACAACATCAAGGCCGAGGGAGGCACCTCGTCCTCAAGGGAGACGATCTCGGCCTACGAGGGAGGTCTCCTCGGCCCTTATAGCTGGGCCTCATTTATGTTTGCTTGCTGGGCCTTGGTCGGCCTTGTTGATGCCGAAGTACGGAACGAGGAAGCACAGTTATTACCTCATAACTTGATATTTGATGAATTATGTTTATGGCCCAATTCACTCGGGCCTGACCCGAACAAACCTATGTTCGTATCTCAATTTATACTGTTCAAAAGCCAAAAGAGTAAAAGGACTATCAGGAGGAGTGAGGCTGGCCTTCAGGTGAATCATGCGTGGATCGGCTGACATATGATATCCATAGCCACCAGAGAAGGATTATTCCACAAAACCCATAAGCCTCCTGAACAACCCATACCCGGCACCACTGCTTTAAACTGGAACGGAAAAGCTGCGAGATCACGGTAAGATTGCTCTGTCGAAGCTCTAGTTTCAACTTTCAAGAAGTATCAAGATGTCTAGATTGTGAGTGTGAATGAGCTGATTGACCTCCAACTGGAAAGTAGCTCTTTTGGTACCGTTACAATTCCAAGAGAATATCTTCGTTTGCAAAGAAGAGTTGGGGAAGCCCTCCGGCGAGTAATCATGGAAATATATCGTCGGTGTGACAAAAATGAGTATATTGGTCAAATTTACAAAAACTGTATAGTTCAGTGATTTTTGGTGCACTTTTTTCTTTATATTTTTATGTATAAATTAATCTATTATTATTATTCTAATTGATACTAGCTTAATTAAAATGTGTAACTCATTTTATCATTTGATGTTACCAGTAGCACGCCAAAGTGCTTTAGATCAATCGACATCCGATATTTCTTTCTATATACTCCCTTCGACCCATTAATAATTTCACTTTTTGCCATTTTGGGTGTCCCATTAAAAGCTTCACCTTTTCTTTTTTGGCAAAGAATCTTTACTATTCCCTCCACTCATTCTCTCCTACATTATTTTAATACTCACAACACCATTATAATTTATTATTCCCACCACTCATTCTCTTTCCTATTTTTCAAATTTCTCTCTTCTATTTTCAAATTACATTCACAACATTTTTTCTTCCCACCCATTTTCTTAATTTGCGTTCCGAAGCCAAAATGGTGAAGGAAATAATGGGACGGAGGGAGTATATGAAAAGACATGGGTTCAATTCCCATAAAAGAAATAACTTAATGCATTTATTAATATAAAACTCAATTAAAAAAAATGTTAAGAGTAACACATACTCCCTCCGTCCCGGAACATAATTCACAAACACTGTTTGCACTGGTTTTAAGGAGAGAGTATTATATTGAAAGTGTTGTGAGTGTGAAAATAAAATAGGAGAGAGAATGAGTAGAGAGAATAGTAAATTATAATGGTGTTGTGAGTATTAAAATAATGTAGGAGAGAGAATGAGTGGAGGGAATAGTAAAGATTCCTTTCCATTTTAGGTAAGTTTTAAATGTGTGAAGTAAGTTTTGGGACGCCCAAAAGGGAAAGTGTGAAGATTGTTCCGGGACGGAGGGAGTATTTTGTTTGATAATAGTTTATATTGATCAGTATAATAACTTTTTGATTAGTCAAATAATAACTAAAAATTTACCTTTAGAGGAATACTTGAAATTGTATAAAATTTAGGGAGTCAAATTGCATTTTCTAACTTATTTTTAACGACTAACTGAAGAAACGTTTAAATTGCAACAAAAATCTATGTAAAGATGATTTTTGTGCAATTTATTTATGTTAAAGATTTAAATTGGAATTTAAAAAGACTTGTACATTTTTTAATTATCTCTTTAACTAAATTGTAAAGGGTAAATGACAAATTAAGGCTTTAAGTACATAGGGTGTTTACTAAAATGGACCCTCACATTTGTTTGTTTTTGCCGACAGAGCTCCAAATAAACTTGTTTTGCCAATTAGGGACTTTTTGACAGAAATCGTTAGAAATTTTATTAAATTGTCATATGTCGTGCACGTGATCGACAGATTAGTTAGTGTGAAGTTGATTTAACTATTAAGGGGTTTAATAAAATTTTTAAATTTAAAGGGTTGAAAAGTAAATTTATTTTTAAAATATTAAATATCAATTTCTAAAAAATAATTAAGTAATCAAACTTTAAAAAAATTATATAGTTATCCTCTATATTAATTAATTTATTTTGAATTAAATATCATCCATAATTATTTTTTAAAAGGGAAGATAATATATTAAAACCTTTTAATAAATTATTATTTTTAGAAATAAATGAAAAAAAAACTTATAAATAGAATATTAAATAATTTAATTATGAATAATTATATTTACAAAATAAATATTTAATAGTTAATAATAAATACAGACATTAAATATCATTTCAATATACATTTTAATTTAATTGTTTAAAAAATATACTCCCTCCGCCCCAATAAAAGCTTCACTAATTACCCAAAAGGGCTTCCCGTTAGAAGCTTCACCTTTCCTTTTTTTGGTAAAGAATCTTTACTATTTCCTCCACTCATTCTCTCTCCTACATTATTTTAATACTCACAACACCATTATAATTTACTATTCCCTCCACTAATTCTCTCTCCTATTTTCAAATTACACTCACAACATTTTTTTTCCCTCCCATTTCCATAATTTGCGTGCCCACCCAAAACCCAAAAGGGTGAAGCACTTACTTATTGGGGCGGAGGGAGTATATACAAAGAAAAATAGATAAAAACTCTTGAAATAAAAGTTTTCTTAATCCAAAATCTTAGAATATCTAGCAGCAAAGCCAAGGCTTAAATTAAAAAGAAAAAAATAGTGAAAACCCAGCAACCAAAAATTGTTCCTTTCCTCCCGAGTTTGCAGAAGAACGACCATGAACACAAGAAAAAACCATCTGATTCTACCTTCTTTGCCTCCACCCCACCGACAATCCTCCCACCTTCACCTTCACCGATCTCCTTCGTCTTTTTCAACAATCGCGACATTTGATCTCCACCTTCAAAGGCCCACCATTGTTGTTCATCAAAGCTTTGAAATTTCATAAATGGTTGGGATTGTTAGGGTTTGAAATTGATGGTGACAGTTAGGAAAGAGATAGTGTGGGTGGCAAGGGAGGAAGGGGTTGGACTGACTGGTGGTGTGGCCAAAGGATAGCGTGAATCTAGGTTTGAGAAGAAGATATGTTGGGGTGGTAATATTTGGGAGAATATTTTTTTAGAGAATTGTTATGTACACCCGTAAAATTGTTGAGTAAACCCGTAAATTTCAAACTACAATTATGTCATCGAATAAAATGACTCTTAGGTAGGGGTGTCAGTGGTTCGGTCTGAACCGCGGTTCGAAACCGAACCGAACCAAACCATGCAGTTTGGTTCGACTTGTGAACATAAATGGTTCAGTTCACTTTTAAAAATTGACAAATCACTTGGTTCGGTTTGGTTTACGGTTTGACCTTTCAAACCGAGTCAAACCGAACCAAACCGAACCGTTCTAAACCGAACCGAGGTCTGAACCGCGAGACTGAACCGTGATCTGAACCACGAGACTGAACCGTGGTCTAAACCGATGAACTGAATTTTGCCAGTCTATTTTTATACACCTCCTCCCTCTTCTCCTTTATTTCCTTCTCCATGTGGGATAGTAATCAACCACATCCAAAGCCCTTCAAAGTTCAAACCATAACAATTGACAGTTTATCATTTCCTAAAAAAAATATAAACGGAGCTTAATCCCTTTTCCATCAAAAACAAAAAGAACAAGGTCCCAACCACACTATGTAACCAATTACATCTTCATATAGATCAAACCTCACACTACTTGCACTTGACCTTGTGCACGACCTACTACAACCCTTCAGGCCCGGTTCTTGGGCTGTGCAACATGGCCTACTGCACAGGGCCCCATTTCTTCCTAGGGCCCCAAAATTACCCCAACCCAATACTACATACATAGCCCAAAACATTAGCCCAAAACCTTATAACACAGAGAAGAAGAAAGCAGCGACGCAAATGGCAAACAACGCTGACTTCCCAAAAAAAAAAAAGAAGAAGAAGAAGAAGGAAGATTTGGCTCGGAAATTACGCAAGATCAAACGGCAATTCGAAAATCGCGGCTTGATTGAATTGAAGAGGCGACAACGATTGGCGATTGCAAAACAAACAACGGTAAAATCCAATTTCTTTTCTTCTCCGATCAATTTCTTTTCTTCTCCGACTCCGATCAATTTCTTACATCCTTTGTCGCGCAATTGTGCAAAAGCGCAAATTGCAATTCCCGTTGGCCATTGGCGTTTACTTGTTTGAATTTTGATCACCCATTTATTGTTAATCGGTTGTTCATCATTCATGTAGACTAGGTGTTTGTTAAAATGCCCGTGAGAGATTGAAGAGCTGAACTCTGAAGAAATTGTATTTGTGGCCTTGCCGGCTGCCGCCTTGGCCCTTGCGAGTTGCGCCGCTGCCTTGAAGAACTGAAAGAAGTCTCCAGAGTTCCAGGTTTTTTGTTCCATTTATTTGAAGTTTGAACTTTAATATTATTATTAAAAGTGTTACATTTTTATTTATTTTTTGTATTTTTAACTATGCCTCCAGAGAACAACTACTGCACTCCCATTACCCCCTTAAGCCAACAGTTTAGGACAGAAAACCCAGCTTTCAAACTGTAGGTAGATAGTCCTCGAAGGATAAATAGGTTTGGGTTTATTATGGCGTTACACGAACCACCAAAGGCGGGATATGGGTATCCCACACAAACCAACAAAAGAGTGTATCTATATCATTCTTGGATTTGATGAGAGTAAACAAAGCATCCTCGTATAACATACAACATTCATAAGGCAGGTAATACATAAACATGAACAGGCCCGTCCCAAAGTCTCCAGAAATTGTTTTTTTTTTTTTTGTATTTTTAACTATGCCTCCCAAGGGCCCATTATTTATATTAGCACAGGGCCTCAAAACTTATTGGGACGGGCCTGCAACCCTTTAACCTGTCTCCTTGACTTTCTTCGTGTTTAAATTTGGTGAGATACATTTAATTGGTGTTTGAATATAAGGGACTGATCTGGTGCCCAATTTGCTTTATTGCACAAGTCTTGAAAATATATTAAGTGCTTTGTTGAAATTTGGTGAGATACATTATATCATTGTTTCTTATTAAACTCATTAAACTCTATTTATTATTTGTTTAATTACAACTCATTGTTTTATGAAGTTTTTTTTTGCCAGATATGTCGCCAAGGAAGGAATTAACAGGTGAGGGCTCAAGAAAGAAAGGAAGAGGGCTGGCAAAATCAACAAAAAAAAATGGGGTAACGAAAAACTAAATATAATATGGAATGAATTTGGACAACTCGTTGGTGGGAAACATGCAAAACTAGCTACTCAGCTAGGATATTTTGTGAGAAATGGGGAAAATTTCCCATTAACTAGAGAATGGCATCAGATTGAACGTGCAGTTCTAGATCACGTATGGAGAGACGTTCTAGTAAGTTGTAATCCATATTTCTTGCATAAATCTCACGTTTACTTGATTATTTTTTCTTGGCTTTAGTTTTGTATTCTAGTAAGTAGTCAAAAGTCTTATGATTCTCTAACAATTGTTCTTTTTCTTTGTTGAATTGTATATATGATAATACCAATGCGCCTCCGGAGTATGAGCAAATTATGCATCTAGCTCTCAATAAACAATGGACAGACTGGAAATATCAGGTGAGACAAGCATATAATAAGTATGCAATAGACAACTTTATTTACTTGTAATATGTATTTGTTTAGATCTCATTTGCTTACTATGCAATTTTACTCACATTGATGATTATGACTTTGTAATATGGAAATGTCAGGTGAAATGTATGTATAATATGTATGAATCCGACAAGGAGCGATTGGCTCACCCACCCCATGCGTGTGTTGCGAATCAATGGGCTGAACTTGTTGCAATGTGGAGTACAGAAAAGGCTCGGGTATATTTCAAATTAATCTCAATCTATTATCGTGAATGTCTTATATAAGTAGTCAAATTAATACTAATATTATCTTCTTTTTTTTTCCAGGAATTATCACAAATAAACCAAGCGAATCGAGCAAAGCAAGAGTGCCTGAACAGGACTGGAAAAAAGTCGCATTGCACTCTCATAAAAGAGTTTGTAATCGTTCAATTTAGTTCTCAGTTGTCAATTAATGCTTCTTTTTGTATCGTATATAAATATTTTTTTTGTCAAATGATTCTATTATAAATGGTAGAGAGGAGATGAGGGATTACCCACCGATCGCGTTAGCGTGTTCATAGCTACGCGCACGGACAAAAGTGGTCAGGCTGCAGACGAAACCACCTCTCGTATGATCGTAAGTTAAAATTTCAACCTTTTCTGTTTCAGTTTTGTTCTTGTATAGAATACTTTTTCTATTTCTAACTTCATTTTCATAATATTAATTAAAGTTAAAACAATTATATTGAACATGTTGTTTTTTGTTACAGTTAACGTTAAATGATGCAATTGAAGATCTACCAGAGGAGGAACAAAACTCTCCCAGCAAGCGAGAACAGATATTCACAAATCTTATGGGAACTGATGACCATGGGAGAGTGCACTGTATGGGACAAGGTCTTACCAAAACTAGGGTGTTTGGTAAAGCCTCAACTTCTCAAAGTGCTTCTGCAGCCTATGTTACTGAACTTGAGACGACGATGTCATTAATGCAAAAGCAACTTGAGGATTAACGCCAAATGATAGAAGCTTTGCAACGTAGTATGCAACAGCGTGGAAATGGCAGTAATGAATAGGCGGTGGTATGTTTTCTTAAAGTTCTTGATCCGATTCTATCCATGATGAACTATCACTGTTGTGTTTCTTGCAATTTGCTCCCTTCCCTTGTATTTTTAATAAGTAGTGCTCATCTAACATTTTGACTACCCTTTTTGTTAAAGCAGTCCATACACTTGATGAAGTTGTTGGAGATGTTGTGCACTTATCCATTGGTGATTAAATTTCAGCTGATGATGGAATATTTGTATCAAGATACAGCTTGTTGATTGTAAACATTGATATTGTGTTGTATATATTGAGTTTTGGATACATGCAACTATCTTTTTTGTGTTAATGGTTATTATGTTGATATTGTGTTGTATATACATTTACGAAGCTTAGTTATTTTATATACAGGTTGAATTTGGTTTCTGCGGGTGTATTTTTGGTTATATACAGGTTGCATTTGTGTGTGTACAGGTTGAATTTGGTTTCTGCGGGTGTATTTTTGGGGAAAGTGAATTATACAGAGCTGACTAGAGCTGACTGGAAAAAAAAAGCTAGTTATTTACGGTGGATTTTTGAAACCGCCGTAAATAGGTCATTGGACAACTCGTCCCCCTTTGGGGATGAGGGTATCAGAGTGGGGTGAAAATGGGACGACTCGTGCTCTAATGGATGATTCGTCTCATAACTAGTTATTTACGGCGGTTCCTACTATCCGCCGTATATAAATATAATGGACGACTCGTCCCCAAAGGGGGACGAGGGTATCAGAGTGAGGTGAAAATGGGATGATTCGTGCTCTCTTGGACGACTCGTCTATTATATACGGCGGATCTACACTGCCGTATATAAATTTTCATTATATACGGCGGTTATCTACCACCATATAAATCTTCCTCAAATACGCCTTTTATACATACGGTATATTTGTATTTCATTATATACGACGGTCCATAAGCCGCCGTATTTGTACTCGATTATATATGGCGGTTGTATATTCGCCGTTTATAGTATTTACAGCGGAATATCCGCCGTAAATACTATATACGGCGATACTTTATACGGTGCACTATATACGGCGGATAGTCTGCCATAAATGATATATACGGCGGCTCGCGTACTATATACGGCGGTTAAAATCTGCCGTATATAAACATGTTTCCTGTAGTGACTACATCAACTGTTATCTCATCTTGATCCATATTAAGATATAATGATGCACCCAACTAAGTCGAAACTACATCAAAATACCCGAATATTTCACAAGTGTTCTAATCATGGGGTGGCATAAAACTTAAACATTTAAAAAGGTTTTTCCATATAGCAACAAACATCGCATGATTGTATATGAAACTTATGTGTACATAATCATGAACATGGAATTTCACAAAAGGATTCAAATAATCATGTTAATCGAATTAAATATGAACATCAAATCCTAAACAAACAATTTATTTCAACTTGAGAATTTACTGATCTAGATAATCAAAGTAAAGAGATTAATAACCCATGTAGAAGATTAATTACATTAATCATCCATTAATTATAATCATGTTATATCGCATATAATTGTTTCACAAAACAATACGCATATAATCATCAATCTATATCATCTAGCATGTTAAAGCATATAATCCAATTATATCTAGCATGCCAATTTAACCTAATCATAATTAAACCAGACTCTGATACCACTGTTGGATTTTTAGGGTAACATACGCAGCGGAAGACTTAGCATAAATCACAAAACCCTAGCCATGGATCCGTCTAATATGAGTAGATTAGAATTATGAATATATATTTACTAACCTTTGTAGCGATTTTGTCTTTCGTACACGTATTCGTAATCCAACTTGAATCGTAGACGAAGCTTTGATCTTCACCTTGTTCTTCCTTGTGATGAATCAACAATAGTAGGTCTTCAAGCTTTAGGTGATAAAACAATCACCCTCTACTGATAATCCACACGCGAACGAACCAAGAGCTATATCTTGTTGGATTGCTAGATGATCCTCTATTGTTGAAACTCTTTTCAACAATCTATGGCTGTTATGGAATTGAATCTATGGTGTTTTGATCTTTGATTCGTAATCAAAATCAATGAATTAGTGTTTCATAAACCCTAATTTTCGTGTGTCTTGGCTGAGGAAAAAGAGTCTATTTATACTTTATAAATATCCCTAACCATTAGGGAGAAAACCCTAATTTCCAAACCAAAACGGAGAATGTCAGGCGGTGGGCGCGATCGCCCCCTTTGTCTAGAGATTGGGCGCAATCGCCCCCTCTGATTTTCCATATCTGAGCCATTTTTCAATTCGTTCTTTGTGTGTGACCCTATAGAAATTATATTTATGTTGATAGTGAGTCGAAACATCGATCCTCACAAGATATAAGTGGTCTCTAGCAAGCCATTATATCTATCCAATTAAATATAACATCAAAGCTTGATTCTTTGATAGATAATTCTCACAATCCTTTTATCTCACGATGTCATATTGAACATAAGTCATGGTCCACGTCACTTATATTGTTCAATACTTTCTCAATTCCGAATATGTTGATAATCCAAGTGCATTTGATCTCTATCAAATCTCTTGACTATGGTCATACATTTCATCAATACTATTCATCGAGGGGCTCAAGCAGACATCTCTCTTTACGAGGGATAAATTCCATCTTGACTTATCAATCCCTACAAGAATTCGATCATGCCAACATAGCCCTTATTGCTATCCTATTGAAGATGGTGTTAGACTACATCAAACATTACGTTCATCATGTGGAAGACGACGATAATCTCAGGTACTAAGGATTCTAATGACACGACTACCATGAGATTTAATTATGACATATATGACCATAGACCATGACATAAATCTCATAGGTGAGTCTGTCAAGTACCTTGTTCTCTAACAAATACCCATAAGCGTAATGTGCATCCCCATGCATATAATCATCTCTATGATTATCCATTACCAACTTATACTGGTTATTCACAATAACTAGGGACACATATTATTATAATAAACATGTAAAATATATAATAATCAAAATAAACATTCTCTATTATAAATGGTAAAGATGATTACATAACGATATTAACTATGAGTCAAAATAGTTATAAGCTTAGGGCATAACACCAACAGTTTTGTTGTGAACTTAATACAATTTCATATCATATCATATCAAACTCAAACACTTTACATCACATTTTCATCATTTTAATTTCATAAAATGATATTTACAAGCTCAAAACATCAATATTAATATGAAATCCACAGCTAAGCGATAATTGGTAAGTTATATCATATTGTAAAAGTTCGGCCAGTAGTGGTTGAAAAAATTCAAAAAATTCGATCGGGAGTGGCTGAAAAATGTGAAAAAATTCGACCGGGTGTAGCTGAAACAACTTAAAAAGTTCGACCATGTGTGACTGAATTTTTTAGCAAAGTTCGGCTGGGTGTGGCTGACTTTTCTAGCAAAGTTCGGCCACTGCTGGCCGAACAGATCCATAATTTCAGTCGGTACCGGCCGAACCCCTAAAACCCATAATTTTCTATGAAATTTAACCCAAAAAATATCAAATTGAAACATAAATCGAACAAATTAAAGCATATGAAGTAATTTTCGAACGAATTGAACCAAAATTACCTTGTTTTTCAATGTTTGACATCTTGATTAAAAGTTGAAATTGACTTGACTCTTATTTTTCTTCTTCCTCTTCTTCTTTCTCTTCTCTTTTTTCTCTTCAAAATCTGATTTTTTTTCTCTCTCTCTCTTAAAATCAGGTCTTTCTTTTCTTTTCTTCCTCTCTCAATCTGATTTTCTAATCTCTAAAAATTAATAGATGGGTGAGAATTAGTGAGAGAGCAATTGGGGGTTAATGGGTGTGTGTGGGTGGGGGTGGGCGAGGATAAAGGAAAGGGTTATAAAGGGAAAGGGAGGGATTTATTTTAATTTTTGGGGGTGGGTTGAATTTAATGTTACATGTTTACTCAACAATTTTATGAATCTATATAACAATGGCCAACAGACCCTAGAGCCCCTCTAGGGAGATTTAAACCCATTTTAAGAAATGGCTTTTTATTAATTCCCCATACACCCCTCGCTGTTAAAAGACCAAAATGCCCTTAAAAAAAAACTCGTTCCTTCCTATTTCACCACGTATAGAACTTCCGATTACGCCACGTGCCTCGTAAACCCTCATTTTCACCGCTTCAACCACAACGCAAAAACCCTCATTTTCAAAAATCATTTTCTCTCTCTAAATCCAGGCGAAATCCAGGCGATATTCCGGCGATTTCCGTTGAAGCTGAAGAGATTTCCAGTGAACTCAGGCGAAAAGTCCGTTGAAGTGAAGATCGAAGTGAATTTAAACTCATAAAAGGTAAATTTCAGAAAAAATCATCGATTATACTGAATTTTTACTTTATTTCGTTGTTTTTTATACGTTTTTTCTTCATTTATGTTTTAAACAGTATTTATTTGAAATATTATACAGAGAAAAACAGTTTTTTCTTCACTTATATGTTTTAAACAGTATTTATTTGAAATATTATACAGAGAAAAATTATTTTTTATACGTTTTTTCTTCATTTATGTTTTAAAACAGTATTTAAAAGTCTCCCTAGAGCCCCTCTAGGGAGATTTAAACCCATTTTAAAAAGTCTTATATGTAAAAAGTCTTATATACAACATATAAGACATTTTAAAAGGTCTTATATGTTGTATATAAGTCATATATTTTGTATATAAGACATTTTAATAATATATGACTTATATGTTGTATATAAGTCATATATGTTGTATATAAGTCATATGTTTTGTATATAAGACATTTTAATAATATATGTTGTATATAAGACTTTTTAAAAAAAAGTCTTTTAAAGTCTTATATTATGACTTGTAGTTACTTATAAGACTTATATTAAAAAGTCTTATAACTAAAATATAAGACTTATACTTGTAAGTCTTATTATATGTTTCTTTTAAAAAGTCTTATATATTATTAGTTATAAGACTATTTTAAAAGTCTTATAACTAACATATAAGACTATTTTAAAGTTCTTATATGTGAGTCTTAAATGTTAGTTATAAGACCTTTAAAAAGTCTTATATACACTAACATATAAGACCTTTAAAAAGTCTTATATACAACATATAAGACTTTTAAAAACATTTATTATATACAACATATAAAATTTTGTCTTATATGTAAGACTTCTTATAACTAACATATAAGACTTTTATTATATACAACATATAAGACTTTTTAAAACACTTACATAAGACCTTTTAAAAGTCTTATATATTAGTTATAAGACTTTTTATGTATTTATATGTTTCTTTTATAAAATTTTGTCTTATATGTAAGTCTTATATGTGGTATATAAGACTTTTAAAAAGTTCTTATATGTGAGTCTTATATGTTAGTTATAAGACCTTTAAAAAGTCTTATATACAACATATAAGACTTTTAAAAACATTTATTATATACAACATATGAGACTTTTTAAAACACTTACATATAAGACTTTTAAAAGTCTTATATATTAGTTATAAGACTTTTTATGTATTTATATGTTTCTTTTATAAAATTTTGTCTTATATACATTGTATATAAGACTTTTTAAAAAGTCTTATATACAACATATAAGACTTATATATAAGACTTTTTAAAAAGTCTTATATACAACATATAAGACTTTTTACATATAAGACTTTTTAAGAGTCTTATATTCTATAGAAGACTTTTTAAAAGTTTTATATAAGACCTTTGAAAGTCTTATATGTTGTATATAAGACTTTTTAAAAGTCTTATAACCAACATATAAGAGTTTTAAAGATCTTATATAAGACTTTTTAAAATTTTGTCTTATATGTAAGTCATATATTTTAGTTATAAGACTTTTTAAAAGTCTTATAACTAACATATAAGACTTTTTACATATAAGACTTTTTAAAAAGTCTTATATGTTGTAAGACTTTTAAAAAGTCTTTTAACTAAGTCTTATATGTAAGTCTTATATGATAATTATTTATAAAGTCTTATAACTAAGTCTTATAACTATCATATAAGACTTTTTAAAAAGTCTAAGTCTTATATGTAAAGTCTTATATGTTGTATATAAGACTTTTTAAAAGTCTTATATATTAGTTATAAGACTTTTTATGTATATAAGACTTTTTACAAAAGTCTTTATATTTTACATATAAGACTTTTTTAATAGTCTTACAATAATTTTATTATATTCAGTCATTAATAATATATATCATATTGTATTTTTTACTTGTAGATGGGAAAAAAACAAGGTATGAAGTATAAACCATTTGGTAAAAAGTCTAGAAATGCATCAGCATCCTCTGTATCATCCGAAAGAACACCAACTGCTTCACCTCCTGCTTGTGTGCACAGTTCTCCTGCTTCTGCTGAAACACCAACTGCTCACGTTTCTCCAAAGACTAAGGTTATTGTACATTCCCCTGTAACTAGATCAAAGACTAAGGAGGAGATTGCAGTATCCCCTCAAAAACACGTACAGAAATTTGTAACAAGATCAAAAGGTAAGGCTGAACATGTAGCTGAAATTCTAAAACCAAAAGCTAAATCTCTGAAGCCCAAGAAGAAATCATCACCAGCTGTTGTTAAACAAAAACTCCCCTAAGGGATTTCAAAGGCTTCAAGAGCAGCAAAATATTTATCATGGATCCCAAATTATAGGTTCAATGTGCATGCTATTTGGTCGATTATGAAGGAGACACCTCTAAAGGCAGTCCATTTTATGAAGTTGAAAAAAACACCATTCTACCACTTTTTCCATGTCATTTTTTCAAACATGGAGTTTACTTATCGGAAGATGGATTCAACCATTAAGGAGATAATTAAGTGTTATGATTCTAATGTACAGAAATTCAAACTTGGGGAGGTTTTTGTTGATATTACACCTAGAGATATAACAACAATTTTTGGAGTGGTTGGTGGGAAAGAAGAAATGAATTTGAAGAAGTTACGGTTAGATTTTCTTTCTTTTGATTTGGTGAAGAGGCAATTTCCTAACTGTCCTAGTGTGGTCAATATGAAGTTAGTGAAAGAAACATTGAGAAGATTTGTGTTGAGTGATGAAGAGGAAGATGTTGAGGATGTTGTGAAATTGCTTGTTTTAATAGCAATGGAGTCATTGTTTTTTTCATCAAAGGGAGAACATATATCATCAGTTTTTTTTTATTATGTTGATGATTTGAAGAAAATGAAGACCTATGATTGGTCAAAAGCTATTGTTGAAAATCTGAAGCAATCGTTGAATGAAAAGCATTCAACACCACTTCTTGTGACAGGCTGTGTATCACTTTTACCTGTAAGTAAAAAGTCTTTGTTTATTTAATGTTTTTTTTTTATTAAATATATGTATAATTATACAGTTTTTAATGTTCTTTTAGCATTGGTTTAATGAGCACACAACAATCTTCAAACCAACAAGGAGCTTGCTGCCAAGGTTCATGAAATGGGACATCTCGAAAAAAATAAAAGGTTTCAGTCAACTGATTGCAAAATTAGGAAAAGATGAGGTATGGACCTTTTATTAATATTAATGTTCATCTTTAAGTCTCATAGTTTAGTATTTATTTTGTGTATAATGTCTTATATGTTTCTAAAAAACCTCTCTTATGAATATTAGGTTACTGTTGAAGAGCTTGTGTTAACATCTGAGGAAGAGATTATGTTGAAAAATGATGATCTTGAAGGAAAAGATGTGGAGACAGAAAGTAATAATGATGGAATTGTTGGCTTGGAAAATATCAGTTCCGGTAACATGATAAATGACTTCAGAAGTACTGATCACAGCATATTCACACCTACCACGCTGAGACATAATGTTGGTGAATCAGTTGAGGAAATCATAGGTGATGTTGTAAAGAGTGTGGATGAGGGACTGTTGAAGGAAAAGGAAGATTTGTTGAAGGAGATAGAAAAGTTGAATTCTGTTTTTGAAGAAGAAGTCAGAAAAAATGCTGAGTTGTCAGAGTTGAAAATTGAAAATGAAAAGTTGAATGCCAAAATTGAAGAAGAAAGAAAAAAGAATGTTGAGCTGTGTGAATTGAAAAAGGAAAAAGAAATTTTGATCAAAGAAAGGGATGACTTGCTTGTTAGATTAGTTGATTTTGAAAAAAAAAAGATCAAGATATTGAAGAGGAAATTGAAAAGGGTCAGCTTTTGTTTGCATCAGAGGTGGAAATTCAAAAGATGAAAGTTACACATGATGATAAAATTTCAATGTTTGAAAAAACTGTTGAAGATTTGAGAAGTGAGCTTGGAAGGGATGACTTGCTTGAAGAGGAAATTGTTGAAAAGGGTCAGCTTTTGTTTGCATCAGAGGTGGAGAGTGAGAATCAACTGAAAATGGCTGAAGAACAAATGAAAGCAAAGGACGAGGAAATTCAAAAGATGAAAATTGCACATGATAATACAATTTCAATGTTTGAAAAAACTATTGCAGATTTGAGAAGTGAGATTGAAAGGCTTACTAATAATGAAAAAGATCATGAAGAGACTCTTTTGCAAGCGCTGAAAGCAGCTTTGCATCGAAAAGGAACAAGAGTACAAGAAAAAGTTTAATGAGGAGAGGGCTGTAGTGGAGAAAGAAAAAGAGAAGGAGGAAAAAGAAAAAGAAGTTCAAATGAAAGAGAGAAGGGGAAAGGGAAAGCAGTTAAAAATAGGATCTGTGGAAAGGGGTGTAAAGGAAAGGGTTGGTAAGAGGAAAGTATCAAAAGAAGATTCGGATTTTGTCTACCCAAAAAAGAAGACAAAAAAAAAACAGAAGAAAAATTGAAGGAGAAGATTATTCAGAAAGTAAATATTGATGATGAAAAAGATGTTGACATGGATTCTGATGTACCGCCTTCATTTCTAGCAAAATAAACTGAAACAACAAAGGGAATTGATCAAAAAAGCAAGGCTTTGTATAAGGATTTGTGTGGTCGTCTCAAAAAGTAGTAAGTAACATTTCCTTTATAATTATAATAAATATTTATTTTTTTTTTAAATTTCTCATATACGTTTTTTTTTCCAGTGATTCCATATGGCAAAATGAAGCAAATCATGTTTGCATGAATGATCTTTGGGAACTGGCACATGATAAAATGACAGATTCTACTGTATGTTAATTTTTTTGTTTAATTATATAGTTTCTTAAATAAACATTTATATGCTTTATATCAAAATATTTTTTAATGAGATTACATTTGTGGATTGATAGGTATTGGATGCATATCTTTCAATTTTGAAAGAAAGACATGACAGTTGCCCTCCAACTTCAGGAAGCCAGAAATTAATGGTTGGTTACTTAACAAGTTTTTCAATGGTAAGTGTTATTGACTCTAAATTATTTACTAACTTCTTTTTGTTAGACTTTATTAACATTTATAATTTATTCCTATCCAGAGTTTTTTGAGACAAAAGAACAGTGATGATATTTCAAGAGTTATTGACAAGGTTCTATTGAAATTGGCAAAAGAAGAAGCCAAATACATTTTGATGCCAGTACACACAGCAGCAAATGAGCATCCGAATGCCAGAACAGTTGATCATTGGACATTGCTTGTCTTGGATACAGAAATCGGGGAGTATTCATTTTACAATTCAATGCATCCAAGAACAGGGCAAGACAGTTATATCATTAATGGCAGAAAAATGGTATGTTCTTAACAAAAAGCTGATTATTGTATTGTATTTTCTTTTCAATTTCTATTTGTCTGATTATTGTATTTTCTTTTCTTGATTCAGTTTGATTATACAAAACGTGTATTGTCTGGTAAGGATAAAGATTTACCTGAAAAAGAAATTGAGAAGCCTAAATTCAACAAGGTAAAGTGGACCCCACAGCAAAGTTATGGAACCCTTGATTGTGGTATTCATGTGTTGATGGCTGCCCAAGACATTTTCGAGAAAGGGGCAGTTAGCAAAAGTTATGATGGTGGTGCTGCCTCTAAATACAGGGCAAAAATGTTTCATGACTTCTTGAACCACAAAAACACTGTTTATCGTAGTTAGATTGGTTGTTCAGAACATTAGCTTATGGTTATGTTCAAAACAGTTGCTTATGGTTATGTTCAAATAGTAGTATATGTTTATATTCGAACAGTAGGATATGATATGGTTGTTCAAACATTAGGATATGGTTATGTGTTTCCCTTACTATTTTTAGTTTATGATGCAGTGTATAAGAATTATGTGTGTTCTATATAATTGTGTTTTCATTAAGTGTGTTTTAAAAAGTCTTATAAGTAACATATAAGACTTATTAAAAGATGAAAATGAAAAAACCCAATTGCATTGTGTTTGTAACAGGTCTTATATGTAAGGTATAAGACTTATTAAAAGATGAAAATGAAAAAACCCAATTGCATTGTGTTTGTAACAGGTCTTATATGTAAGGTATAAGACTTTCAAAAAATCACATTCAACCACAAATCCTTAACTGTATTTGAAAAAAAATCTTATAAGTAACATATAAGACTTATTAAAAGATAAAAATGAAAAAACCCAATTGCAATGTGTTTGTAACAGGTCTTATATATAAGGTATAAGACTTTCAAAAAATCACATTAAGCCACAAATCCTTAACAAAACCTTCATAAAAACAACCTTGTATATAAATCTATATAATAACAATCCAATAAAAATTCATTCAAACCCCCGAGTAAAATCAACTAATTGAATGTTTGAAATGAAGAACAATGTCTAATTAAAAGCCTATAGTTCTAACTGCAAAGGTTCTTTGCATGTCCTTTTATTATGATATCCTAATTTCCCACAACGAGAGAACGTCATCTTCCTTTTTTTTGCAACCTCTCCTCTAGAAGGAAAGCGAGTCTTTCTTGGCCTGCCTGGAGGACGTTTAGTAGCAGGAGGAAGTATGACAACTTCTTTAGCAACCACACGTTTACCAAATGAAGGAACAGGAGGAATAGAAAGAGCATAACACTTCTTGTAGTGACTTATGTAGAAATAAGGCTCAATAAATGGTAAGGCATCTTCTCTTGTCCTTGAGAAAACTGCAATGGCATGAATGCATGGAAAACCTTCATGCTGCCACTTCCCACATGTGCATTTGGAATGCTGAATATCAACTGACATAGATGGTTCAGAGTGAACTTCAAACAAATGTTCATTTGAAGGAGTGATAGTCCATGACTTGCCATACTCAAACCTTCCTTTGTATTTCTTCTCCTTCAATGGAAACAATTTTGTATTCCAACTCAGAGATTCTTGTCTTCGCTTGAACATTCTCTCCATCACCTTCAAACGGATTTGATCAATTAATTCCAAAACTGGCAGCCCCTTATAGTCTTTTATCTGAGAGTTAAAAGTCTCTGCAGCATTTGAGCACATCTCACCATAGCGCTTCCCCGGAAAATAAGCACTCGCAAAGTTGGCAACTGGAATAGCATCCATAAATTCTTCAACCTTAGTACCACCTTCTTTCTTCATTTCACTCAAATAAAATTGAAAAAGATCATGCGTTGGAGCTAACGAACACTGAGAAAATTTATGAAGCATATTTGAGCGAAGCTCTACCGAACATCCTTTCGCCTTGTCCCTCAGATTGTTCCTCATATGAAACATACAAAATGAATGCGCTGAAGAGGGCATAATATCCTTAACTGCTTTGATGATCCCTTGATGTCGATCTGAAATGAATGTAATTGTCCTTTCATTAATGTGAGGTTTCATATTGTCAAGAAACCATGTCCAATTTTCTATATTTTCAGAGCCTACAATTGAAAAAGCAACATGGAAAAGACCTATAATCATAAAAGAAAGTAAATAATAAATATAATTTCAACTAAAAAAAACAAAAATAAATTTATGTCCTATAACTAAGGTAAAAGACAAGTTTCATACCATTATCCCCATCCTTCGTTGTTGCTGCCAAAAGAGTCCCTTTGTACTTTCCATAAAGAAATGTCCCATCAAGAAATAACATAGGCCGACAGAATTGAAATCCATGTAGACATGCACCAAATGCAACAAAACAACGCTCAAAACGAGATGTCTCATGATCATAATCAATCTTAAATTGAAAACGTGGGTCTAACTATTTTATTTTATCAAAGTAATCTCTCATATTGTCATATGATAAACCCGCGTCACCAAACACAGCTTCCTTTGCCTTCTCAACGCCTCTCCAAACTGATTTGTATGACACTTCAAGCCCATAATCCTTCCTCAGATCATTAACAACATCATTTGGCCTAATAGATGGATTACTTCTAACATCATCAATTAAAACACTTGCAATTACACCAGAATTCAACCTCTGCCCTTGTCCAAACCCATTATTAACAATATCTATACATGTATGGTTTGGAACAGACGTCCTAATATAAAGAACTCCATTAACCTTTTCAACTCGATGCGTGAATCCTCCAAGGACAACCTTTGTCCACTTTATATCTACACCGAGCAAGAACACGCCAGTGTCATTTTTCGTATATTCAAATTCAAATCCAACTTCGTAGCAAACTTACAAAGTGCATTTCTAAACTCGGATGCCCCCTTCAAATATCTCGACCAACCTTTTGAATTGCAGTTGCCCATTCTGTACTTTTTAGAACCTTCTCTTTATGACGGAAAAAGTTCACAGCAACATGGTTACGACTACTACCACTACTACTAAACTCATTATCACCAGATTCAATACCACTGTGACCAATAGATTTAGATGATTCAGCTCCCCCATCATTCATACTAGAATCACCACTTTCATTCACACGAATATCTATGCAATCAAGCCTGTTCCGACGAACCAACATATTCATGCACATAAAATCTTTTTCATTAACCAACATACAACAAGGATTGTTAGGTAATACGTAACAGAGAGATAGAGTATCCCTTTTCAAAGTGGCCCACCTCGAACAAACAAATTCAACAATAGAATCAAATGATGAAAACTGAGAAAACATAACAATAGCTGTCAAATCCCCAAACTTGAAGAATGCCATTACATTTGAATCCATAGAAAATGATTTTGGGAATGTATATGATCTGCAAATAATATATAAATATAACAAAATTAAATAAACATAAATCAAACGACGCTTCAAAAATACATCACGTACACAAAAAAAGTTTAATGAGGCACACAAAAAAACACATCACGAACACAAAAAAACATATAAAAGCAATTTAAATACAACAATATCAACTAAAAACAAATTAAGATACTATAATAGAATGGATTCGCAATAGATTTATACCCGTTTTTGCAAACAAGGCTTCAAAAATACATCACGAACACAAAAAATATTGAAATCATGCAGAAATCAAACGAGAAAACACTAGATCTAGTGTTTGTCGCCGGGAAATCTCCCAAATCGCAAAATCGCCATCGCAATCGCCAACGCCATCGGAATCGCCAATCGCCTCTCTCTTAAAAAAAAAAAAAAAAGACGAGAAACTGAAACCCTAGGTTGAAAAAGAGTATATATATGAGGGTAAAATAGGAAGATCATATTTCTATTAAAATAACGGGATCGAAAGCGAGGGGTGTGAGGGGAAATATAATTTGGATTTAAACCTTTATTTATGATTTACAAAATGTGGCTCCTTAAATTGACATAAAATCTGAACATAGGGGCCTTGGGGAATAATTCCTATAACAATCCTCTTTTTTTTAATTTTATTTCGCACCTTATTTTCACAATTATACATTTAACCTCTCCCTTTTTCTTTTAACTACACTTTTCTCATTTATTGCCTCCTCTCCTCTCCCAGACCAAACCCACCTCCCTTCGGCGAACGGCCATGGAGTTTTCCGATCATTCGATTTGACTTCATTTGCAATCGCAACTGTTTCTTCTCTCCCTGTAAGTGCGTTTTTTTCCTTCTAATTATATCGGAAACATGAACATAATTGTATGCATTAATTTGGCAAAAAAAAAAAAAAAACTGGTTCAATCGGCACCGATACAGAGTATTTACTCGGGCAACTGAATTATTAAGAAAACGTGGTCAAATGGAATCAACTATTCTCATTCACGTTCTTCAGTATCTACATCTCATCATTTTCTTGGATTTTATATGTTCGATTTTACTAAATCACCATTTTTTCAATTCCGAGCTTTTTGTCTGAACTTACCCTAAATTTTGCAGCGTTTTGGAATTGGGCCAAACATGCTAGCCCTTTTTATTCTTGTTTTTTTTAAGAAAAAAAAGAAAAAACCTATTTTCCACGGCACGACCACCTTCGCCACATTATTGTCACTTTATTACTCCCTTCGTCCCGCCCGAAGTGTCTCAAAATGAGATCGGCGCGAGAATTAAGGAAAGTGAGGTAAGAAAGAGAAAAAGGTTAAATGTTGTGAGTATGGAAAATTAAATAGGAGAGAGAATGAGTCGGAGGAATAGTTGGGAGAGAGAATGTTGTGAGTGTAAAAGTAAAGTAGGAGAGAGAATGAGTGAGATATGAAGAGTATAAAAATAATAAAAACTTTCCATTTTGGGATTGAGACACTTTAAATGGGACGCCCAAAAAGAAAAGTTGAGACACTTCGAGCGGGACGGAGGGAGTATAAATCTAAGTGCCCGTTTGTGGTAACCCGTCTTAGCACCGGATGTGATTAATAATTTCAAAATCGAGTGTTTGATAGAAAAAAAAAAAGGCAACAACATAAATTATCCTCTTCACCTCACCGGTCCCCTCCTTATTTATCTCAATGGAAGGGTGGTATTATTAATGAGGGTATTAGAAAATGGTGGATAAAAATATTTTTGACGAAACTACCCCAATATATATGTCAACTAATAAATGGCTTGGCCTTTCATATTTAATTCTCTACGTACAAAATATTAACAGGTTATCAATTTAGAAAAAAAAAGTGTTAATTTTCTTTAATTGTGCCCTTGATTGTCTCTTGATAATTTTTATGGGTAATTTGGTTTTTAAAAGAAAATTGTCTTGTTTTATTTATGCAGTTTCTACCAAACAAAAGTTTATATTTCAATCAGGATTATTAGGAATCCTCATTATTAATCATAGGATTAACAATCCCCTCACTATTAATACGGGCTAATCTCACTCGGCCAACAAACGAGGCCTAAGTGATAATATTAAGAGAATTGTTATTCAACCCCGCACAATTATTAAATACCCAAGCACCACTAAGTTTACCTAAAAAATTATAGACTACACCACCATTATTTCTATTTTACCCTTTGAATCCCTAAATAAAGACCCACCTAAATTAACAAAACACACCATACACCCATCCACTTGCACGCGAACACACCTAACCCTCACATATTCAAACAACGCAAAAGAGAGAGAGAGAGAGAGAGAGAGAGAGAGAGAGAGAGAGAGAGAGAGAGAGAGAGAGAGAGAGAGAGAGAGAGAACAGATTATGTAAGGGTGGGAGAACAATTGCAAAATGTTCGGCTGTCAATGGTTGAATAATTTAACAATGTTCGGCCAATGCCGTTTGAACAACCTTTATATGTTCGGTAGTACTTGGCTGGACTATGGGAATATGTTTCGTCGTCAAGCGTTCTTCCATCCATGATCTTTCAACACAATATGGTAATCTTGAAGAGAGAATTTTGTAAGAATTTTCTAACCTTGATGAGAGGGAGAGAGAGCAAAAAAAAAGTTTGTAGGGTTTAAGGGAGATGCAAATTTAATGGGGGAAGATGAAAATTTAATAGGTAGATGAAAAAAGATTTAATGTTGCGGGTGTATTTAGTAGATAGGTAAATAATGTTGAAGAAATCAAATTGCGAGTGTACACCATTGGGTGTATAGCACTGAATGGTAGTATGGTTATTTCAATTGGTGACATTTTTGTGAATATTGTATTGTGGGGGTATTAGGTAATTGTGCGGTGAATAACAATTCTCTATTATTAAATGAATGTCCAATAGTAAGTTTGAGGGAAATTTAAGAAAGTTGAGATTTAAGCAATTTTTTTTTTTTTTTTTGTAAAATTACATAAAAATCTTTAATGCTCTTACTTATAACATCATTTGTGTTAGTGTGAATTAGAGATTGTTTGTTTGATGATGGATGATTTAGTAACTTTCCCAAAACATGGATATTCATTTTTGTGACAAGATTCTTTGAAACATAGACATTCATTTTGGGACGAAGAGATTTTGGGACGAAGAGAGGTATAAGAAATTTGACATGTGCTTCAATGAAAATATTGCAAATGTATTGCTAGTTTATGTTGTCACTATCCTCACATGAGTTTAATCTCGACCGTTAGATTTCCTCGTTAAAAAAGGGGACTGTGCAATGCAGATCGTAAATCTGAAGATCTACTCAGATGATTAAGTTATTTTTGCTATATGCTCCTATATTTTTTTTTTATTTTTTTTTTGTAGACCACTAAAATAACACCCTTAATTACATTTCCTTCTTTCCTAGAATATATGGCCAGCGCGGACTCAATTTTCAGCTCAAGCTCAAGCGAGCAGCGATGGGTTTCACATATGACAACAACTATCTCGAGAGATCATGTCATAGACATTGATGACATCCCTTCTTGTGTCTTTATTATTCCCAAACCAGTGAGGGATGAGAAACCCGAAGCTTATGCCCCTCAAAAATTAGGCCTTGGACCCTATCATCATCTGCGACCAGACCTCTATAAGATGCAGAGGCAGAAACTAGCTGCTGTGAAAAGACAACTAAGCCCCAACCAGTTCAGCCAATTTCATACCCTTTTCATTGACAAGTTCAAACAGCTTGAGCCCGCCATTCGTGTATGCTATGATAAGTATCTGGACGTAGATGGTGACACCTTGGCATGGGTTATCACAATCGATGGTCTCTTCTTGTTTGATCTTATATCAAGAAAATCTGACATTCATTTGGGGGACGTGATGATGCTTGAAAATCAACTTCCCCTTTTTGTCATGAAGGAAATCAAAGAGGGTGTCACGGGATCTGATGATATCTATGACATGCTGCGAGAATATTGTGGACCCCATTCGCCCCTCCAGTTGAATGAACAATATAAATTTCAGTACATTAGCCGTCTTCATCTTCTGGATTACTTGTACCATTTGATTGTGGAGAATCGAGGCAAACATGATCCACTTCCTCAACCATCAATAAGTGGTTCAAAAGCAAAGCAAAGGGCAAGTAAATACCTTTGGAACGATGGACTAGTAGATAATATAAGTGGTATTGCCACTATTGTCATAACTGGCGTGGGAAATGATGCCACTAAAAACGTATTTACTTTCGTAAAATCGCTCCCATGGGAAATGATTTCAGGCATCTTCAAGAAACAAGAAGATTCTGACTATGTTGAAGAAGAAGAAGAGAGTATAAATCCTTTGGTAGAGGAGATTGAGATTCCATCAGTTTCGTGCCTTTGTAAAATCGCTCAAGTTGAGTTTCGCTCCACCCGAGGAGGCATTAGGGATGTTAAGTATGACAATGAGGTTCAAACATTTTACCTCCCGGTTATTACTTTACACAAATACTCAGAGGTTATCTTAAGAAACTTAGTGGCTTACGAATCAGAAGCAATAACACCCAATCCCGGTTCCAGCAGCCTCGAGCTCGGAGAATATGTGGACTTAATGTGTGGGCTTATAAACACAGGAGAGGATGCGAAATTGCTAAGGGAAAAGGGGATCATCAAAGGTGATTTAGGAGACGAAGAAATTGCCCGTCTCTTTAATGGGATAAGTAAATCGCGAGGAAAGGCGAAAATTAAGTCTGATTTGGGGAAGGTGATTGAGAATGTGAACAAGAAGTATGAAAACACATGGAAGGTGAAGGCTGACAGGTTTATTAAGAAGCATGTTTATGCTTCTTGGAAGTTTCTAACGTTTGTTGCCAGTGTCGTACTGATTATGTTGCTCATTCTTCAAGCTTTCTGCCAGATTTATGGTTGCAGCCGTTTCTTTGGGGAAAACCACCTGGGAACTTTGTGAGTTTTTAAGGTTTGTTGTTTGGTTATATATGTGTTGTTTCTGTTCCAAGTGTGTGTTTGTCTTTATTTATATTTAACCTTACTTGATGTATGATGGTCTCTACTGTATTGCACTATGAAGAGTTTTTGTTGTGGAATGCTTTAAGCAATTTAGCAATTAGTTAAATGCACGCTTTCACATCTTATTTTAATTCAATATAATTAAGGCCTCAATCACTTGCTGGAAAAGTTTCTATTGAGAAGCCATGATGCGGGAGCCAAGTGATCGGTATTTGACATTCTCAACAAAGTTAGTCAACTTTTACAGGCTGTATCTCCCATTACATTTATTCAAGCATTAAAAGAAATATATGGTTGGAAAGCTCTATGAATCTAGTTTCCAACGCACTCTTTGAATCAGAACTTGGATCATTCTAGAGGGAATTATGAACATTTTGGTGACAGGCAGCTTGAAAGTCAGATTCATCCGAAAATGGGCTAAGTTTTGATGTTTATCAAGTCTTTTGAGTTTTCTATGTTTTCTTATCACTAAATATTAATTGTTAGGTTTATCTAGTATTTTGTTATTCCTAAGCTTGGAGGGATGTTCCAAGTAATCTATAAATAGGCCACAACATATCTTTGTAAGGAGAGTCAAGTTTTGAGTTAATTATAATAAAGTGAAACTTTTGTGCTTACTTTCTTGTTCTGTGTCTCCTTGGTGGATGCCATTGAGCGGTGAACTCTTTTATAACTCTGTATCTCTTCGGTGGATTCCTTAGATAGGTGAGTTAACTATCCAATTCCTTTCATTTTCGGTCACAAAACATACCTTTCGAAGTTTACCCCGTATCAAGTGGTATCAGAGCCAAGGTTCTCATCATGCAGCCTCGTCGTCGTCAGCCTAATGTTAATAATGCAGCCTCTCGAGAAAGAGATTTGTGAGATGTTGAGATGAATGAACTTCGATGGCAAGTGCAGCATCTCCAGGAGCAACTTGAACGTCTACAACCTGTGGAGGACAATCAAGTGCAACATGGAAATGAAGAAGGCAGCGGTGATGATGCAGATTTTAATCCTTTTTATCACTCATCTAGCTCCGGGGAGAGTATAAGATCTCGTCGTGGTAATCATGGGCGAAAAGATCAACCAAGGGAGTTCGATATAAAGGTAGACGTTCCAGAATTTGAAGGGAGATTGCAGCCGACGAGTTGATTGGCTTCACACAATTGAAAAGGTGTTTGATTTCAAAGATGTTTCTGATGAACGAAAGGTGACGCTTGTGGCTTTGAAGCTGCGAAAGTATGCTCGTATATGGTGGGTAAACTTGAAGAAGCAAAGAGCTCGCGATGGTAAACGTTCTATTCTTTCTTGGGAGAAGATGAGAAGGGAGCTTAAGAAGAGGTTTATGCCTGAAAATTATAGGCATGATGCATTTCTTAAACTTCATAATTTGAAGCAAAATGAGTTGTCTGTTAAGGAGTATACGACTGACTTTGATCATCTTATGATCAAATGCGATGTTGTGGAGCCCGAGGAGCAGACCATAGCTCGTTATCTTGGAGGATTAAAGGCTGAAATCGATAATGTTGTTCAATTGCAACCTTTTTTGTCGTATGATGATGTTTGTAAACTTGCTATCAAGGTGGAAAAACAGGAAAAAGAAGCTCGCAGAAGTGGCTATTGCTCTTATAACAAAGAAGGTTCATCTAATTAGGGGACTTCTTCATCCTCCAAGGTTCCAACAGGTGCAAAAATTTCTACTTCCAAGCCGCAAAACAAGGAGGAAATTACTGTTGGTTCGAAGCAACAAGGTTTTTTCAATACTAACTCTAGAAAGTGTTTCAAATGCCAAGGTTATGGCCATATTGCAGCTGATTGTCCGAATCGAAGAGTTGTATCTTGTGTAGCCGAGGAAAGTGAGGAAGAAAATAATGAAGATACTGGAAATTCAGAGTACGAAGAAGTTGTTCATGCGGATCAAGGAGAGCTTCTTGTTTGCCAAAATCTCAATGTGCAACGTGTTGAGGATGATGATTGGTTGCGGCATAATATTTTTCATGCCTTCCACTGAAAAAGTTTGTAATGTGATTATTGATGGAGGAAGCTTTGAAAATGTGGTCTCATCAGGTATGGTGGATAAGCTACAACTCAAAATAGAGGACCATCCACATCCTTACAATCGTTCCTGGCTTGACAAGAAAAAGGAGTTTAAGGTTAGTAAACGTTGCCTTGTGCAATTTTCTATTGGTGAAAAATATAAGGATGAGGTTATGTGTGATGTTGCTCCTATGGATGTCTGTCATTTACTTCTTGGTAGACCATGGCAATATGATAGAAAAACATTGCATGATGGTCACAAGAACACTTATACTTTTGTCAAAGATGGTATCAAAATTGTGTTGGCTCCGTTAAAATTGGGTAGTGCCCCCAAATCTGTAAAAGGGGAGGGAAAATCTTTACTTTCTAAATCTAAAATTTTGAAGGAGGTAGAAAATGTGAAGAGTTGTTATGTTCTAGTGTTGTTTGAAGAAAATAAAGAAAGTCATGAACATCCTCCAGTAGTGCATCAACTTCTTATCGAGTTGCAGATGTTTTTCTGGAAGAAATGCCACCAGGTCTCCCCCACGAGAGATATCCAACATTGTATTGATTTTGTTCCGGGAGCATCAATTCCTAACAAAGCAGCCTATAGAATGAGTCCGAAGGAACATGAAGAACTACAACAAGTGGAGGAGCTTTTGAATAAGGGGTTCTTGAGGGAAAGCAAAAGTCCTTGTGTTGTCCCTGCCCTTCTTGTGCCAAAAAAGGATGGGTCATGGCGGATGTGTATTGATAGTAGAGTTGTTAATAAAATTACTATCAATTATCGCTACCCTATTCCTCGCTTGGATGATCTTCTCGATCAACTTCATGGTGCCATTATTTTCTCAAGAATTGATCTTCGTAGCGGCTATCATCAAATCCGTATGAGGGCGGGTGATGAATGGAATACGACCTTCAAAACAAGGGATGGACTTTATGAATGGCTTGTTATACCATTTGGTCTTTCTAATGCGCCAAGTACTTTTATGCGGCTCATGAATGATGTCTTTAAGCCTTTTATTGGGAAGTTTGTTGTTGTCTATTTTGATGACATTTTTGTTTATAGCAGGAATAAAGAGGAGCATGTCAGTCACCTTCGTGAACTTTTCAACACTCTAAGGGAGCAAAAGCTTTATGCAAACCTTAAGAAGTGTGAGTATTTCTCAAATAGCCTCGTCTTCTTAGGATTTGTGATTTCAAGGGACGGGGTAAGGATGGATACAAGCAAAGTTGAGGCGATTCTTAGCTAGCCAAAACCCAAATCTATTCATGACATACGGAGTTTTCATGGGCTTGCTTCATTTTATCGTCGTCTTATCAAGGGGTTTAGTACCATTATTTTTCTCCTATCACTGAATGTCTCAAAGGAGGTACTTTCAAATGGAGCAAAGAAGCGAAAAAGAGCTTTGAACTCATCATGAAAAAGGTAATAGAAGCACCTATTCTTTCACTTCCTGATTTTGATAAACTTTTTGAAGTTGAGTGTTGTTTTGATAGAAAAAACAATAATGTAGAATCTTAACTTTGATAAGTGTATGGATTTAAATAACAAGGAGGGGACTATGGAATTCGATTAAATGGAACAAAAGCATGGAAATAAAAGATGACACCAAGAATTGTTAACGAGGAAAAATTTAGAGATGATAACCTCTTCGGAAAAAACCCCGGGAGTTAGGTCTCCAACCTTAAATGTTTCACTATGATAATTGAGATTACAACTGCGGAAGATGATGGAGAGGATTACAAATGATGTGTGCGTAGTGTGTGAAAAAGAATGTGTCTTTTTCCGTCTCCATCTCTCCTTAAATAAGAACAACTATGAACGGGTAAGAAGTAGTTCCTATAATCTCGGCATCCAAGCTTATCTCCTCAACGTCCACAAGACCAAGTCCACTTTGCCGTTGAAGAGAGGTTGAACGTGCTTGAAAGTATCCCGTGTTTATCTCTCTTATTTACTGTAAAATAATAATAGAAATATTATGAAAAAATGAGTTAGTAAATATTAAGTAATACTTACAGTGGAATAACATCTTGACATGCAGGAGCAACTGTAGATGTCACTATGCTGAAAAATACTCACAACAATTTGTCCCCAAAAACATTTGTCTATGCTGGCAACTGAAGAGGCAAATGTTTTTCTCAATAAATACTCAACTGCCAGCTTGCATGATTGGACGGTATAATGATACGTGGAGGTAATGGACGGTTGGGGAGTTAATTTAGGAGAAAGTGGTTTTTTGGAATTAGAGCTCTTTTCAAATTAAATAACTGCTTGGATGGTTCCTTAATAAGCTTCTCAAACCTTCCATTCCGTCCCTTCTTGCTACGGCGTTGCTCCCTGTAAGGTAAAACTCTTCGTTCTTACTTTTCTCCATTGTTTGCTTCTCTTGTTTGCTTGTCAACCACGGGTAGGACTAGGTGGAGTTCATCCAAAACCAAGAGTGCCCCGCCTCCACAAGCTTCCGTAGAAATTGATTTTGAAGATTTCTCGTGTGAAAATCTCCTTGCTAAACCAGATGAGGAGACGTGTGTGTTTAGCGACGCCCAAATCGAGTCACTAAAACAACAATGCTACTTCCCTAAAGGTGCTATCTTTTACCCTTTTTCTGTCAACCTTAGGTCTGATTTGGTTCCAACAAATGGGTTTGTTTTCTTGAATACCCCTTTCTTCTAGGGTTTAGTTATCCCTTCCCTTCTTTGGTTTTCGAATTTTTTCAAAAGACCCAACTTGCTTACCCTCAACTGATGCCCATGGCTTGGAGAATTTTCGCCTTCGTAATCAAAGTAAACAGGAAGAATAGTCTAAACCTAGGTCTTCATGAAATAGCTTACTCATATGATTTTCAACCTTTTAGGTCAAAAAGATATCTTTTTAAGAAGAGATCAGGTAGGAATTCCCTAATGAGCACTACATCTTCAAGTGATAGGGGATGGAAAAATAGATTTTTTTGTTGATAGGGCATCTATTGAAGGAGGGGATGAAATACCTAGCGAGTGGAATAAGGGAGGTACTTCAATTCCTAACTTTGTGATTTTCTGTTTTTGAGACAAACTGAAATCGTAATTGCTCTTACCTTTTTTCAGATATTGATTGGGGAGAGCTTTTCCCACCGGCAGAAGATACCTTGGCAAAAATTGACGAATTCTTCAAACTACCTTTGGACAAGAGATCTCCTGGAGGTCTGCTGGAATCACCTTTGATTGTTCAAGAAGATCAAAAAGCATCAACTTCCGTCATCATGTCTACAGGTAAGCATGTTGTCTCTTTATTTTGTTTCATCAATCTGATGCGTAATACTTTTTAACATTTTTCATATGTTGATGCTGTTTCCAAACCAGTTGTCTCAGGGTCAGACTTTGATCTTGATGACATTGATGCCATGTTCGGAGACTCCTCTCTTAAGATAGAGATGAAACCACCACCGGTTCCTAAGAAGATCCCTGTGTTAGATGAGAGCGCGGGTATTGGCTCTAGGGTGAAAAAGAGGAAGGCAACACAAGAGGAAGTGATTGAAGTTGTTGATGTATTTAAAGGACTGCCTATGGTGAAATTTAAGAAGAAGTGTATGAGTTTTGCAGCTGGGGTAAGATGTTACTAACCAATCTTTGATCGATCTTAAGTTTCCATAATATCCTTTGATACCAACTTATTTATGTCACAGGCTATGGGATATGTGGAAGAATTGACGAAGAAACATGAGGTGTTTAAGAAAAAGTCCAAATCAGAGGCAGCATTGGCAAAGAAAGAAAAGATTTTATTGGAAAACAAGGTGAAGGCACATGAAAAAACTTTGGAACAACAAGCTAAGACGTTGGAGGAGCAGGAGAAGACCGTGAAGGATCTATTGGACAGTTTGGCAAAAAGTGAAGAAGACCATCTTAAGAAGGTTGATGAAGTAAAAGATTCTTGCAAAGCTGCTGCAAAAACTGTTTTTCAGTGTAGGATCAAGATGATAAAGGAGTTTCAAGATGGGAAAGCTCAGAATTGGGATATCAACAAGGAATATGCTCATTTAACCAAACTGACAGGAGAGCCAGTGGATGAGGGTGAGGTGTCATCAAGTCCACATGAAGCAGTCGTGAAGGAAGCAGCAGAGATTGGTGAGGTTACTCCTAAAGCAACATCTGAGGTGGATGCCATCTGAAAAAGGTAAAACAAGTTTGTTTTGTTTTTTGTTGGTACTACGGGGGTGGAATTCCAAAGACAATTTTAATTCTGCTTGGTTTGTAATAGGTCCATAAGGACCGAAGACAATTTATTTTAAGTGTTGGGTTGGTTCAACACTTTTGTTTTTTAGCTTTAGTAGTTTGGATGTTGGATTACTACCTTAAATTTTAGGGATGTTCTTATGGTAGCTTTAGAAAAATTATGGTTTGGTAATTTTCAAGCATGTCAAGGCTTGGTATGCTTTTGAAGAAATTTTCTTTGGATGATCGCATGTTAAGTTCGTAAGGTGACATGATAGTATGTCAATACAGCAGATACTTAAGATGGCTTGTTCATGTCATAACCACAAGTATAAAACATAAGATCAATCATTTAACTGAGTGGGAATGGGTAAGCTATATGAGTTTACCCATATAGGCCCACCCCACACCTCAATTAAAGAGATAACTTGCGCTCCAGGCGAAGGTGTGGTAACCTAACATCTCAAGAAAGAGGTAATTAACTCTTTAAACCTTAGAAGAGATTATGTACCTTTACTTGAGAAGAGATGGCCAGTCTCTGACGGAGGAGAATTCGTTGTCCTTTTGACTTTGAGTACTTTCGAAATGTCCCCATCCCCGTATGTCATCATCTCGCAAGACAGAGACATGTTAGAGATGGACGTCAACTATGTTGACCCCCTCCACAAGTTATGTTAGTGACATCTTGATTTGCAGGGTAGTAAAATGAAAAAAACAGTAAATAGGGAAATGAAAGGCTACACATATTAAATAAAGGATTGTCCATACCTGGGATGAGGTTAGTTTAAGGAAGGCGTTGTCTAGATGTAATACCTTTTAAGGTGAATGGCGTTCCAACTCCGTGGGATCATTTGGCCATCCAAGGTTGATAGGCGATAAGCTCCTTTCCCGGACTGTGCATCAATTAGGTAGGGTCCTTCCCACTTTGGGGCGAGCTTACCTGCATTGAGTTCCTTTGTATTCTGGAATGCCTTTCGTAGGACTAAGTCTCCTACTTGAAACCTTCTAACCCTCACATTTTTGTTGTAAGACCTGGCTACCCTTTGCTGATATGCTGCCATCCGAATTTTGGCCATGTCCCTTAGATCGTCTATGGTATCCAAGTCATGTGTCAAGATGTCCTTATTATGCTCAGGTGTCAACAAACCGTACCTGGCTGTAGGTACAAGAACCTCTTGGAATGAGGCGATTCCTGTCCCAAATACCAGTGAATAAGGAGTCTGACCAGTAGCATTCTTAGATGTCATTCTGTCAGCCCATAAAACCATTGGTAACTCTTCTGACCATCTTCCTTTCTTCTGGTCCAGTCTCTTTTTTAAGTTGCTTATGATAATCATGTTGCTGGATTCTGCTTGTCCATTCGCTTGAGGGTAAACAGGTGAAGATGTCACCATCTTGACTCCCCAACTATTCAAGAAATCCTGAATTTTCCTACTAATGAACTAGGAGCCGTTATCACAAATTATCTCTGAAGGTATCCCAAACCTGCTGAATATATTTCTTTTGATGAAAGCGATAACTTCTCTGTCGCGGAGCTTCTACCCATTTAGAAAAATAGTCTGTCATGGCTAGTAGAAATACTCTTCCTCCTGGGGCCCTGGGTAATTTCCCTACGATATACATTCCCCAAATCATAAACGGCCATGGCGACAGGATATGATGTAGCAATTCGGCGGGTTGATGTAGGATGTCACCATGTCGCTGACAGGAGTCATACTTCTTTGCATACTCTGCAGCGTCTCTTCTCATTGTGGGCCAAAAATATCCCATTCTTAGAGCCTTGGTATACAGACTTCTGCCCCCGGTATGATTTCCACACTGCCCTTCATGCAGCTCCTTTAGAACCTGGTGGGCTGGGTCTACTTCTAGACATCTTAAGTAGTGACCTGCAGCAGATTTTCTAAACAAAAGGTTATCGATACTTGATAATAGGAGCTGTCCAGGAAGTTATTGCTGGAGGGGAAGGTATGTCGACATCCAGAACGAACAGCTCAAGACGATCAATTGCTGGGATGTCAACTTGCACAATTGGGATACTTGTCTGTGAAATGCTTTTGAAGGCTGAACCTAAGTTTGCCAGGGAATCTGCTTGAGAGTTTTTCTCACGTGGAACCTGCTCCAAAGTAAATGTTTTGAATTTGGCCGCCAAAATTTTAACAATTTCCAAATATGTCGTCATATTTGCATTTTTTGCTACGTAGGATCCGTTGTAATGGTTAAAAATTAGCAAAGAATCCATAAACACCCGGATGTGCCTGACATCTAGGTCCTGCGCTGCTGTTAAACCTGCAATTAATGCCTCATATTCTGCTTCATTATTAGTGACCTTAAAACTGCAACTGATGGATTGTGGTATTATGTCCCCTTGTGGCGACTTTAGTACAACTCCAAGACCTGTGCCTCTCATGTTGGAAGCACCATCTGTGTTAAGCGTCCATATTTTCAGGATGTCATCATCTTGAAGTTGTTGAACCTCTAACTCCACTTCTTGTTGCATTGTTGGACTAAAGTCAGCCACAAAATCAGCTAGAGCTTGAGATTTTATTGCTGTTCTGGGCTCATATTTGATGTTGTAAGTGCTTAATTGTACGGACCACTTAGCCATTCGACCTGACATCTCTGGTTTTCTCATAACATTCTTAATAGGATAGTTAGTACGCACAATTATAGTATGTGTTTCAAAATAATGTCTTAATTTAATAGAAGCAGTTATCAAAGCCAAAATTAACTTCTGTAAATGAGAATACCTGGTCTCAGCATCTAAAAGTGTCTTACTTATATAGTAGATGGGTTGCTGACTACCATCTCGTTCTGTCACCATGACTGCACTTACAGCGCTTTCTGATACTGCTAGGTAGATGTAAAGATGTTCGTCCTCCTGAGGTTTGGCCAATAATGGAGGTGTCGACAGGTAACTTTTGAGCTCCTGAAAGGCTTGTTCATGCTGGTCTTCCCACTGGAACTTTTTGTTTTTTCTTAGGATGTCATAGAAAGGCTTGCATCGATCAGAAGACTTTGAAATGAATCTGGTGAGTGCAGCAATCTTCCCTGTCAATCTTTGAACGTCTTTGACAGATTGAGGTGACGATAGGTTGACAATGGCACGAATTTGTTCTGGGGCGGCTTCAATTCCCCTTTTAGTTACCATATAACCTAAAAACTTTCCTGCCTTAATACCAAAATTGCACTTTGCTGGATTAAGTTTCATATTGAAACAATCCAAGATGTCGAAGGCTTGAGATAGGTGGCTTATGTGATCTCCATCTTTCTTTGATTTCACTACCATGTCGTCGATATATACCTCCATCGTGTCCCCAATCTGGTCTTTGAACATTTTGTTGACAAGCCTTTCATATGTTGCACCTGCATTTTTTAGTCCAAAAGGCATAGCAATATAACAATAGATACATGTGGGCGTTATGAAGGGGGTGTCCTCTTGATCAGATGGCTCCATCTGAATTTGATGGAATCCTGAGGATGCATCCATAAAAGTGAGGAGCTCGTGTCCAGAAGTGGCATCAACCAACGAATCTATGTGAGGCAATGGAAAAGGATCTTTGGGACAAGCTTTGTTCAAGTCGGTAAAGTCAACACAAACTCGCCATTTCCCATTCTTCTTTTCGACCACAACTACGTTTGCTAACCATCTTGGGTAATCTACCTCTCGGATCATGTTGGCTTTGAGTAAGCGCTCCACTTCTTCCTTGATTATCTGGTTCCTCATTTCTGCAAACTTCCTACGCTTCTGGTGTACTGGCTTGAAACTAGGATCAATGTTGAGTTTGTGGGTAATGACATCTTTGCTGATGCCGGTCATGTCATCATGCTTCCAAGCAAAGCTTTTTGTTCTGCTTCTTAACAGGTCCACGAGTTTTTCTTCTATATCTGGTGGGATATCACTGCCAATAAGTACCTTGATGTCTGGATTGGAAGGGTCTAGTAATACTTCTTTCACATCGTTCTCCCTAGCTTCCAGGACTTCACGTACTTTCTTCTGTAATTGCTATGCTTGTTTGAAGTCTTATAGCATTCCTTGGCCACCTGCTGATCGCTATATATTTTAGCGATACCCCAGGGTGTTGGAAACTTCACGCACTGATGGTGAGTGGACGGTAAATCTTTCATTCCATGAATCCACGGTCTTCCAAGAATGACATTGTAAGATGTTGCACAATCAATTACGCAGAACCGCTCCATGGTGTTGAGTCCTTTTGAGTAGATTGAAAGCTTTATTTCTCACACTGTTTCTTTGACTTCACCACTGAAGCCTTCCAACACTGAGGATTTCTTGACAATCTCTGATTCTGGGATGTTCATTTCCTTAAGGGTGCTCAACATAATGAGATTGACAGAGCTGCCTCCATCGACCAAGATACGTCTGATGGTACAATTGGCGATTTGCAAGAAAATGACTAGGCCATCATGATGGGGCTCCAACAAATTATCTCGATCACTCTCATCAAATGTGATTGGCTCCTGGCAAGGTGTCGACATCCTGGGTTGTCTTTCTGGCTTATCTTCTTTCGACTCCTTGGCATGTCGCTTCGCGGCAGAATAGGAAGTGCCACAAATTTCTGACCCTCCACTAATGAAATTGATCACCTTTAATGATGTCGGAGGAGAGACTGGTCTTTCAACTTCATGTGGAGCTTGAGCTTCTGCACTTTCTGCCTTCTTCTTTCTGGATCCCAGCAACTCCTTGAGATGTCCTTTTGAGAGCAAGTAACTGATCTCCTTTCTTAGTGCGATGCAATCTTTTGTAACATGCCCAAAGTCCTCATAGTAAGCACACCATTTCGACTTGTCACGCCATCCCGTGGTCTTATCTGTCTTCTTTGGCCATCTGGCTTTGTCCCTCAGGTTGCCCATTGCACATAGTACACCTGAAATGTCAACAGAAAAACAATAATCAGAAATGTTAGGCACATTATCACTATCTTCATCCTCACCCTCTATTGAATTAATTTTGCTATTGTCAATTCTCGGATAAGGATTGGGTCGGCTGCTTCTACAGTGGGATGATTCGGTTTTCCTATATGGATTGTCATATGTCGACATCTTGGATGAGGACTTTGATCTTCGCAGCTCATCCTCCTCCAACCTTATGAATCTCAATGCCCTGCTCCTGACTTCTTCCAACCGCTTACAAGGAGTCATCACCAAATCCTGATAATACTATGAATCCTTCTTCAGCCCCATTTTGAATGCTTCTATGGCTGTTGACATGTCAAGATTGGGGATTTCTAGCACTTCTTTATTGAACCGGTGGACGTATTCTTTCAGAGTCTCATTAGGCTGCTGGGTCACATTGTAGAGGTCACTTGTCAGCTTCTCGAATTGTCGACTGCATGAGAACTGATTATAGAACATGTTGATAAGATGGGTGTATAAACCAATTGAACCTAGGGGTTGCCTAATCAACCACTTGAGAGCTGGTCCAACCAAGGTCGATCTAAATCCTCTGCACAAGCAAGCCTCCCTGAATTGAAGCGGGATATGAACTATGTCCATCTTTTCTTGATAGTGGGAACATGCTCCTCTGGATCTGTGCTGCCGTCATACAACTTCATGGATGGAACACTGAAACGCTTCGGGATGTCGACATTTGCAATTGCTGGGATAAACCGGGACTGATTATAACAGTTCTGAGTTACTGGTTGGATTGGAGGAGTTATGCCTGGCACGTTCATTATCAGCTTCCTGAGATCCTGCATCTGTTTGGCTAGTGGGTTTCCTGCAAAAGGGTCAGCCATAGGAATACGATTGAAATTATTATTATTGAAATATTATTCAGCAAACCAGAGTTGTCCGTGGTAGTTGTGACAGTGGTGTTGTCAATGAATGGAATGAACGGGGTAAATCCTGCTGAAGGTGGCGTCATTAGGGTGTCCCTAGACAAGGATGTCGACATCATTAAGGGTGTCGACTAATGAGTCTGAGGTGGAGCACCCATTGGGATAAATTCACTTTGAAGCGTAGATCCTCCGGTGTTGTCGAAGTTGAGGTTCCTTGCACGCAATGGTGAGATGTTTTCTAGCCGAGAAGCGATGAGTTATTGATCCCTCTGCATCTTAATCATGGAATTGTCCAGCACTTTTGAATTGCTATCTTGTTGATCTAGCCTCTGATTCAACCTGGTCAGGATACTCCGGATGTCAGCATCCACATTGGAAGAGGTCGCCTCCTTTTATGGAGCCTTAGAAGGTTGCGTTTGCTGAGGTCCCGTCTGAGGAGGTGGCGGCAATAAGCTGGTTCTACCTCCTGATGTTGGAGTGACGGCGGTACCCTTGCCGGCGGCGGACACATTGGGAGGGGTTGACATGACGAACTCTTTTGAAAATGATCCAATTAATCAATAAACCACGCGGCCCCTCGGTGGGCGCCAAAATTTTTTGGTAGAAAAAACAACAATGTAGAATCTTAACTTTGACAAGTGTATGGATTTAAATAACAAGAAGGGGACTATGGAATTCGATTAAATGGAACAAAAGCATGGAAATAAAAGATGACACCAAGAATTGTTAACGAGGAAAACTTTAGAGATAATAACCTTTTCGAAAAAAACCTCGGGAGTTAGGTCTCCAACCTTAAATGTTTCACTATGATAATTGAGATTACAACTGCGGAAGATGATGGAGAGGATTACAAATGATGTGTGCGTAGTGTGTGAAAAAGAATGTGTCTTTTTCCGTCTCCATCTCTCCTTAAATAAGAACAACTATGAACGGGTAAGAAGTAGTTCCTATAATCTCGGCATCCAAGCTTATCTCCTCAACGTCCACAAGACCAAGTCCACTTTGCCGTTGAAGAGAGGTTGAACGTTCTTGAAAGTATCTCGTGTTTATCTCTCTTATTTACTGTAAAATAATAATAGAAATATTATGAAAAAATGAGTTAGTAAATATTAAGTAATACTTACAGTGGAATAACATCTTGACATGCAGGAGAACCTGAAGATGTCACTATGCTGAAAAATACCCACAACAAGTGTGATGCTTCTAATGTGGGTATTGGTGCGGTTCTAAGTCAAGACAGCGGGCCTATTGCATTCTTTTGTCGGGGAAACATCAATTTCAAAAGTTTTTACTACACCTTCATGGAGTCGATCAAATAATATTTTTGAATATTTCAAGATTGGTCATTGTTACAAGGATCCCTTTGATATCAACTCTTCAACTAGTTCACTTAATTGGTTTATCGAAAAGATTATTATTAAAAATTTCCTCAAAACTCGTTGGCCTAATTGGATTGGCGTTGTATCAAGGGCAATAAAATTTAGAGTTCATCGAGTTCTTATTGAAAGAATGTTTAAAAGAATTATTAATACACTACTCAAAATTCGTGGACGAATTTTCTTCAAGTGTGGGAGTATGGCGCGGGAGCCAAGTGGTCGGTATTTGACACTCTCAACAAAGTTAGTCAACTTTTACAGGTTGTATCTCTCATTACGTTTATTCAAGCATTAAAAGAAATATATGGTTGGAAAGCTCTATGAATCTAGTTTTCAACGCACTTTTCGAATCAGAATTTGGATCATTCTAGAGGGAGTTATGAACATTTTGGTGACAGGTGTTGTGGGTATTTTTCAGCATGGTGACATCTTCAGTTGATCCTGCATATCAAGATGTCATTCCACTGTAAGTATTGTTTTAATATTTACTTATTTAATATTTCCTAATATATTTATTCTTATTTTCCAGTAATTAAGAGAGAAGAAATGCGGGATATTCTCCAGCACGTTCAACATACCTTCAACGGCTAGGGCGACTTGGTCTCACGGAGGTTGAAAGGATAAGCTTATATCCCGAGATTGTAGGAACCGTATTGGACTCCTTCATACTTATTTATATTTAAGGGGAAATGGAGATGGAACACACTAAGGCTCAGACGCACACACACTCTACGCACGAACTGATTGTAATCCTCTCCATTCTCTTCCAAAGTTGTACTCATAATCATCATATTGAAACTTTTAAGGTTGGAGACCTAACTCCCGGGGTTTTTTCCAAAGAGGTTATCACCTCCAAGGTTTTCCTCATTAACAAATTGTGGTGTCATTATTTCTTTTTCTTGCTTTTGTTCCATATAGTCGAATTCCATAGTCCCCTCCTTATTGTTCAATCCACACACTAAACAAAGTTAAGATTCAACTCTATTGTTTTTTCTACCAAAACAATTTGGCGCCCACCGAGGGGCCTCGTGGTTTATCGATTATTTGGATCATTTCCTAAGCAAATTCATTATGTCTGCACCCCCCAATGTGTCCGCCGCCGACAAGAGTCCCGCCGTTTGTTGTGGGCATTTTTCAACATGGCGACATCTTCAATTGATCCTGCATATCGAGATGTCATTACACTGTAAGTATTGTTTTAATATTTACTTATTCAATATTTCCTAATATTCTTATTCTTATTTTTCAGTAATTAAGAGAGGAATGCGGAACAATCTCCAAGCACGTTCAACAGACCTTCAAACGGTTAGGGCGACTTGGTCTCACGGAGGTTGAAGTGATAAACCAAAATGCCGAGATTATAGGAACCATATTGACTCTTTCATATCTACTTGTATTTAAGGGGAAATGGAGACGGAAAAACACATTCATGCTCATACGCACACACTCTACACAAAAAGCTCTTGTAATCCTCTCCATTATCTTCCAAGTTGTATTTGTGATCATTATAGTGAAACCTTTAAGGTTGGAGACCTAACTCCCGGGGTTTTTTCCAAAGAGGTTATCACCTCCAAGGTTTTCCTCATTAACAAATCGTGGTGTTATTATCTCTTTTTCATTCTTTTGTTCCATATAATCGAATTCCATAGTTCCCTCCTTATTGTTCAATCCACACACTAAACATAGTTAAGATTCTACTTTATTGTTTTTTCTACCAAAACAATTTGGCACCCACCGAGTGGCCTCGTGGTTTATCGGTTATTTGAAACATTTCCTAATCAAATTCACTATGTCTGCACCCCCCAATGTGTCCACCGCCGGCAAAGGTCCCGCCGTTGTTCCCACTTCAGGAGGTAGAACCAGCTTGTTACCACCACCTCCTCGAGGCCGGGTCTCGGCCAACTCAACCTACGAAGACTCCACAAAAGGGGCAACGTCTTCCAATGCGGATGCGACATCAGGAGTATCTTGACCGGAGTTGAATCAAAGGTTGGACCGGCAAGATAACAATTCGAAGGTGTTGACCAATTCCATGATTAAGATGCGAGAAAGACCAACGGCTCATCGCATCTCGGCTTGAGAATATATCACCGCTGCGTGCAAGGATTCTTAACTTTGACAACACCGGAGGATCTACATTTCGAGAATGAATTCATTCCAATGGGCGATCCTCCTCCGTGACATCTTTAATGATGTCGACATCTTTGCCAGGGGACACCCCATTGACGCCATCTTCCGAGATTCACCCCATTCATTCCATTTATAGACAACACTACTGTCACGACTACTACGGACGATTACGGTTTGCTAAATAATCTTTTCAATAATAATAATTTCAATCGTATTCCTATGGGCGACCCTTTTGCAGGAAACCCACTAGCTAAACAGATGCGGGATCTCGGAGAGGCGATAATGAACGTGCAGTGTAACTCCTCCAATTCAACCGGTGACCCAAAGCTGTTACAATCAATCCCGGTTTGTCGGCAATTGCAAATGTCGACATCCCGAAGCGTTTCAGCGTACCATCTATGAAGTTGTACGACGGCACCACGGACCCGGAGGAGCATGTTGCACACTATCAAGAAAAGATGGACATAATCCATATCCAGCTTCAATACGGGAGGCACTGCTTATGCGGGGATTTGGATCCACCTTATGCTGGACCGGCTCTCAAATGGGCGATTAGGCAACCCCTAGGTTCAATTGGTTCATACGCCCGGCTCATCAACATGTTCTATAACCAATTCTCATACGATCGACAATTTGAAAAGTTGACAAGTGATCTCTACAATGTGACCCGGCGGCCTAATGAGACTACGAAGGATTATGTCCATCGGTTCAATAAGGAGGTGTTAGAAATTCCCAATCTTGACATGTCGGCTGACCACGAAGCATTCAAAATGGGGTTGAAGAAAGATTCACGGTATTATCAAGATTTGGTAATGACTCCTTGTAAGCGGCTAGAAGAAGTCGGGAGCGGGGCATTAAGGTTCATAAGGCCCCGGAGGAAGATGAGGCTGCGAAGATCGAAGTCGTCATCCAAGATGTCGACATATGACCATCCCGACAGAAAGAGCGAGATCGTCCCATCGCGGGAACAACCGTCCCAATCCTTATCAGAGAATTGACACTAGCAAAATTAATTCGGTAGACGGTGAGGATGAAGATAGTGATAATGTGCCTAACATTTCGATTATTGTTTTTACTGTTGACATTTCGGGTGTACTCTGTGCAATGGGCAACCTAGGAGACAAAGCCGAGATGGCCAAAGAAAACGGACAAAACCACGGGATGGCGTGACAAATCAAAAATGGTGCGCTTACCATGAAGACTTTGGACACGTTGCGAAAGGCGCATCGCGTTAAGAAAGGAGATCGGTTACTTGCTCTCGAAAGGACATCTTAAGGAGTTGTTGGGATCCCGAAGAAGAAGGTGAAAATGCGAAGCTCCTCATGAAGGTGAAAGGCCGGTTTCTCCCCGGCATCAACAAAGGTGATCAACTTCATCGGTGGAGGCTCGAAATATGTGGAACATCCTATTACGCCGCAAAACGACACGCTAAGGAGTCAAAAGAGGAAAAGCCGAGAGACGGCCCGGGATGTCGACACCTTGCCGGATCCAATTACCTTTGATGAAAGTGATCGTGATAACTTCTTTGGAACCCCATCATGACGGTCTGGTTATTTCCTTGCGGATCGCCAACCGCCTGTCTGACGTATTACGGTAGATGGGGGCAGCTCAGTCAATCTTATTATGTTGGGTACCCTTAAGGAAATGAACATCCCGAGAATCGGAGATTGTCAAAAAGTCTTCGATCTTTGGTAGGCTTCGGTGGTGAAGTCAAAGAAACGGTGGGGGAGATAAAGCTTCCAATATACTCGAAGGGCCTCAACACCATGGAACGGTTCTGCGTAATTGATTGCGCAACATCTTACAATGTCATTCTTGGAAGACCGTGGATTCACGGAATGAAGGCCGTACCCTCCACTTACCATCGGTGTGTGAAGTTTCCAACACCTTGGGGTGTCGCTAAGATTTACGGTGATCAACGGTGGCCAAGGAATGTTACAAAACTTCAATGAAGGCGTCTACATCTCCAAAACAAGCATAGCAATTACCGAGGAAAGTACGTGAAGTCACGGAAGCTAGGGAGGATGATGTGAAAGAAGTATTGTTAGATCCTTCCAACCGGACATCAAAGTACTTATTGGCATGACATCCCGTCGAGATATAGAAGAGAAGCTTGTGAACCTATTAAGAAGCGAGAATAAAGAGTTTCGCTTGGAAACATGATGACATGACGAGGCATTAGCAAAGATGTCATCACTCACAAACTTAACGTAGATCCTAGCTTTAAACCGGTGCACCGAAACGTAGAAAGTTTGCGAAACAAGAAATCGGATCATCAAGGAGGAGGTAGAGCGCTTACTCAAAGCCAACATGATACGGGAGGTCGATTATCCAAGATGGTTGGCGAATGTGGTTGTGGTAGAGAAGAGAAACGGGAAATGGCGAGTTTGCGTCGACTTCACCGACTTAAATAAAGCACTGCCCAAAAGATCCTTTCCCTTTGCCGCACATAGATTCATTAGTTGATGCCACCTCGGGTCACGAACTCCTCACTTTCATGGACGCGTCCTCGGGATTTCAACAAATTCGGATGGAACCATCGACCAAGAGGACTTGCCTTCATAACCCCCAGGTATTTATTGTTATATTGCCATGCCTTTTGGACTAAAAAATGCGGGTGCAACGTATCAAAGGCTCGTCAACAAGATGTTTAAGGATCGGATTGGGGACACAATGGAGGTATACATCGACGACATGGTAGTAAAATCCAAGAAGGCCGAGGATCACATAAGCAACCTCTCTCGAAGCTTTTGACATCTTGGATTGTTTCAATATGAAACTTAATCCGGCTAAATGCAACTTCGGAATGAAGGCCGGCAAGTTTGGGTTATATGGTTACTAAAAGAGGCATTGAAGCCGCCCCCGAACAAATACGCGCTATTCTCAACTGTCATCACCTCAATCTGTCAAGGACGTCCAAAGATTGACGGGAAAAATTGCCGCACTCACTAGATTCATTTCAAAATCCTCGGATCGATGCAAACCTTTCTACGACATCTTAAGAAAGAACAAGAAGTTCCAATGGGAGGAACAACATGAAGAAGCTTTTCGGGAGCTCAAAACTTACCTGTCGACACCTCCTTATTGGCCAAACCTCGAGATGGAAGAACATCTTTACATCTACCTAGCGAGTGTCAGAAGGCGCTGTAAGCGCGATCTTGGTGACGAGCGAGATGGTAATCGGCAACCCATCTACTATATAAGTAAGACACTCTTAGATCTTTGAGACCAGGTATTCTCATTTACAAAAATTAATTTTAGCTTTGATAAGCGCTTCTATTAAATTAAGGCACTATTTTGAAACACATACTATTATTGTACGCACTAACTATCCTATTAAGAATGTCATGAGAAAACCGGAGATGTCGGGTCGAATGGCGAAATGGTCTGTACAATTAAGCACATACGACATCAAGTACGAGCCCCGAAGCTGCAATAAAATCCCAAGCCACTGGGCGATTTTGTGGGCGATTTGATCCAACCCTACAACAAGAGGTGGAATTGGAAGTACAGGCAACTTCAAGATGATGACATCCTAAAAATTTGGACTCTCTACACGGACGGTGCTTCCAACATGAGAGGTACGAGGTCTTGGAGTTGTACTAAAATCGCCACGAGGGGACATAATACCACAATCTATCGATTGCGGTTTCAAGGCTACCAACAATGAAGCGAGTATGAGGCTCTAATTGCGGGTTTAAGCTGCAGCCCAAGACTTAGATGTCAAGCATATCCAGGGTGTTCATGGATTCATTACTAATTGTTAATCGGTACAACGGGTCCTACGTCGCGAAAAACGCTAAGATGACAACATATTTAGAAATTGTAAAAATTATTTCGGCCAAAATCAAAACATTTTCCTTGGAACAAATCCCACGGGAAGAAAATTCTCAAGCGGATGCTCACGGCAAACTTGGGTTCGGCCTTCAAAAGCTTCTCACAAACCGGTATCCCAATCATACATGTTGACATCCCGGCAATTGACCATCTTGAGATGTTCGCCACTGGATCTTGACATACTTGCCTCTCTGCTGACAACCTCTTGGACGGCTCCTATTATCAAATATCTCTTAGATGATACGATCCCGATCGAGGAGAAAAATGCAAGAGCCTTCGGGGGTAAGAGTATCTAAATATTTACTTATTGATAATCTCTTGTTTAGAAAATGCGCAGTCACTACTTAAGATGTCTAGAGGCGAGATAGAGCCCATCGGGTTCTCGGAGGCTGCACGAAGGAGATTGTGGAAATCATACCGGGGGCAGAAGTTTACATACTAAAGCTCTTAGAATGGGCTATTTCTGGCCTACAATGAGAAAAGATGCCGTTGACTACGCAAAGAAATGTGATTCTGTCAACGACGTGGGGACATCTGCACCGGCCCGGTGACTGCTACATCCTATCCTGTCACCATGGCCTTTTATGGTTTGGGGAATGGACATAGTAGGAAAACTTCCCATAGCACCGGGGGGACGAGTATTTCTTTTGGCCATGACAGACTACTTTTCTAAATGGGTAGAGGTGAGGCATATGTGCAAGTTCGTGACAAAGAAGTGATATCTTTTATCAAAAGGAACATATTCGGCCGATTCGGAATTCCATCGAGATAATTTGTGACAACGGCTCTCAATTCATCGGCAAGAGGACCCAAGATTTCTTGACATCTTGGGGTGTTAAGATGGTGACATCTTCGCTGTTCACCCTCAAGCCAATGGACGGGCGAGTCTAGCAACAAAATAATAATCAGCAACTTAAAAAGAGACTAAACCGGAAGAAAGGACGTTGGGCGGAAGAGTTACCAATGGTCACATGGGGTGACAGGACGACATCTAAGAATGCTCTTGGTCAAACCCCTATTCACTTGTATTTGGGCCCGAATCTGTTATTCCGGCGAAGTCCTTGTACCAGCGGCAAGATACGGCTTGCGACATCTGAACATAATAAAGACATCTTGATACATGACTGGATCGTGGACGAGCTAAGGGACATGGCCAAAGTTCGCATGGCGGCATATCGGCAAAGGGTAGCCCGATCTTACAATAAAAACGTAAGGGTTAGAAGGTTTCAAGTAGGAGACTTAGTCCTACGAAAGGCATTCCAAAATACCAAGGAGCCCAATGCGAGGCAAGCTCGCCCCAAAATGGGAGGGACCCTACTTAATAGATGCACAAGCCGGAAAAGGAGCATATCGCCTTGCAACCTTGGATGGCCAAATGATACCGCGAAGTTGGAACGCCATTCATCTCAAAAGGTATTACATTTAAATATGATTTCCCATGAACTCATCTTTCCAGGTATGAATCGTCTTTTAATTCTTTACAACCTTTCTTTTCTCCTATGCATCTTTTTTATTATTTACAAGTTAAGATGTCGCTAATATACTTTGTGGAGAGACGTCAACCTTAGTTGGCGTCCGTTTTTAACGTGTTTCTATCTTATGAGGTATTGACACATTTACATGGGGACATATCGAATGCACGCAAGGAACAATGATTTCTCCTCCGTTAGAGACTGGCCATCTCTTCTCAAGTAAAGGTACACAATCCCTTCTAAGGTTTAAAGAGTTAATTACCTCTTTCTTAAGAAGTTAGGTTACCACACCTTCGCACGGAGCGCAAGTTATCTCACTAATTGAGGTGTGGGGTGGGCCTATATGGGTAAACTCATATAGCTTACCCATTCCCGCTCGGTTAGATGATTGATCTTAAGTATTATTCTTATGGTTATGGCATATTCGTGTCATCTAAGTATCTACGGTTTATGGCATATACGTGTCATCTAAGTATCTACGGTTTATGACGTATACATGTCATCCTAAGTACCTATCATTTCGACATACTATCATGTCACCATATGTGCAAAACATACAAAAAATTATCCAAAAGAAACAAGCCTTGACGTGCTTGAAAACTATTAAACCATAACTAAACTAAAGTAACCATAAAGTATCCGAACTACCAATAGTAAACGTGCACAAGTGTTGGACCAACCCAACACATAAAAAGATTGTCTTTAGTCCTTATGGACCCATTACAAACCAAACGAAAATAAAAATTGTCTTAAGGGATTCCACCCCGGTAACATCAAGAGCAAGTTTATTTTACCTTTTCGAGTGGCATACGTCGGAGGTATTGCTCTGGACTAACTTCTCAGGGTTTCTAAAAATCACCCCAGGTCGGTGTCCTCACGGCACTGTTCAGATCCTTGAAATCATCGATTGCTTTTTCCTCGTGAATTCGGCTGCAAAGCCATTTTCTCTTCATTCGGGTTCCAACTCACATGCTCTCACACGATATTCCTCAATCATTTGGATTCTAGTTTCAAAGATCGCTTTTGCGGTCTCATGCACCAAGTCGGCCCGAAATGCTTCCATCTCCCTTTCACGGTGATGTCAACGCTTGCGAGCTGGACCGCCATTTTAATATCTCTTCATTCTTGTCCCTGATCTCCAATCCCCTTTCCCTTATTATGCTTGCAGCTTCCTTCAAGTCCTTTTCATATTCAACCTTACTCATGTCATAGGTATCGCATTTTTCCCTCAATGTCCTAATTTCTTTGGACATTAATTTAGCCATCGAGACAATCTATCATCAACAAGAAGAGGTATTTTACTAAAAAATAAAAAGAGGATCAAGGTGTCCACGATTCAAAAGCAACTCTTACGATTTTCCAACACTTCTTCATTCCAAATTTGTTTCTCTACCGGAGATTTGTTCCACCCTTTTTCTCTTCGGAGTAATCTTATCTATCTACGGTATGTTCTCTTCCGCTTTCATCTTACCTTTATATTTGGCCACAATATCACTTGTCGTCAAGCGGAGAAAATCACTTTGCATATAAGAATATATGTTAGCGGGATTCAATAAAATAGCCAAGTGATACGTTGATTCGACTTACTTATTTGAGAGCGTCATAATTATAGAGGAAAGATAAAAGCGTATGCTTTAGAAGATTACTCTCCCGTAATATAGTAGGAGACGTCTGATTTGGATAAAGAATTTGGAGAAGATTGGATAATCACAATAGTTATCCGAGAATTGCGGTTATCAAAACTCTTCCTTTTAGTCGCCTCGTATCCCTAACCGTCGCATTGAAGCCGGTTAGAAGATGAACGGTTAATCAAGAGAAAAACATTTTGCCTCTTCGATTGCCAACATAGTCAAATGTTTTTGGGGACAAATTGTTGTGGGCATTTTTCAACATGGCGACATCTTCAATTGATCCTGCATATCGAGATGTCATTACACTGTAAGTATTGTTTTAATATTTACTTATTCAATATTTCCTAATATTCTTATTCTTATTTTTCAGTAATTAAGAGAGGAATGTGGAACAATCTCCAAGCACGTTCAACAGACCTTCAAACGGCTAGGGCGACTTGGTCTCACGGAGGTTGAAGTGATAAACCAAAGTGCCGAGATTATAGGAACCATATTGACTCTTTCATATCTACTTGTATTTAAGGGGAAATGGAGACGGAAAAACACATTCATGCTCATACGCACACACTCTACACAAAAAGCTCTTGTAATCCTCTCCATTATCTTCCAAAGTTGTATTTGTGATCATTATAGTGAAACCTTTAAGGTTGGAGACCTAACTCCCGGGGTTTTTTCCAAAGAGGTTATCACCTCCAAGGTTTTCCTCGTTAACAAATCGTGGTGTCATTATCTCTTTTTCATTCTTTTGTTCCATATAATCGAATTCCATAGTTCCCTCCTTATTGTTCAATTCACACACTAAACATAGTTAAGATTCTACTTTATTGTTTTTTCTACCAAAACACCGTTGTTCCCACATCAGGAGGAAGAACCAGCTTGTTACCACCACCTCCTCAGACCGGACCTCAGCCAACTCAACTTACGAAGACTCCACAAAAGGGAACAACCTCTTCCAATGTAGATGCTGACATCCGGAGTATCCTGACCAGGTTGAATCAAAGGTTGGACTAGCAAGACAGCAACTCGAAGGTGCTGACCAATTCCATGATTAAGATGCAGAAAGATCAACAGCTCATCGCGTCTCGGCTTGACAACATATCACCACTACGTGCAAGGGTTCTCAACTTTGACAACACTGGAGGATCTACATTTCAGAGTGAATTCATCCCAATGGGCAGTCCTCCTCAGACTCATCCACTGACATCCTTAATGATGTCAACATCCTTGCCCGGGGACACCCCATTGACACCATCTTCCGCAGGATTCACCCCGTTCATTCCATTCATTGACAACACTACTGTCACGACTACTACGGACAACTCTGGTTTGCTAAATAATCTTTTTAGTAATAATAATTTCAATCGTATTCCTATGGCTGACCCTTTTGCAGGAAACCCACTAGCCAAACAGATGCAGGATCCCAGAGAGCTGATAATGAACGTGCCAGGCGTAACTCCTCCAATCCAACCTGTGACTCAAAACTGCTACAATCAATCCCGGTTTATCCCAGCAATTGCAAATGTTGACATCCCAAAGCATTTCAGCGTACCATCTATGAAGTTGTACGACGGCACCACGAACCCAGAGGAGCATGTTGCACACTATCAAGAAAAGATGGACATAATTCATATTCCTCTTCAATTCCGGGAGGCCTGCTTATGCAGGGGATTTGGATCAACCTTGTCTGGACCAGCCCTCAAATGGTTGATTAGGCAACCTCTAGGTTCAATTGGTTCTTACGCCCAGCTTATCAACATGTTCTATAACCAATTCTCATGCAGTCGACAATTTGAAAGGTTGACAAGTGATCTCTACAATGTGATCCAGCAGCCTAATGAAACTCTAAAGGATTATGTCCACCGGTTCAATAAGGAAGTGCTAGAAATTCCCAATCTTGACATGTCGACAGCCACAGAAGCATTCAAAATGGGGCTGAAGAAAGATTCACAGTATTATCAAGATTTGGTGATGCCTCCTTGTAAGCGGTTGGAAAAAGTCAGGAGCAGGGCAGTGAGATTCATAAGACTGGAGGAAGACGAGCTGCGAAGATCGAAGTCCTCATCCAAGATGTCGACATATGACAACCCCGATAGAAAGACCGAATCGTCCCATCGCAGGAACCACCGTTCCAATCCTTATCCAAGAATTGACACTAGCAAAATTAATTCAATAGACGGTGAGGATGAAGATAACGATAATGTGCCTAACATTTCTGATTATTGTTTTTCTGTTGACATTTCAGGTATACTCTGTGCAATGGGCAATCTTGGGGACAAAGCCAAATGGCCAAAGAAGACGGACAAAGCCACAGGATGGCGTGACAAATCAAAATGATGCGCTTACCATGAAGACTTTGGACATGTCACTGAAGATTGCATCGCACTAAGGAAGGAGATCAGTTACTTGCTCTCGAAAGGACATCTTAAGGAGTTGCTGGGATCTAGGAAGAAGAAGGCTGAAAATGCGGAAGCTCCTCATGAAGCCGAAAGACCAGTTTCTCCCCCAGCATCAACGAAGGTGATCAATTTTATCAGCGGAGGTTCAGAAATATGTGGCACATCCTATTCTGCAGCAAAACGACATGCTAAAGAGTCAAAAGAGGAGAAGCCAGAAAGACAGCCCAGGATGTCGACACCCTGCCAGGATCCAATCACCTTTGATGAAAGTGATCGAGATAACTTGCTGGAACCCCATCACGACGGCCTAGTTATTTCCTTGCAGATCGCCAATTGTACAATCCGGTGCATACTGGTTGATCGGGGTAGCTCTGTAAATCTTATTATGTTGGGCACTCTTAAGGAAATGAACATCCCAGAATCAGAGATCATTAAGAAGTCCTCAGTACTGGTAGGCTTCAGTGGGGAAGTCAAAGAAACGGTGGGGGAGATAAAGATTCCTATATACTCGAAGGGCCTCAATACCATGGAACGGTTCTGCGTAATTGATTGGGCAACATCTTACAATGTCATTCTTGGAAGACCGTGGATTCATGGAATGAAGGCTGTACCCTCCACTTACCATCAGTGTGTGAAGTTTCCAACACCTTGGGGTGTCGCTAAGATTTACAGTGATCAACAGGTGGCCAAGGAATGTTATAAAACTTCAATGAAGGCGTCGACATCTCCAAAACAAGCATAGCAATTACCGAGGAAAGTACGTGAAGTCCTGGAAGCTAGGGAGGATGATGTGAAAGAAGTATTGCTAGACCCTTCCAACCCGGACATCAAAGTACTTATTGGCACTGACATCCCATCAGATATAGAAGAAAAGCTTGTGGATTTATTAAGAAGCAGAATAAAGAGTTTTGCTTGGAAACATGATGACATGACAGGCATCAGCAAAGATGTCATCACTCACAAACTTAACGTAGATCCTAGCTTCAAACCAGTACACCAGAAACGTAGGAAGTTTGCAGAAACCAGAAACCAGATCATCAAGGAAGAGGTAGAGCGCCTACTCAAAGCCAACATGATACGAGAGGTCGATTATCCAAGATGGTTAGCAAACGTGGTTGTGGTAGAGAAGAGAAACGGGAAATGGCGAGTTTGTGTCGACTTCACCGACTTAAACAAAGCCTGTCCAAAAGATCCTTTTCCTTTGCCGCACATAGATTCGTTAGTTGATGCCACCTCCGGACATGAACTCCTCACATTCATGGACGCATCCTCAGGATTTCAACAAATTCAGATGGAACCATCTGACCAAGAGGACACCGCCTTCATAACACCCACAGGTATTTATTATTATATTGCCATGCCTTTTGGACTAAAAAATGCAGGTGCAACGTATCAAAGGCTCGTCAACAAGATGTTTAAAGATCAGATTGGGGACACAATGGAGGTATACATAGACGACATGGTGGTAAAGTCCAAGAAAGCCGAAGATCACATAAGCAACCTCTCTCAAGCCTTTGACATCTTGGACTGTTTCAATATGAAACTAAATCCAGCTAAATGCAACTTTGGAATGAAGGCCGGGAAGTTCTTGGGTTACATGGTTACTAAAAGAGGCATTGAAGCTGCCCCAGAACAAATACGTGCTATTATTAACCTGTCATCACCTAAATCTGTCAAGGACGTCCAAAGGTTGACGGGAAAGATTGCCGCACTTACCAGATTCATTTCAAAATCCTCAGATCGATGCAAACCTTTCTACGACATCTTGAGGAAGAACAATAAGTTCCAATGGGAGGACCAACATGAAGAAGCCTTTCAGGAGCTCAAAACTTACCTGTCAATACCTCCATTATTGGCCAAACCTCAAGAGGAGGAACATCTATACATCTACCTGGCAGTATCCGAAGGTGCTGTAAGTGCAGTCTTGGTGACAAAACGAGATGGTAACCATCAACCCATCTACTATATAAGTAAGACACTCCTAGATGCGGAGACCAGGTATTCTCATTTACAAAAATTAATTCTAGCTTTGATAACTGCTTCTATTAAATTAAGGCACTACTTTGAAACACATACTATAATTGTACGCACTAACTATCCTATTAAGAATGTTATGAGAAAACCAGAGATGTCAGGACGAATGGCGAAATGGTCTGTACAATTAAGCACATACGACATCAAATATGAGCCCAGAACTGCAATAAAATCCCAAGCCCTAGCTGATTTTGTGGCTGATTTCAGTCCAACCCTGCAACAAGAAGTGGAATTGGAAGTACAGCAACTTCAAGATGATGACATCCTAAAAATTTGGACTCTCTACACAGACGGTGCTTCTAACATGAGAGGTACAGGTCTTGGAGTTGTACTAAAATCGCCACAAGGGGACATAATACCACAATCCATCAGTTGCAGTTTCAAGGCTACCAACAATGAAGCAGAATATGAGGCACTAATTGCAGGTTTAACAGCAGCCCAGGACTTAGATGTCAAGCATATCCGAGTGTTCATGGATTCCTTGCTAATTGTTAACCACTACAACGGATCCTACGTAGCGAAAAATGCTAAGATGACGACATATTTGGAAATCGTAAAAATTCTTTCGACCAAATTCAAATCATTTTCCTTAGAACAAATCCCACGAGAAGAAAATTCTCGCGTATGCTCTGGCAAACTTGGGTTCGGCCTTCAAAAGCATTTCACAAACCAGTATCCCGATTGTGCATATTGACATCCCAGCAATTGATCATCTTGAGAGGTTCGCTCTAGATGTCGACATACCTTCCCCTCCAAGAAGAACTTCTTGGACAGCTCCTATTATCAAGTATCTCTTAGATGATACGATCCCAGCTGAGGAGAAAAATGCTAGAGCATTCAGGGTAAGAGTATCTAAATATTTACTTATTGATAATCTCTTGTTTAGAAAACCTGCTGCAGGTCACTACTTAAGATGTCTAGAAGCAGATAGAGCCCATCAGGTTCTCAAGGAGCTGCACGAAGGAGAATGTGGAAATCATACTGGGGGCAGGAGTCTACATACCAAGGCTCTTAGAATGGGCTATTTTTGGCCCACAATGAGAAAAGACGCTGTCAACTACGCAAAGAAATGTGATTCCTGTCAACGACATGGGGACATCCTGCACCAACCGGCTGAGCTACTACATCCTATCCTGTCACCATGGCCGTTTATGGTTTGGGGAATGGACATAGTAGGAAAATTGCCAATGGCGCCAGGTGGAAGAGTATTTCTATTGGCTATGACAGACTACTTTTCTAAATGGGTAGAAGCTGCGGCATATGTACAAGTTTGTGACAAAGAAGTTATATCTTTTATCAAAAGAAACATATTCAGCCGATTTGGAATACCATCAGAAATAATTTGTGACAACGGCTCTCAATTCATTAGTAAGAGAACCCAATATTTCTTGTCATCTTGGGGAGTCAAGATGGTGACATCTTCACCTGTTCACCCTCAAGCCAATGGACAAGCAGAATCTAGCAACAAAATAATCATAAGCAACTTAAAAAAGGGCTGAACCGTAAGAAAAGACGATGGGCGTAAGAATTACCAATGGTTCTATGGGGGCGACGAACGACATCTAAGAACGCTCTTGGTCAAACCCCCTATTCACTTGTATTTGGAACCGAATAAGTTATTCCAGCTGAAGTCCTTGTACCTACTGCCAGATACAGTTTGTTGACGTATGAACATAACAAAGATATCTTGATACATGACTTAGATACCGTGGACGAACTGAGGGACATGGCCAAAGTTCGTATGGCAGCATATCAACAAAGGGTAGCCAGATCTTATAACAAAAACGTAAGGATTAGAAGGTTTCAAGTAGGAAACTTAGTCCTACGAAAGGCATTCTAAAATACAAAGGAGCCCAATGCAGGCAAGCTTGCCCCAAAATGGGAAGGACCCTACCTAATAGATGCACAAGCCGGGAAAGGAGCATATCGCCTAGCAACCTTGGATGGCCAAATGATACCGCGAAGTTGGAACGACATTCATCTTAAAAGGTATTACATTTAAACAAAATTCCCCATGAACTCATCTTTTCCAGGTATGGATCGTCTTTTAATTTTTTGCAACCTTTCTTTTTTCCTATGTACCTTTTTAATTCTTTACAAATCAAGATGTCGCTAACGTACTATGTGGAGAGACGTCAACCTTAGTGGGCGTCCGTTTTTAACATGTTTCTGTCTTATGAGGTATTGACACATTTACATGGGGACATGTCGAAAGCACGCAAAGAACAACGAATTCTCCTCCGTTAGAGACTGGCCATCTCTTCTTAAGTAAAGGTACACAATCCCTTCTAAGGTTTGAAGAGTTAATTACCTCTTTCTTAAGATGTTAGGTTACCACACCTTCGCCTGGAGCGCAAGTTATCTCTTTAATTGAGGTGTGGGGTGGGCCTATATGGGCAAACTCATATAGCTTACCCATTCCCACTCAGTTAAATGATTGATCTTACATATTATTCTTATGGTTATGACATATACGTGTCATCTAAAGTATCTACGGGTTATGGCATATACATGTCATCTTAAGTACCTACCGTTTTGACATACTATCATGTCACCTTATGAGCATAACAAAGGATCATCCAAAGAAAAATTTTATCCAAAATATAGCAAGCCTTGACACGCTTGAAAATCATTAAACCATAAAGTTATCATAAAAGCATCCAAACTACTAAACTTAAAGTGCAAAAGTGTTGGACCAACCCAACACGTAAAGGAAATTGTCTTTGGTCCTTATGGACCCATTACATAACCAAACCAAAATTAAAATTGTTTTAAGGGATTCCACCCCAGTAACATCATCAAAATACCAAGAACAAAGTTGTTTTACCTTCTTTTTTAGGTGGCTTCTGCCGCAGGTGTTGCATTTGGGTTAACTTCTCCATCTACTGGTGCATCCTTAACGATCGCTTCATACGGGCTTGACGACACCTCGCCCTCATCCATCACCTCACCTGTCAACTTAAACAAATAGGCACACTCCCTGTTGATATCCCAAGTATCAGCCTTCCCTTCTTGATACTCCTTCATCATTTTTATCTTGCATTGAGAAACAGTTTTTGCCGCAGCCAGTTTGCAGGAACTCTTCACATCTGCGATCTCTTTCTGATGATCATCCTCACTCTTAGCCAAACTATTCAGTAAGTCCTTCACCGTTTGTTCTTGCTCTCCCAACGACTTGCTTTGTTGCTCCAGGGTCTTCTCATGTACCTTCACCTTGTTTTCTAACGCTATCTTCTCCTTCCTAACCAAAGCGATGTCAGCTTTGGACTTCTTCTTTAGCATTTCAATTTCTTTCACCAACTCCTCCACATACCCTACAGTCTGAAAAATAATAACTCGACATCACTAGATGTTTATAAAAACTTTTGCGTTAGTAAATATCCAATTAATAGTATCTTACCCCAGTCGCAAAGCTCATGCATTTTTTCTTAAAATCTCCTACTGGCATTCCATCAAAGGAATCTTCAACTTCGACTACCTCCTCTTGACTAGCCTTTCGCTTCTTTACTCTAGAACCAATACCTGCACTATCATCCAAAGTTGGGGTCTTCATAGGGGCGGGCGGGGGCTTCATCTCTATCTTCACAGTAGAGCCTGTAAACGTGGCCTCAATTTCATCGAGGTCAAAATCCGATCCTGAGATGACTGGTTTAGAAACTGCTTTGACATATGAAAAATTGTCAATAAGTATAGTGCATTAGTTTGACAAACTAAACTGAGGACAACACGCTTACCTGTGGACATAATAGCGGAGGTGGAGGCCTTTTGGTTTTCCGGGATAGTCAAAGATGCTTCCAATAAACCCTTAGGAGATCTCTTATCTGGAGGGAGCCTGAAAAATTCTTCAATCTTGGTTAGAGTGTCTTCAGCAGGTGGGAACAGTTCTCCCCAGTCGATATCTGCATAAAGGCAAGAACAATTACAATTCAGTTTGTCTCAAGAACAGGATGTCACAAAAGTAAGAATTTAAGTACCTCCCTTGTTCCACTCGCTTGAAATCTCATTTCCTTCTCCAATAGATGCCCTATCAACAAAGAAAAATCTATTTTTCCATCCCCTATCACTAGATGTTGTGGTGCTCATTAGGGAACTCCTACCTGACCTCTTCCTAAAAAGGTATCTTTTGGAACCAAAGAGTTGAAGATCGTACGAATATGCAATTTCATGGAGCCCTAGGTTTAGTTCGTTCTCTCGATTCACTTTAATGACAAAAGCAAAAACTCGCCAAGCCATCGGCATCAGTTGAGCATAAGCGAGTTGGGTCTTTTGGAAGAACTCAGAAACCAACAAAGGAAAAGGGTAGCTGAACCCTAGAAGAAAGGGATACTCGAAGAAACAGATCCATTTGCGAGAAACGTAATCAGACCTAAGCTTTACGGTAAAAGGATGAAAAATTGTACCATTTGGGAAGTAGCATTGTTGTTTAATGGACTCTATTTGGGAATCACTGAACAAACAAGTCTCTTCGTCTGGTTTTGCAAGAAGGTTTTCGCAAACGAAATCATCGATACTAATTTCTTTGGGGCCTTGTGGGGTTGGGACACTCTTAGTTTTGGTCGAGGACCACCTGGTCCTACCCATGGTTGACAAAGGAAAGAAAAAAAGATAAACAATGGAAGAAGATGAGAAGCGGAGGAATGTTACCTTGAAAGATGAACGGCGCCGTAACAGGGGTGAAAGAGAAGCTTTGAGAAGCTTATTTATCCAAGCAGTTATTAAAAAGAAAAAGGATTCTTTTTCCAAAAAAGTTACTTTTTCAAGCGCTTCTCCCCAACCGTCCATTGACGCCACGTATCTCTAAACCGTCCCATCAAAGCAGAGCTGGCGGTTGGGCATTTAATTGGACAGAAAAACATTTTGCCTCTTCAGTTGCCTACATAGCCAAATGTTTTTGGGGACAAATTGTTGTGGGTATTTTTCAGCATGGTGACATCTTCAGTTGATCCTGCATATCAAGATGTCATTCCACTGTAAGTATTGTTTTAATATTTACTTATTTAATATTTCCTAATATATTTATTCTTATTTTCCAGTAATTAAGAGAGAAGAAATGCGGGATATTCTCCAGCACGTTCAACATACCTTCAACGGCTAGGGCGACTTGGTCTCACGGAGGTTGAAAGGATAAGCTTATATCCCGAGATTGTAGGAACCGTATTGGACTCCTTCATACTTATTTATATTTAAGGGGAAATGGAGATGGAACACACTAAGGCTCAGACGCACACACACTCTACGCACGAACTGATTGTAATCCTCTCCATTCTCTTCCAAAGTTGTACTCATAATCATCATAGTGAAACTTTTAAGGTTGGAGACCTAACTCCCGGGGTTTTTTCCAAAGAGGTTATCACCTCCAAGGTTTTCCTCGTTAACAAATTGTGGTGTCATTATTTCTTTTTCTTGCTTTTGTTCCATATAGTCGAATTCCATAGTCCCCTCCTTATTGTTCAATCCACACACTAAACAAAGTTAAGATTCAACTCTATTGTTTTTTCTACCAAAACAACAGGTAGCCTGAAAGTCAGATTCATCCGAAAATGGGCTAAGTTTTGATGTTTATCAAGTCTTTTGAGTTTTCTATGTTTTCTTATCACTAAATATTAATTGTTAGGTTTATCTTTAAGTGTTTTGTTATTCCTAAGCTTGGAGGGATGTTTCAAGTAATCTATAAATAGGCCATAACATATCTTTGCAATTTGCAAGGGGAGTCAAGTTTTGAGTTAATTATAATAAAGTGAAGCTTTTGTGCTTACTTTCTTGTTCTGTATCTCCTTGGTGGATGCCATTGAGGGGTGAACTCTTTTATAACTATGTATCTCGTATCTATTCGGTGGATTCTTTAGATTGGTGAGTTAACTATCCAATTCCTTTCATTTTCAGTCACAAAACATACCTTTCGAAGTTTAGCCCGTATCAAGCCAACTACTTATGCCCCTCAAAAAGTAGGTCGGTCCGGACCTCTATAAGATGCACAGGCAAGGTAGCTGCTGCGAAAAGTTAACTAAATCCCGACCAGTACACCCTCTTTTATTGATAAATTCAAACGGCTTGAGCCCGCCCACCATTTGTGGATGCTACATTAAGTACCTGGATGTCGATGGAGATATCTTAGCATGGGTTGTCGCGCTTGATGGTTTCTTCTTGTTTGATCTTATATCAAAAAAATGTGACATTTATTTGATTGTAAATAATCGGGGTTTAAGTGATCAAACACCTCAACGATCACGGATCGCAAGCAATGGAAAACGGAATTAAATACTTTTTGGTAGCAGGCAGAAAAAAAAAGTTTTTACTTTAAGCATGTAGATAAAGGAAGTGGTATTGCTTCTATTGTCATTACCTCCATTCCATGAGCAATTTATATGTCTGTGATCCAATAGTGTGCAATGTACGTGTTTTTTTCTTTTTTTTTTTGATGGAAAGGTTGTCTCTATTATTTTGGGTAAATTCTATATACAAGGCACCTTACATACAAGGCACCAATAATTCCCAAACTACCCTTCGTGTGTCGTGCTCGAAAGGACGACACGAAGCCTTCATGTCGTGTACTTTTACACGACATTAACTAATTGGGTTAAATATTAGGTCGTATGAAATTATACGAAATTTAAATTTACTCTGTCATTAATTTCGTACAAAACAACACGATATCATGTCCTAATATCGTGTATATCTATACGACATATCATAATGAAGGTGTTCTTCGATGATTTGCGACACGATGTTAATGATACGCATATGCTATGTTATATTATCGAATTGTGTTGTTAATTGAGCAAAATTTATACACTTATACATGACAAGGAACAAACGTCATATTGGATCATACAATATCATATAACCTATCACATTTAAGTGATACCACTTTATTTATTTGGAGGAAACTCATGTAGATGAAAAACACTTGAAATGTCATTTAGAATGTAGAAAAAAATTAAAAAAAAAATAAACGAGGTAGCCGTATACCATTTTTGGCAAGATCGGGACACATAAAACCCTAAAAACCCTAAGTAATGGCACATATTTGTAACTCAATCTCCATTTGGATTTTGAGGAAACTCATGTAGATGAAAAACACTTGAAATGTCATTTAGAATGTAGAAAAAAATTAAAAAAAAAATAAACGAGGTAGCCGTATACCATTTTTGGCAAGATCGGGACACATAAAACCCTAAAAACCCTAAGTAATGGCACATATTTGTAACTCAATCCCCATTTGGATTTTGAGGAAAGTCATGTAGATGAAAAACACTTTAAATGTCATTTAGAATGTAGAAAAAAATAAACGAGGTAGCCGTATACCATTTTTGGCAAGATCGGGACACATAAAACCCTAAAAACCCTAAGTAATGACACATATTTGTAACTCAATCTCCATTTGGATTTTGAGGAAAGTCATGTAGATGAAAAACACTTTAAATGTCATTTAGAATGTAGAAAAAAATTAAAAAAAAATAAACGAGGTAGCCGTATACCATTTTTGGCAAGATCGGGACACATAAAACCCTAAAAACCCTAAGTAATGGCACATATTTGTAACTCAATCTCCATTTGGATTTTGAGGAAACTCATGTAGATGAAAAACACTTTAAATTTCATTTAGAATATAGAAAAAAATTAAAAAAAAAAATAAACGAGGTAGCCGTATACCATTTTTGGCAAGATCGGGACACAAAACCCTAAAAACCCTAAATAATGGCACATATTTGTAACTCAATCTCCATTTGGATTTTGAGGAAACTCATGTAGATGAAAAACACTTTAAATGTCATTTAGAATGTAGAAAAAAATTAAAAAAAATAAACGAGGTAGCCGTATACCATTTTTGGCAAGATCGGGACACATAAAACCCTAAAAACCCTAAGTAATGGCACATATTTGTAACTCAATCTCCATTTGGATTTTCAGGAAACTCATGTAGATGAAAAACACTTTAAATGTCATTTAGAATGTAGAAAAAAATTAAAAAAAAATAAACGAGGTAGCCGTATACCATTTTTGGCAAGATCGGGACACATAAAACCCTAAAAACCCTAAATAATGGCACATATTTGTAACTCAATCTCCATTTGGATTTTGAGGAAACTCATGTAGATGAAAAACACTTTAAATGTCATTTAGAATGTAGAAAAAAATTAAAAAAAAATAAACGAGGTAGCCAGGTAGCCGTATACCATTTTTGGCAAGATCGGGACACATAAAACCTAAAAACCCTAAATAATGGCACATATTTGTAACTCAATCTCCATTTGGATTTTGAGGAAACTCATGTAGATGAAAAACACTTTAAATGTCATCTAGAATGTATAAAAAAATTAAAAATAAATAAACGAGGTAGCCGTATACCATTTTTTATTTTATTATATGGTGTGTCGTGTCTAAATACACGATATTTACTAAGGCATTTCGTATGAACAATACACGAAAGTAATCAGGGTGCATCTCGTGTATTGTTCATACGATATAATTACCAGAAACAAATACTATATCGTGTTTGTATACACGATATGTACCATAGTATCTCGGGTATATACACACGAGATACACCCTGAAGCCCTACATCAAACACGATATTCACCAGACAACGGCCCAACAGAGAGAAACACCGTTGCTGCTGTATACCCATGCAGCTGTGACACCATTGTCCTAGTCTTAACACCCATAAATTTATACCCATTATTTTCATTAATTCTCATATCATCTAACACCATAGTATGGATTCTCCACAACATTCTCCAAGTTTTTATGATCATATTGATCTTGAGCTTGTGGAATATATTTTTGAAGAAGAAGGTTTGCCACCAAATTCTCCACATCAAAATCAAAATCCAAGCAGCAATGAAGTAAGTTTTTAAAGTTATATTTGGTGTTTTGATCAAAGTCGCAATAAAAATCCAATCTTGAAACGAAATTGTTTTTCAAGATTGGATTTTTAAATTCTGATATTACTCTATTTCGTGTTAGATTATACGAGTTTTATGCTATTTGTCGTGTTTTTATACACGAGTTATGGTGTATTACCTCGTATTGTATAACACGAGATAAATGGGTTTAAGTCGGGTACATTTACACGAGATGTTCCAGGAACATCTCGTATAATGCTACACGAAATGTCATACAGCTTGTTGCTTATTGTGCAATTTTCTAATTGATGTTGTAGGGACCGGATGTCAGTGATCAATTCGATACATCCCTATTATTTTCAAATAGGGATGATCTTGTTAAACACGTACGGGATATCGCGGCCCGTCAAAATATAACCCTTTCTATAGGGGATTCGAGGAAGACAAGTGGCAAGATCCTAGGCTACGCGAAGATTGTATGCCATTTTGGTGGCAAGTACAGGTCCGGAAAAACTAAAGATGTGAGGTTGACTAGCACGAAGAAGATTGGGTGCAATTTTGAAATCCGGGCCAAAGATAGGGGTGATGGGGTATGGGGTTACGTTGTGAAGCATGGTTCTCATAATCACGACTTTCCAACGTATCCCGAAGGTCATCCGTTGGGTAAATTGACTAGTTTTGAATATGAGGAGGTAAAGTGTAAGCGCAAGTCGAGTCTTCGGTGCGTCCAAATAACATTCTAACAATGTTAAAGAGGAAGGATGAGAAGAACGTGAGTACTCCAAAACACGTCCACAATGCCCTCACAAAATGCAAGTCACAAGAACGACAAGGGAGATCCTCGCTTCAACAGTTCATAAAAGCACTCGAGGATAAGAAATATACCTTCTTCATGAGGAAAGCTAACGAGAGTGACATGATCGGTGACATATTCTTCTCTCACCCACGAGCATCAGATATGCTTAACTGTTTTCCATATGTAGTACAAGGTAAATTTTTGATTTTTTTGAATCTGTTTTTTGACTCTGTTTTCCACAAGTCGTATGCATTTTTTTGAATTGCAATTTTATTCATTTCTAACTTTATTTTTTTTTATTGATACAAGGTGATTGCACTTATAACACCAACTGCTATGGAATGGCATTACTTGAGATTCTAGGATTTACTTCAACGGGGAAGAATTTCACAATTGCCTATGCGTTCCTCCAAAATGAGAAGACTGATAATTACACGTGGGCACTCAAGAATTTGCAAAGTCTTTTTCATACTCCCCATATGCCAACTGTTTTCTTAAGCGATCGTGACTTGGCTTTCATTAATGCTTTGTCCAAATGGTATTTCAGAGACCGCACACCATTTGTGTCGAAGGCATATCGAAGTCAATGTTAAAAAGAGAGCGTTGGCTAAAACTGGTAGCAATGAGTTTGCACTATCATTCATGAGGAGATTTAATAAAGCAATATCAGCCGCTACTCGCGAAGAGTGGGACACCCGTTGGCAATCGTTTTGCGATCATTACGAGATCTTATCCCGATTTATTGACCTACCTCCGCGAGACTTGGATTGATCCATACTCTACGAATATTTTGTCGATGCACACAGATCGATTCTTGCACGCCGGAACCCACACCACGAACAGTAATGAGAGTGAGCATAACAGGTTGAAGAAGGCCTTGGGAGTGCTTCTTCTACTTTTGACACATTATTCAAAAAGGCTCATGAGATTATGGAAATCCAAATAACAACAATCAAAGCTACTATGGAGCAATCAAAGAGTAGAATTCCAAATGATATGAAGACATGTGATCGTATCAAGACATATTGGGGCGAGTGTCAAAGGCGGCTTTGGACATCATCGAAGAAGAGCGAGTCGTTGTGGGGATAATGTCATGGATCCTTCGAGTGTGGGTGTTACTCGAGGCGAACACATGGACTTCCATGTAGTCACGAGATTGCATGCATACAAAACTCTGGAGGCCGGATTGAGTTGTCCTCGATTCATGATTTTTGGAAGAAGTTGGACATTGAAGTAGAATCTTGTCCCTTTGGACCCGATTTTGAAGTTGTGTTGAATGAAGCGCAACGCACTGGACACTGTAAATAGAAGGTTATTTCAAACGATAAATGAAGGGCTACATCCACAAACCGGAGATGCTTGAGCCGGATCATATTTCAAAGGCAAATAAACCCCAGGACCACCGGTTGTAGAGTCTTGTCGAGATTGGGAGCGTGCCGACAGACATTTTGGAGTCCCCACTACACCACCCTCCACTGCGACGGTCTAGATCTTCATTTATTGCATCAACACAATCAGGTTTGATGTCGAGATCAGCTTCAAACACTACACCATCTAACCCTACCACTCCTACATCTCTTCCACCACTAGCTGCTTCAGGTCGTGGGAGAGGTCGAGGTCAAGGTCGAGGTCGAGGTCGGGGACGGGGACGGGGACGGGGTCGTGGAAATGGACAAGTCAATGATATACATACTTTTGTCCATAGGATGTTGCTTACCCCTCTCATTGTCCCATTTATTGATGGCTTCACAGATGTGATGGGTGATGGAAATTGTGGATATAGAGCGTGCTTGGCGCAAATATACGGAACAGAGGAGATGTGGCAAAGAGTGCGCTCAGATTGTGCCAAGGAGCTGCTTCATCGCCGCGAGCTTTATGAGAGAGTTATGCCTTGGAGAGATATGGACGAGCTCTATAGTCGCATTACTCACTATGCCTCCCCTTGTTCAGAATATTATTGGTTGATACTCCCAGAGATAGGGCACATCATAGCCACGGTGTATAATGTGGTGTTTGTCTCGTACTCGCTTTCATAAAACCGGCCCGGCTTCACATGCCTACCAGTGACTGTACCACAAGGAACATGACCACCCACAGACACACTTGTGTTGGGACATGTGGGAAACCATTTTATATTGGTATGATACTTTAATTCGTTATATTTAACTATCTTATTTAAATTTGTTATATTTAACTATATTTTCTAAATTTGTTATATTTGACTATTTTATTACTTTTGCGTGCACATGTCGGATAGTGATTACCCGATACCATCGTGTAGCACTATATTGGGGGGAGCAACGTGATCCAAGTGCAAGTAACCTGATCATGCCATACAGAGCTCGGATAGAAACATTCAACCGACTCTCAATTATGGCGAACGAAGCACGAATTGCAGAAAATAGGCCATAGTTTATGTGTATAGCGTATTGATTATTTTTTGTATGAAGTTTTGGAATATGTTTGGAATATGTTTGGGATATGTTCATTTTGGTTTGTAAATATTGTTGGTATTTGTTTCAGTTTGTGTTTCAGGAGATGTTGCCCTCAGACTACCATCTCGTGTGCTTATACACGATATGTAATATATAACTCGTATATATATACACGACTTATTTCATTTTTGTCGTATGAACATTACACGAAATACACTAACTACCCAGTAATGTATCTCGTGTGTGTTTATACGAGATAAAAGAAAACATGTCGTGTGTATATATACGAGATGAGTAAAACCATCTCGTGTATAAGCACACGAGATGGTAGTCCGAGAGCAACATCTCCCGAAACACAAACCGAAACAAATACCGGCAATATTTACAAACCAAAATGAACATATCCCAAACATATTCCAAAACATAAACAACCAAAATGAACATATCCCAAACATATTCCAAACATATTCCATAAACAAACATTGTATCCAAAATTTACATATCTCAAACATATTCCAAAAACAAACATTTTATCCAAAATTTACGTATCTCAAACATATTCCAAAACAAACATTATCCAAAATTTACAAACAAACATAAACAACCAAAATTAACATAATCATGAAGCGTCTCCATATAGATCAATGGCCCGTCTAATCTTATCTTTCACATCCATTGAGATAAACCGTCATCCGTGAGCTGACAGTAGTATGCCTCGTGCCTCTACAACCCTAGGCGGTGGTGGAACGTTAACTAGTGCATCATGATTCGGATTAGTAATCCGAACATGAGTCCTAGCCAGGAACCACCGCATATACGTGGAAGTAACGGCCTCAGATGTGCTCACGGACGGGCCCCATCTACGCAATGGATCGAAACCCCAAGCCGTCCTCTAACCAATCCTCCCATACATCATCATGCCCTCCATAGGACTTCTTGTACCCCTTTTGACCTGCTATCAATGAACAATTTTGGGGGAGCAAGATATGGGGTCTTTGGGGATTTTCTATTGATCCCAAGGCGGCGTGTAACACGGTCGAGCAAATACGCCTCCGTGATATCCTGGAAGCGTATAACCCCACGGAAGTATGAGACCGGTAAAAGCGCCTCTAGGGTGGTGCCGTAGGGAGTCCAACAAACCTAAAAATGAATTTGTTAGACACCGGCAACATAAATAATAATTTGTAAGACTTTAAATATAACTAACTCACCCTATCAACCGTCATCGTGTCCAGGGTATATCGAAACTTCAATAGATGGGGCATATCCCTACCACCGACGACGTACCCATCTACGAGCCCTCGGCTGGCCCTCCGTCCATAACGGGTCAATCTCTCTCCGGAAAACCGGAAAGTGCTCGTATATCCAGCCCGCAAATGTATGAAATAAATAAGTTAACAATGCTATAACCATAAATGCATGTTGTAATTATTAAATGATTGTTAAATAGTATCTCCAAAAGACTCAAACAACCGCCAATCTGCTTGCATCCGTATCTAGATGCCTTCCCCAACTCTCGGTATAGATATGCCAACCCACTGCCCCCGGGATAGAGCCCCCACTCGTCAATATCCACGCACAATGAAAGGTAGTCGAGGGCATCTTATCCCGAGTCTTGTCCACGAACAGGCGTGGAGCCCAGGAGGAACATGATGTACGTAGCGGCGCTCATCGTCGATCATGTCGGAAGGGGACTCAAAGGAACGGCGGAGGCCATCTAAAGAGTAGGTCGTCCTTCCGACATGTCTCAAGGCGTGCCACGATACCGGCTACGTCGGGCTCACGGATCCGCCTTCCCAACAGGCCACCCGAACACCGATGCCTACAAATTGAAAATGAAATAATTAATAAAATTGATAAAATTTATGAAATTGATAAAATTTATGTAATTTATAAAAAATAGACAACAAACAAGAATATACCTAGGATATGAGTGACGTCATGCATAGTGATCGTCATCTCACCCCACGGCATGTGGAAGGTATTAGTCTCGGGAGACCACCGTTCCACAAACGCCGTTAGGAGCGCCATGCTAGGCCGGCGAATGGTAGCATCATGTAGGAAATGGAGGCCGGTACCCTCAACACGAGCCCACCAAGCTCTATCATCCTCCGATAAAGAAGCATGGGAGAACCTGTTGATTCCAAACAAAAAATTATAATTAATACTCCCTCTGTTTCAAGATTCAGATGACATTTCGTATGCCAATACCCGAAATGTTGGTGACATTTCGTATGTGTTCATACGAATGGTGACCAACATTTCGTGTATTGGCATACGAAATGTAAACTGATGAATCAGTTTACATTTCGTATGCCAATACACGAAATGTTGGTCACCATTCGTATGAACACATACGAAATGTCACCAACATTTCGGGTATTGGCATACGAAATGTCATCTGATTGTTGATAATGTTTTGCAAATGGCTATTTAATAAACAAATCATATATAAACTTACTTATCTAGAATCTGCTGCCTCGTTTGGCGCTTCAACACCGGCTCACAAGTGGCGTTCTCCCATATCTTACGGGCTCGATGATGACCAAACCCATACAACAACTGAACCTCCTCCGGGCCTCCACCGGGGTTACTCTTCAGCTGCCACTGGTCATCCTTAGACCCTTTCCCCTTTCTGCCCCGTGCCTCTCGCCTCTTGCGAGGCCTCACAGATACACTCTCCTCCGCCTCCTCCGCCTCCTCCTCCTCCTCCTCCTCCTCATCATCGTCACTAGATAAATGTGCCTCCTGCACAGATGCACCTCGGGACCGAGTACGTGAAGATGAATCCTCACTAGAATAACTACCCTCACTATCACTCTCCTCAACCACAGGCTCCTCAATCACGACTTTCTTGTCGTGAATCTTTTTGCTCCGTTGATCTGCCTTAGGCCGCACTTGCCTCCTCGGCCTTCCTCTTTCTATTAGAGGCCGTCGCAGGTTACGTCCCTACAAAAAATTAAATAAGAGACAAGTTAATATTCAAGAACCAGCTTGACATTTCGTATGCCAATACCCGAAATGTTGGTAACATTTCGTATGTGTTCATACGAATGGTCACCAACATTTTGGTATTGGCATACGAAAATGTAACCGATGAATCAGTTTACATTTCGTATGCCAATACCCGAAATGTTGGTGACCATTAGTATGAACACATACGAAATGTTACCAACATTTCGGGTATTGGCATACGAAATGTAAACTGATGAATCAGTTTACATTTCGTATGCCAATACCCGATATGTTGGTAACCATTCGTATGTGTTCATACGAAACGCACGCCGACAACTTCAAATTTTAGGCACACGAATTCGTATCCGATTCAAACAAAAAACCCAAATTAATGTTACGAAATTGCAATTAGAACCATTTAGGATACGTTTAAACAACATTAAGCATTATATAATCCATTTTAGGCATAAATTTGTTGTTGGGTTTCAAATTTAAAATCTAGGTTAAAAATAATTACTTTTGGAGCTGCGGAAGAAGTGACGGACTTTCCACCGGTTTTAGGGAGGTTTGTCTTCATCGGCGGTGGTGGTCGGCGTCGTTCGTCGAGTGAGAGAGAGAAGAGAGAGCGTCGTTGTTTTGCGTAGGTTTTGAGAGCGAGAGAGAGAATAGAACAGGGAGGGACGGCGTTTGAAATGGAGAGGGAGGGGAAGAATTTTTTTTTTAAAAGTATTTATATGGGCATTTTAGTAATTTCATACTGCCTTGCATAAATGGTGCCTTGTATATAGTACTACCCATTATTTTGTTCTTTCTGCAGTGTGTTGTGGAATACATGAGCAAGTTAAATAAGACCTAAACTAGTTATCCATTATATGGGAGTTTTTTACTTCCTCCATCCCATAAAGTATCACAAACATTTTTAAGGAACGTGTTTTATTTGCGTGTACATTGCTTGTACCATCCTAATTTACTAACACTACATCCTTATATAGAAATGCGACATTTATTGTGGGAATAGTAAGAAAAAAGGAAATCACAACACTTATTGTGGGACGGAAACAAGCTGCAGAATAAAACTTGGACAAGGTACGGTCAACCAAAGAAGAAAGCAGTAAATAAACCAGAAGACAGAAAAACTAATAACAGTAAGAGATGAGCCATGGCAAAAGAGCTTTTTCATTAAATACAAATAATAAAGAAACAATTAAATAAATTACAAATTAATCTTTTCCAGCAAAAGAGCTTGAGGCCTTAAACTAGAGATGCAAAAGGAGGAATACTATGCGGTTGACTGAAGAAATTCTTTGGATCAACTTTACTCTTCACCTGAACCAATCTCTCAAAATTGTTGCCAAAATATTTAGTACCCCAAATACTTGCTTCTGCATATGTTTTGGTGCTGACTCCCAAGTCAAGATCCTTATAGTTCATGTATGAACTTCTTGGAGAACTTGAAACGTAACGACCCAAGTAACTATAGACACTTCTCAGCGTTAATACGTCTATTTGTTGATGAATGTCTTTCCATATCCAAATTAGCCCATTCAAGAAGAATGTACAAGGTTCCAGCTCTATGAGGGAACGGAATGGCTGATTCTGAAATTTCATTCATCCTTCCACCATAAGGACTCAATACAAAGTTGGGTGTCCTAACATCAATTTTAAGGAACAATTTCCACAGCCCTTTGAGACCTGATGACGCCACAGCTTTTGGGGTCAGGAGCGGTTCAGGATATCTGGCTAGGATATATTTGGTGGTTTGATGTACCTAGATCACAACACAAACAAGCACCGTTAAGGTCAAAGTTGGATGTTACTCCAACTCAGGCCCTCGGGTGTGAGAGTAAGAATACTGAGTAATAAGGCTTTGAATACCTTTGGAGTGTGTGTGTGTTTAGGTTTAGAGAGTAATAGAGCTTACTCAATTGTATATGGAACTTACCTTGCCCAAGGGGGTAAAGGCCTTCTATTTATAGGCAATGAGGCGGTGCTTAGTTGATGTAAGCAATGAGATCAGCCCTAGGGGGCACTTTGGTATTTGACCAGCTACACGTGTCCGCAGCTAATTGGTCCTGTCAGGGAGGGAACATTGACTGTCCAGGGGACATGGCTGAAAGTGACATGAGCCGTGTAGCCGGCTTAGTGCATTAAATGGAATAGTAGGCGCCTGACTGAGCCGCATTGAATGCGTTATGGGGGAGCCGGCAAGTGGCCTGTCAGAGCCAGTGAGCTAACTTGCTCAGTAAGGCTTGACATTAACCGGGAAGCAGACATGTGCCCGCGGTCAACGTTGTGCCCGCGGTCAAAGATATATGACGCGAGCACGGTTGATGCGGTCATGACTCATGCGGGCACGGATCCAGCGAGCAGGGTCCCAATGGTCCTCGATGGGGATGATGCGAGGAGGGACGCGGTCTTGACCACAAGGGCCTATTTGTCCGCGGTCTTCCCTCCAGCGGTCTAGGAACTGCCACGTCACTGGTTCCTTGGACTAGACCGAGCGCGGGCCCGGTCCAGTAGATCCGGGCTCATCAATGGCCCCTAGCTCCAAGTGTGATTATTTATGGTCTGAGTGAGGAGCTACTAGAAGCTCGGCTTGCTCCAATTGTTCCTCGAGCGAGCACCAGTGTTGGTGTTTTTGTTGGGCCTCATGGGCTTATTGCACCGTTCGGGAAGCACCAGTGAGAGACACGTGGCCCCTTGCATGGCGTCCCTCCCGGTTAACAGGTGGGCCCCTTGGCAGATGAAAAGACAGGTTAAGGGTACGTACAGGGGTACGTGTCAGCCATCCAAGGGGGGTAATAAATGCAAAATGTATTTAATTTTCGAATTTTCAAACGTTGGAGACGGTTCAGGGTCCGAGGTTGGATTTGTGGGCTAATTAATACGGGTTAACGGGTTAACCCGTATAGGTAGGCCTTATAAATACCAAACCCTTAAACCTCAAACACTTTTACCGTTTCCAAACATTCGAAGAGCTTTAGAGAGAGAAATTTCTTGCTGCGAATTCTGTGCAACCGTTCTTCGAATCTACCCTCAAGCTTTCTTTTCGTAAGTAACGTTGGGTGTTTTCTTCTTCATCTCTTTCTGTTTTTCTTTTTCTGGTTTCTGAATAATGACCACTCGAGAGTTTGGACCCCGCCGTCCCATAGAATTAGGAGATGGATCCACCCCTGATATCTTTGCCGTCTGTAAACGGACTGGGGGGATCTTTAGGAAGGTTGGATTGGGGTGGCTAAGGCTATCCCTCCATAGTTTTTTGTACTTTTGTGAGAAAGCAGATTGGGGGCCGTTCGTCCCACCCCGGTTGTGGGAGGCCAAGAGGAAGTATATATATAATCGTGATGTATTAGTGTTGGGGGATTCTCGTAGGTTAAGAAACTTTGTGATGGGGGTTTTGTGCAGGTTTCCCCGCGAGAGAGATCAGGCTTTGAACGCCGTAGAACTTGTGAGGAGAGCGATCCGTGTCCCCGAACAAATAACTGACTGGGAGAAGTGTGAACTAATGGACCCCGATCAAACTAATGAGGTGCGAGCACCGAGCACCGAGGACCTGAGCACCGGGGACCTGAATAACCCTCTAAATGTTCTGCCCTTAAGGACGGTTTTTCCCAATGTTGTGCCCGCGGCCCCTGGGGCTGCTAACCCAATTGATCTGAGCAGTAGCGAGGAGTTGGAGCCTCTGAATTTCCAAGTGACCGGAGGTGGGGGGAATGAACCTGAGGTAACCTCTGTCCGGGTTGATGACACCGGTCTCTTTGGCTCGACGAGCTCGGAGACCGAGGAGGATGACCGCGAGGTTGAGGACAGGAGGGCTGCGGGGACCTCTAAGAAGGCTGCTGAGACCACGAACATTGTGGATGCCTTTTCTGACCCTGACTCCGAGGAGGAGGAGGTAGCTGAGGCCCCTGCCCGCAATAAAGGCAAACGGCCAGCTGTTGAGGCGAACCCTGGTCATGGCCGCAGTAAGAAAGCCAAGGAAGTGGCTATCCTCAACTGGGAGGAGGATATTTATGAAGTGTACAATGTTGACCGCAAGGCCTATCGTGTCCGCACCCTTGGGCACGTTCCGATAAAGGGGAAGGATAAGCTGAGGCAGGAGACAGTAGCTGATGTCCGCGAGGATAATAGGGCCTTAGTTTTTTATGGTGCTCAATTTGAGAATGGCCTGAGGTTGCCCCTGGATCCTTTCTACTATGAATTCCTGGAGTTCAACAGCTGCCTCCCCATGAACCTGACTCCCAATGCCATCAGGGCTATTGTTTCTTTCATAGCTGTTTGCAGATTCTTGGGCTATGAACCCACCCTGGCCGGGCTTTATGCTTACTACCAAAACCAAATCAGCCGGAGTATTCTGGGTTTGAAGGCTAGGAATTTCTCTACCAAGACCTTCTCTCCCCCCACGAACAAGTTTGACCAATGGAACCAGAAGGATATCTTGGTCATTGAGTCTAGGTTTGGTTGGCCCTTTTCCAAGCCTGAAAGTCCAGTCCCGATGAAGGTGTCCTCTAGCAGTTATCCGGACCCATCCTCTGCCGAGGCTATGCGCTGTGCCATAGAGAGGCATCTGGCCCTTTATTTGGATAGCGGGGAGGAGCCCGTTTATGACGTGGGCACAATAGTTGTAGATGAGCCTCTTTTGATCTACTCAGGGGTGGCTCCTCGCAGGGAGGGCGCCTCACATGCCCCCAGAGTAGAAATAGAGTCGTTGCCCCGTGACCCTGATTGGAGGGTGCACGAGCACTACCAATTTGAGGCGGATTGTAAGACCTGCATGCTGGGCGCTGAGTGCGATCCTCCCGAACTTATCGGTCTCTAACTTTTTTCATATAACTGTTTGCCAATTTATTTTTGTCTTTGATTTTTTGAACTGCATTCTAACCATTTCTCTTTCCCTCCAGAGTAGATCCAGAAGAATATAATTTCTGATGGCCCCTATGACCGCCGCTCGCTTGAAGGCCAAGAACAAACAAGCTATCGTGTGATGCCGCCGCGAAGAGGCAGATCGAGATGGGTGGGGTCCCCACCAAGGATAAGACGGTGCCCATCGTCGCCAGAAAGACGGGGATCCTCTCGAGCCTTCCCAAGACTATCTTTACTACAGGGAATCCGCTCCACCCCTGTGGGTCCTCCTCCATCTAGCACTAGAGGCTCCCGCTCTCCCCGGTCGCACCATTCCTTCCGCCATCAAATGGATTCTCAAGAGAAATGAGAGGGATGGAGAGCCGGGACAGTGGACAAAGGAAGCCGCAAGTTCGGGATGTTCCTCCTCGGACTATGATCGCCCCTACCGTGGCCTCGCCTTCTTCTCCCCGCTGGGGGCACACTCGCTCGGTTGCTTATCCAAGGCCCCCTTGACTACTCGCGAGGAGACTCGCGGTTAGGAAGAGGTTATCCGAGGTGACTCCCATCACCGGGTGGATATCTATGCCCGAACTCGCCAATGCCTCCGTGGGGATCGGGCCGGGCGAACCGTCTATACTCTCCGGACTTCTATAAAAGCATAGTTGTCGAGGAGAATGCCTCTGCCATGGTGGGGGATATAGGCCTCGCTCTGACCGAGGTAGATGCTCGCTTGATCTAATCTTTTGGCTTCACAATTTCTTTCACTGTATAACTTTTGATCTCTCTGCCCGCAGGTGAGTAATAAGGTGCTGCGGCTGCGGGAAAGCTGTGACACTCTGACCGCTGAGGTGGAGAACAAAACTTCCATTTTGGCGGCCAAACTTCGGGAGCTGGAGGAGGCTCAAACAAGAATTGGGACCTTGAACTCCCTGCTGGAGGACAAGGAAAAGGCCTTCACTCAGAAGGAGTCCGATTTGAAGGGCTTCCAGGAGAGGGTGACCCAGCTGGAGAAGGACCTTGAGAGGATAAGGGGTCAGCGGGATGAGCTCCGCGGGCACAAGAACGAGTGGGAGCCCAGGAATAGAGAGCTCACGGCCAGATGGATGCCGCCAAGGCCGATCTCGGGAGGCTTGGGGAAGAAGGTGGACGAGCCGTCCGACGAGCCGCTCCCTACAAAAGGATGGAGGCAGAGGGAAGTCCGCCTCGACGATGTCCGCAATGAAGCCGTGGAGGAATACAAGAACTCCCAAGCTTTTAAGGATCCGGCTCGCCGAAAACCCGGCTCAAGCATGAGGCCGGGGTCCGGACACAAATTCGGAATTTTGCGGCCACGGGCAAGTTCACCGTGCAGGAGTTGGCCTTGATTGGCTCGCTTGTTGCTACGGATGATGAATGCTTGCCCGGGCATGCGTTAGTTCCCTTGTCCGAGGACGAGGTCAAAGGTTTGGAGCTGTCCGCTGCGGCCTCTTTGCCTCCTGTGGCAGAAGTGACGGCCCTTAGCCTGATCGCCGATTTGGATGAACTGCGATTCGGGGAGAACCCTATATCATTGGGGGATGCCTTGGCTCAGGTTCTTCCAAATGGGCCTGCCATAGGAGATCTTTTTCCCTCGCGGGCAGCTCTCCGCTCCAAATTTCACCGAGCCCATCTCTCGATCCTATAACAGATTCTGATGACCCGCCTTCCTTCCCCAACTCCACTTTCGTAAGCGGGCACAGAAGGTGCGGCCGTAGAGATCAGATGCGGCCAAGGACCAAGCTCCTATAGTTTAGGATTTTTTGCTTTTTCCTTTCTGTAATAGCTTGTAGGATCCTTGTAATTATTTCTCAGTAATAGAAGCATTGTAACTATTCTTTTTAATTACTTGTCTTGTAGGCTGCTTTGAGTGCTCGCAATTTTGAAGTACCTTAATACTTGTCTTCTTGCTCTTTCTCTAGCTTTTTTGACTTGTAATTAAACTTTATACTCTCCTTCTGCGGTGAAAAGCTTAATAGGCCCTTTGCCCGCATTTTTTGAGTTTTCCTAACTCTTTATTCAAAATCACTTGGATTTTTCGTGAGAGTCGACCTTTATTCATCTCGCGACCGTATTTGTTTTAGCCTTGTGGCAAAGTTAGGGTCTTGACCCCGCTTTGTCTATTTGGCTTTGTTAAAACGCGTTTGATCACCGTCATCCATTTACACTTATTCCCACTTTTTGCGAGCCGTGGTGTAAGTCAAAGGCAACCAAGGCAAGCTACCTTCAGAGGGCATGCAGAGTGTGGCCGTGAAGCTATAGTCCGCGCAACAGTAGGTAGGAGCATATTTAGCATAGCGGCCCTTTAACCTACTGGCATCTGTATCCACTAACGGTGGTTCACGCTTTTTTGACCCTTTATTCAAAACCCCTTGGAGTTTTGTGTGAGGGTCTCCTTCGCGATCTGGTAACGGGCTTATATGTAGGCCTTTGTTACATACAGGCATACGAGTAACGGCCACCTAAGGCCTTCGCGCATTTAGTCGGGGACAAGGGCCTTGGCCTTTGTCCTCGCTTGCATCTATATCCACTTATTCCTGGTGGCGTCACGCGGGCAGGACAGTGTATCCTCCCCGCGATCTGAGCACGGATCGTAACGGATCTTTGTACTCATATAGGCGTGCGGACCGAATAGATCGTTGCGCATCAGTAGGTAGGAGCTCATATGTTTGCTCCTTAACCTACTGGCATCCGCTTGCGGGCATCCACTTTAGCTTTTGAGGCTGGTGGGAATAGGTTTTTTGCATCAAAATATGATGAAACATGATGATAACTTCCTTTATATACACAGTCTATACTCCTTCCAAAAAATTACAAAGACTTTTTAAAAGAAGTATCTCTTAAGGTGGTCGCTATTCCAAGCGTGCTTAAGTTCTTCTCCCTCTTTTGGTCGCAATATGTAGGTGCCCTCTTTGACTATCTTTGTGACCTCATATGGACCTTCCCATTTCGGGGACAGCTTGTTGAAACTGTTGGGTCCCTCGACCTCTACGCTTCGAGTACTGGCCAACCGAAAACTCCTCTTATTTACTCTCTTGTCATGGTGCTTCTTCGCTTCGCTTGTAGTTCACCATTTTTTCATATGCCCGCATTCTCTTTCCTTCGAGATCGTCCGTGTCACACCTTCTGTTTGCCTCGTTCTGAGACTCGTCGAAGTATGTGACTCTGTACGAGGGTAGGGCAACCTCAACTGGAGCCATTGCCTCTGACCCATACGTGAGCGAGAAAGGAGTTTCTCCCGTAGAATTCCTTGTAGTTGTGCGGACAACCCACAATGCGGTCTGGAGCTCGTCCAACCATCGTCCTCCTCGTCCCTCCAAATTTTTCTTTAGGGCGGTCAGAACTAGCTTGTTCAAGCGCCTCGCCTTGGCCATTTCCCGAGGATAGGCAATCGCGGACTTACGGTGTTGCACCTTCATTCTCACACATTCAAGCAGTTGAATTTTGCAGAGAATTGGGTGCCATTGTCTGAAATAATTGCTCGGGGAACCCCAAATCGACAGTAGATGTGATCGTGGACAAAACTGATGGTGTTATCCTCGGAAATAGTGGCTAAGCCCTTTGCTTCCGTCCATTTGGTAAAATAATCCACGGCCACCACAAAGATACTTAATGTTCCCTCGAGCAGCTTGGAAATGGTCCAATGAGATCAATCCCCACGTATCAAACGGCCACGATGGTACAACCAAAGTCCGCTCTGTTGATGGTAGTCTCTGGGATGTCTCGCAAATCTCTCGGCACTTATCACACTTTCTCACATACTCTTCTGCATCCCTTCTCATCGTGGGCCAAAAGAATCCTTGAAACTTGATCTTGTCCGAGAGGGTGCGAGCACTGGATGTCCGCCACAAACTCCTTCATGGACCTCGTAGAGTAAGTTGGTGACCATGTGAGTTTTGACGCATCCGAGTAAAGGCTTGGGTGAATGATCGTCGAAAGAGTACCCCATCGAGGATGAGGTATTTCGCGGACACCGTTCCGATGGCTCTAGCCTTTACCGGATCCTCGGGGAGGGTATGCTTCTCGATGTAATCCTTCATTTCATCTACCCAGGGCCCTTACTTGATCCTCAATATTGTTTATCTGAATCCGATCTATAGCAGGTCTCTCTGTGAATTCAATCGGCAAGCCGCCGCTCTAATTCATCAATTTCTTGATCTCGTTATTCGGGAGAGGAGGTCCGCTTCCACATTGTCCTCTCTCATGACTTGGTTCAAATTTCATAGTAGGTAAACTTTTTGATGAGGGTTTTTGCAAGCCCGCAAGCATCGAGTTAGCACCGGGTTGATAGTATCATACTCCCCTTAATTTGATTAACTATGAGCCGAGAATCACCGTTGATCTCTATGTTTTGCACTCCCAAGTCTCTTGCTAATTCCATGCTCGCTATGATCGCTTCATACTCGGCTGATTGTTTGATGCTTCGAATTTGAACCTCAAGGCCCTCTTAAATGTCTCCAAGCAGGTGCGATCGAAGTATGCCCGCTCCACTTATTAACTTGCTCGCCGAGCCGTCCACGAATAAAGTCCATATTTCTTCCGGCGCTCCTTTGGTTGCATAGTTTCGTTGCTCGAGCTTCGGGTCATCTTCGATTCTCGCTCGCTTTCTTTTCCGAGGTCGTTGTCCGCCAATTTGAATGATGATTCTACTACAAAATCAACTAAGGCTTGCGCTTTGATTGTCTTTCTCGGGAGTAGGTGATCTCGGAACTCGGTGAGCTCTATAGACCAAGCTAGCATTCTCCCGAAGACTCGGTTTGTGTAAAACCTTTCTAAGCGGAGCCTCGCCGCACGGCTTATAGGATGTGCGTAAAAGTAGGCTCTTAATTTTCGAGCGTATACAAGCAAGGCGTAAGCTAACTTCTCTATATTAAGATAACGCCCTTCTACGGCGGACAAAGTGCCTTACTTACATAATAAACCGGTTTTGGGAGTTATTCTCCTCCCTTACAAGAACAAAGCAGCACGCGTATCAAGAATCGCTAGAAACAAAAAAGCTCTTCCGGCACCGGCCGCCGAGCAGAGGGGTCGCCCGAGGTATGTTTTGACTTCTTCAAAAGCCCGATGGCACTCAAGTGCTCCATGTAAATTCACGCCTCTCTTCCCTTTCGAGAGTTTTGAAGAAGGGGAGGCATCTCTCGCCGACCGCGAGATGAAGCGGCCAAGTGCCGTGGATGCGGCCATTGAGCTTTTGAACATCTTTAACGCAAAGGTGAGGTTTCATGTCCAATAGGGCTTGGATTTTCTCGGGTTAGCCTCTATCCCCTTTGATTGACCATGAATCCGAGGAACTTGCCCGCTTACCCCAAAGGCACATTTGAGGGGATTTAGCTTCATATTGTTACGGCGCAAGTTCAGGAAGGTTTCCTCCACGTCGAGCTCGTGGGAGTTTTCCTTGGTTTTTATCACCATATCATCTACATAGGCCTCGAGATTTCTGCCCAGCTGGTTTTTGAAGACCAGATTGACCATCCTTTGATATGTGGCTCCTGCATTTTTCAGCCCGAAGGGCATCATTGTGTAGCAGTAGGTTTTGCCCGCAGCGATGAAAGCTACAGAGCGGACATCCTCAGGAGCCATTTGGATCTGATGGTAGCCGGAGTATGCATCGATGAAGCTTAACACTCTGTGCCCGGCTATAGAGTCCACCAATTTATCTATGCGAGGAAGAGGGAAACAGTCCTTGGGGCATGCCTTGTTGAGGTCCGTGAAGTCAACACACATTCTCCATTTATTATTGGATTTCTTGACCATCACGACATTGGCTAGCCATTTGGGGTAGGTAATTTCCTTGATTATCCCCGCTTTTAGCAATTTTTCCACCTCTTCCTTGATGGCAATCTCTTTCTCCGGGGAGAAGTATCTGGATTTCTGGTGGATGTTCTTGAAGGATGGGTCATCATTGATTTTATGGAGGATCACGTCCTCGCTGATTCCCAAAGATATCTTCCACCCTCCAAGCGAACACATCGCAATTTGCTCTAAGAAACTCGATGAGTATCCTTCTCTCCTCGCTGTGAATTTCCAGGCCTACCTTAACAGTTTGCTCGGGGAAGTGGGAGTTGATTACCACCTCCTCGAGCTCGTCGTTAGGTTTTAGGTCACCGATTTCTGGTTGTGCAAGGAGTCAATAACAATGGTAGGGGTTGACTTGAGCTCCGCTCAATGTTGCCATAGAGTATATGATATCACGGTCAATTTCCCCTCTATTCCTCGATCAATATACCCTCCCTCAACAGGGCGCCCAATCGCTTCGATTTTCTGCTCATCTTGAGCTCCACCTTCGTGGAATGGAAAGAAAGCATGCCAATTGGTACGGGTGGCGGCGGGAGTGCAAGAGTTTTTCCCTTTTTTGATTTGTCCTCGCCTTTTCCCCCTATCAATTTGTCCTCGCCCTGTATTGGCGGGCGTGATGCCCGGCCTTTCTGTTCTTTCCTTTTTTCCTCCAGGTGCTCGGAGGAATCTCCCGGGCTGGTTCTTGATGGTAGCAACCCCGCCCGGGGTGTTAAATTTCACCCTTTGGTGGGGGACGGACGCAACTATTCCCAATTCGGCCTGAGCAGTTACGCCGAGAATGGCATTGTACTGGGAAGGAAGATCGACCACCATGAAAGTTATCTGCATGGGTTTTTCCCCAATAGTTACGTCAAACACAATCGTCCCCTTTACCCTTACGGCGTGATTTGTGAAGCCCTCAAGCATGCCCGCGTATGGAAAAAGATGTGCTTCAGTCATTCTCATTCCTACCAACGTATGGTAGTAGAGTATATCGCGGGCAGCTCCTGTATCTATTAACACTCGGCCTATGTTTGCCCGGTTGATTCTCATTCTGAGGGTAAGAGGCTGAGTGGAATGAAAAAGGGTGGAGGCAAGTTCACTCCTTTTGAACCCAATTTCCTGCTCTTCTTCCGGAGCCATTGCGGGGATGGAGAAAACCTTTTCCAATGTCCGGATTTGGAGGGAGAGCTGTTTGTTGGAGGGAGGTTCTTCTCCAATGAAGTTTATGTTGTAGTCTCCATCGTCATCCTCAAAATTGTCTCTTTCCACCCTCTCGGGACCACGAGGGTTTCGTGCCCGCTGCTGGTTATTATTGGGGGCTTGGTTGTTTCCCTTGACCCATCGGGTGAGCTCCCCATTATTGATTCTCTGCTGGATTATTTTTCTCAGCTGAAAACAAATTCCTCGCTCCGTGCCGTGATCATTGTGGTACTCACGTAACTTTGCCCTACTCCTTTCATTTGGTTTTCTGAGCATGGGAGGAGGAGCAGGAAAGTCTGATGCCCGCATGATCACCGCTCTTGGCTCGGTGAGTTCAGTGTAGGCTATTTCTTCCATTTTCTTTCGGAGCTTATCCGACCCACGGCCTTTGTTTTTGCCCTGATTGTTAACGCGGGCTGCTGCGGGGTGGTTTCCTGGACTTGGCTTATTCTTTCCTTGGCTGAAGCTCGGGGACCGGGCGTACTGCTCTCTTCGGCGGAAGCAATGGCAGAAGCCCTTTCATACATCTCCTCCACCGTTTTAGGTTGGCTGGAGGCAAAGTTCAATTTCAGGAAGGAGGAAGTGAGGCCTCCCTCAAAGCAAAGTCTAATATCCCCCTCTTCCAGATCTACTATCTCCTCGCTGACCTTTCTGAAGCGAGCAATGTAATCTTTTGTGGATTCAGCGGCGGCCTGCTTGACACGGACAAGATCTGTCTTTGGTCTAGCGGGAACACCTGCTCCAGCAAAGGCATTGAGAAAAATGTTCCTGAAGTGATTGAAAGAGTTGATGGAGCGGGATTTAAGTGCCAGCATCCAGGATAGGGCCTTGCCCGTGAATGTGGCAGCTAGAGCCTTGCACATCACGGACTCGTCCTCGGAGAACAATGCCATCTGGCCCTCAAATCTACCCATGTGGCTCCTAACATTCTTGGATCCATCGTATGTATCCATCTGGGGGGGCTTCCCCTTCTGAATAGGTGCCCGGGCGATCTTGTCGCTGAAGGCATCCATAGTGCGACCACATTTCTGAGCGGCCTTCTGATGGGTTTCCCACATCTTCTACATGAAATCAACGAACCCAGGGTTCTGGCTGTCAACCTTCTGCTTCTTAGCTCGTGGAGCCACGGCCTTCCCTTTGGCCGGAGCCAAGGGTAATGCTTGGGGCCTCGCACGTTGGTTTGACTGTGCCTCCTCTCCAATCTCCTCGCTGTCCTCGACATGCACCATGCTGCGCTTAGCCGGCTGTCCGCGTTCAAGGGTTTGTTCAGCCCTTTTTGCCCCCGCAGCTTGACTAGCAAGTGAGTGAGCGGGAGTTCGTTGGGAGAACCTTATGGACCCTTGTGGGAGCTGTAGCCCTCCATTGGCCTCTATTTCAAACATCTCCAGTTGTTGGTCAGCAATTGCCATGGCCTCAGCGACCAGCTTGGATTTGGAATCCAGAATTTCTTGTCTCCTTGCTATTTGCTCTGGGGAGAGAGGAGTGTTTATGGTGGTGTTTCTTGGGGGAGGTTGAGGAGTTTTTGGGCTCTTGTTTAGGAGGTCCTGTGCTTTTTCAGCACGTATTCGGTCTGTGAGTTGGTGTATGGCCCTTTGACCAGGAGAGAGGGTGTTTGGTGGCTGGGAACGTGCCCCCATTCTATTGAAAACTGAGTTTGGAGCCTTGCCTTTATTAATGACGGAGGGTGAGGCTTGAACATCCTCCTCTAGGGTCAAGTGACCAGCATTTTCCAATATTCTAGCCATATTCTGGAAAGAAGATGATGGAAAAAAGAAGAGCCTTTCGGCACTGACTTTGTTTAGGACACGTGAGGTGCCTTGAAAACAAAAGATTTTTAATGAGAAAACGAAAGAAAGTCGCTTCCCGGCAATGGAACCACTGATGACGCCACAGCTTTTGGGGTCAGGAGCGGTTCAGGATATCTGGCTAGGATATATTTGGTGGTTTGATGTACCTAGATCACAACACAGACAAGCACCGTTAAGGTCAAAGTTGGATGTTACTCCAACTCAGGCCCTCGGGTGTGAGAGTAAGAATACTGAGTAATAAGGCTTTGAATACCTTTGGAGTGTGTGTGTGTTTAGGTTTAGAGAGTAATAGAGCCTACTCAATTGTATATGGAACTTACCTTGCCCAATGGGGTAAAGGCCTTCTATTTATAGGCAATGAGGTGGTGCTTAGTTGATGTAAGCAATGAGATCAGCCCTAGGGGGCACTTTGGTATTTGACCAGCTACACGTGTCCGCAGCTAATTGGTCCTGTCAGGGAGGGAACATTGACTGTCCAGGGGACATGGCTGAAAGTGACATGAGCCGTGTAGCCGGCTTAGTGCATTAAATGGAATAGTAGGCGCCTGACTGAGCCGCATTGAATGCGTTATGGGGGAGCCGGCAAGTGGCCTGTCAGAGCCAGTGAGCTAACTTGCTCAGTAAGGCTTGACATTAACCGGGAAGCAGACATGTGCCCGCGGTCAACGTTGTGCCTGCGGTCAAAGATATATGACGCGAGCACGGTTGATGCGGTCATGACTCATGCGGGCACGGATCCAGCGAGCAGGGTTCCAATGGTCCTCGATGGGAATGATGCGAGGAGGGACGCGGTCTTGACCACAAGGGCCTATTTGTCCGCGGTCTTCCCTCCAGCGGTCTAGGAACTGCCACGTCACTGGTTCCTTGGACTAGACCGAGCGCGGGCCCGGTCCAGTAGATCCGGGCTCATCAAGACCCTTAATAGGGATTGACGTCTTTGCAAAGTCAGATTTTCCTTTAATCGCAAACTTAGGGGTAGCAGTTCGGTTAAGCAAAGTTTGTGGCGGAGCTTGACTTGAGAAAGCTGATATAACCATAGCAGATTGAACCCAGCTCACTTCAGTACAATCTTCTTTCACTAAGCCTAGTTCTGGGAAGCCGTCTTGCATTAGAGGAAGAAGCCGATCAATCCCGCCCAAGAACACTGCATCAAAGGTAATAAGAACCGTTTTCTTCCCTCTAGTATCAGAATTTATTGTCGTTAATTGAGCTCTCAAGAATAAATCTCTATCTGCATTGGGCGCAAAATATTGCCACTTGTGGAAAATTGCCGTCGCATTTTGTTCTAAAGTCTTAGTTTTGGCAAATACAGTCACGGTCTCCGGGACATCAACCAAGCTCAACTTCCATGCGACAATGACCCCGAAACTCGAAGCACCACCTCCCCTAATAGCCCAAAATAAATCTTCGCCCATGGATTTTCGATCAAGAATTTTGCCATTGACATCAATCAACCGAGCATCTATGACATGATCAGCAACAAGACCGTACTTTCTATTCAACGTGCCATATCCTCCGCCGCTTATGAGTCCACCGATTCCGACAGTAGACCAAGTACCGCCCGAAAAGGCGAGGGTCCTAGTTTTCTCAGAAATCCTATAGTAGAGCTCACCAAGGCTCGCACCACCTTGAACCCATGCAGTCTTACTAGCAACATCGACCCTTATTGATCTCATATTAGTGAGCTCACCAAGGCTCCGTTGTTTGGTTGTTTTTCGGAAAATCGTAAAACATTTTTCGTTGTTTGGTTGTTTTTCGGAAAATGTTTTCCGTAAAATAACTCATTTTTCGGTGTTTGGTTGTTTTCCGAAAAAAAGAGAAAACGTTTTTCGGAAAATGAAGAAAACGTTTTCCGGAAAACATTTTACGCCCTTTCTAATCAAAACGACTTACTGACCTTGTCCTAAGTAAAACATTTTCCTAAAAATGGTGCCCTTCATGTACAACTCATATTCACAAGGTACAACATTCTAATAATAATAATAATCATAATAATAATAATAATAATAATAAAATTAAAAATAATAATAATAATAAATAAATAAATAAAAATAATAATAATAATCAAAATTAATAATAATAATAATAATAATAATAATAATAATAATAATAATAATAATAATAATAATAATAATAATAATAAAATAATAATAATAATAATAATCATAATAATAATAAAAATATTTTCATTAAACACATGAAATTATTTTTCGGAAAACATTTTTCTTACCAAACAGCCGAAAACATTTTATGCCCTTCCTCCGTAAAACATTTTCCGGAAAATATCTTCATTTTCCGGAAAACGTCTTCATTTTACAGGAAAACATTTTACATGAAAACATTTCCGAAAAACGTTTTCTGAAAAATGTTTTACGTCGAAACAAACGGAGCCTAAGTCTTTGAAATTTCGTTGAACCAGATTGCCCTCCGCTCTCTGCGCACAACGAACCAATCATTTCTATCGCTAATAGCTTTTTATCTTCTCTCCTCTATTTCTCTCTCCTCTTCCCCCTCTTGCTTTTTTTTTCCTCAAAATTTTAAAATGTACAACAACAACAACAACAACAACAAAGCCTTAGTCCCAAAATAATTTGGGGTCGGCTAACATGAATCCTCATATGTCATCGTGAAAAAAGGTTGTTGAAAAAATAAAATAAAAAATAAAAAAAATAAAAATAAAAATAAAAAATAATTAAAAATAATAAAAAAAACTAAAAATAATAATAAATAAATAAATAAATAAACATACAAATCAAAATCAAAATAAAAAATAAATAAATAAATAAATAAATAGAAATCAACCCCCACATGGATTTTTGCCCTCCACTCCGGCCTGTTCAACACCATATTTTTATCCACTTCAAGTAAACTCATATCATTTTCAATTACTATAATCCAAGTTTGTTTGGGTCTTCCCCTACCCCTCGCCATTTTATCATCTCTCCACTGTTCCGACCTCCTAACAGGTGCATCACTCGGTCTCCTTCTCACATGTCCAAACCACCTTAGACGATTTTCCCTCATTTTATCCTCAATGGGCGCAACTCCTACTTTACCTCTGATCACCTCATTCCCCAATCGAACCTTTCTTGCATGACCGCACATCCATCGAAGCATACGCATCTCCGCCACATTCATCTTATGCACGTGACACTGTTTCACGGCCCAACATTCGGTGCCGTAAAGCAATGCCAGCCTAATTGCCGTGCGGTAGAATTTTCCCTTTAATCTATTGGGCATGCCGCGATCACATAGAAACCCTGTGGCACTCTTCCACTTCAACCAACCTGCTTAAATCCTATGAGCCACATCTCCATCTAATTCTCCATTATTTTGGATAATGGATTCAAGATAGCGAAAAAACTCAGAAGCTTGGATAATATTTCCATCAAATGTGACCGTCCCTGCCTCCCCACTTCCAACTCTGCTAAACTTACACTTCAAATATTCAGTCTTGCTTCTGCTTAATCGAAAACCTAGAGATTCCAAAGTGTGTCTCCACAACCCCAATTTACTTTCAACACCCTCTCTTGTCTCATCAATCAGCACAATATCATCTGCGAACAACATACACTTTGGTATATCATCTTGGACTGACCTCGTCAATTCATCCATTATCAAAGCAAAAAGAAAGGGGCTAACTGCGGAACCTTGATGCACTCCAATCTTTATAGGGAACTCTTCAGTCTTCCCAACACTAGTATGTACACAAATACTAACTCCATTATACATGTTCTTGATAATATCAATATATTTCTTTGAAACACCCTTCTTTGCTAATGCCCACCAAAGAACCTCTCTTGGCACTTTATCATACGCCTTCTCCAAACCAATGAAACCCATATGCAAATCTTTCTTTTGATCCCGATATTTCTCCATGGTTTGTCTCATAAGATATATTACCTCCATAGTCGATCTTTCCGGTATAAACCCAAATTGGTTATCCGAAATATCCACAATTTTTCTCAGCCTTTGTGCAATCACTCTTTCCCAAAGTTTCATAGTATGGCTCATTAGTTTGATCCCCCGATAGTTGGCACAATCTTGGACATCACCTTTGTTCTTATACAAAGGGATCAGAGTACTCTTTCGCCACTCTAATGGCATTGTGTTAACTCTCCATATCTTGTTAAATAGCGTTGTTAACCAATCTATTCCCCTCTCCCCGAAACATCTCCAAACCTCAATTGGTATACCATCCGGTCCTACAGCTTTCTTCATTCTCATCTTTTTCATTGCCGTTTCCACTTCACTCTTTTGAATTCTCCACATAAAATCTCGATTAACCATACTCGAAGAGATATTTAAATCTTCGATATCCTGCTCTTGACCGCCATTGAACAAGGTATCAAAGTACGAACTCCATCTATCTTTTACCTCTTTATCCCCGACTAGAACTCTTTGGTCTACATCCTTCACACATTTAACCGTCCCCATATCTCGTGTCCTCTTATCCCTCATACGAGCGAGTCTGTAGATGTCCTTTTTCCCTTCTTTTGTATCCAACTTATCATAAATTTTCTGATTCACCTTTGCTCTTGCGTCTCTTACTGCTTTCTTAGCATCTCTTCTTGCTTCCTTATACTTCTCATAGTTCTCGTCGCTCCTACATTTCCCCAATAATTTGTAGCATTCTCGCTTGCCCTTTATTGCTTGTTTTACTTTCTCGTTCCACCATGATGTGTCCTTACTTGGTGGCCCATTTCCTCTAGATTCTCCAAGGACTTCTTTCGCCACCTCCTTTATGGTATGTACCATCTTAGTCCAAGTCGAATCTATATCCATATCCTCCATATTATCCGACCAAATACCGGTATCGACCATCTTAGCTACAAATTTCGGTTGATTCTCCCCTTGAAGTCTCCACCACTTGATTCTAGGGTCTACCTGTGGTTTTCACTTCCTCGAAATTCTCTTACTTCGAAAATCAAGTACCACCAGTCTATGTTGAGTTGCTGTGCTCTCACCCAGAATAACCTTGCAATCTGTATAACTCTTTCTACAAGTGTTTCTTACTAAGAAGAAGTCAATCTGACTCGCATTACCTCCACTTCTATAGGACACCAAGTGAGATTCTCTCTTCTTGAACCAAGTGTTCATTATACTCAAGTCATATGCCAACGCAAAGTCTAGGATACTATTTCCTGCTTCATTCCTCTCCCCAAAACCAAAACCTCCATGTATGCTCTCAAAGCCATGTCGACTAGACCCCACATGCCCGTTCAGATCACCACTAATCACTAATTTCTCACCACTAGGTACTCGTTGTACTACCTCCTCCAAATCTTCCCAGAACACTTGTTTAATAGATGCGTCCAACCCTACTTGTGGTGCATAGGCGGAAATAATAGTTATAATCTCATCACGTATCACTAGTTTAATGCCCATAATTCGATCACTCTTTCTGTACACTTTCACCACATCATTAATATACTCCTTATCAATAATGATACCCACTCCATTTCTACCCTTATCCTTTCCTGAGTGCCAAACCTTAAAACCCCAAGGCGATATTTCTTTTGCTTTCTCTCCAACCCACTTAGTTTCCTGTAGACACATTATGTGAATCTTCCTCCTCCTCATAACTTCCACCACCTCTGCTGATCTCCCTGTCAAGGATCCAATGTTCCAAGTTCCAAAGCGCATCCCACTACCCTTACACCTACCATGGACTAGCTTCTTTACCCGCACTTGTCCGCAATGCGGGAACCCTTTCATATTTGACACCACCCCCGGGCGAAGAATGGCGCGTCGCTTCCGGGCGATGACCTAGCAACCTTTGCATACTTATCACTACACCCAGGTCTTTGAAGTGTAGCGCATCGCTGCTGAGGAAACGCCCCAACGATATTCATATTTAGATTCATGTCATGATAATGTGACAAAATTTTTACGCTGGCTGTCACATGCCTACCGCAACCCTCACCCTTTATCCTGACTTGGGACAGGCAAGGATAAATCCTTGGTGGGTTAAAATTTTAAAATGTAATATATCAATTATATAAATCGAAAAAATAATCAGAAATCACAGTTTTGATCATATCGTCAAGAATAACCAAACAAGTATACTTATCATATATGATTCAAATTTTAGAAAATAAAAATTTTATTTTTTACTTATAAAAATCTGAGAAAATCACTTTTCATTTGTTCACACCTTAGTATAAAAACTGAGATATTTATTTCTCATTTATTCATAATTGATTATAAGAACTGATAAATTCATCTCTCAATTTTTTTACAATTGATAATCAATTCCTCATATGCTTGAATTTCAAGATGAATCTGTTGTTGAATATCCTCTAAACAACTGAGAAATGAATTTCTCATATTCTTAATTCAAAGATGAGTGTTTTCTCACGTACCATTTAAACAAATGAGAAATCAATTTTTCACATGTTTAAATTAAAGATGAGTATGTTGTTACGTATCATTTAAATAACTAAAAATCAAATTTTCTCATTGATGACTCAATTTCTCAGTTGTTTAAAGATAAATTGATTTCATGGTTATGTGATTTCAAGGTTGTGTGATGTCATATGCCCTTTAAACAGTTGAGAAATCAACTTACCATTTGTCTAAAACTAAATATTTAGTTAATAAATGCATTGTTACATACCTTTTGATCAATAGATAACCCAATTTACCACTTATTTATCAATTGTGAACGATTGAAAAATTTTGTTTCTCAGTTATTTAAAGTTAATAAAAATGAATTACCACATCTTTATAAACAACTGATAACTGAATTTCTCAATTATTTAAAATTTAACACTTCTTCAAAATTTTAAACGTGAGCAATCATCTTTAAATAATGTATAATTTAATTATCGATTGTATGAAGAATGTTAAAAACACTTTAAAAATATTAACAATCCTCATTTTATATGTTTCAAAGTATAAAATTTCATTTTTCAAATATTACCTAGAATCTCTCATTATTTCCCCTAGCATATAAAGTGATAGATTTAGGGCTAAGTGAGTTAGAGTCAGGTGTTAACAACTACAACTACTACCTATGTACCAAAATAAATGTGCAATTTTTTTTTCAAATTTACTATTGAGAAAAAACAAATTTGAATTTTTTTGAACATTCATTCCGGGATAGAGAGTTAGTACTTTACACGAATTGAAGTAGGAAAAAATAACTTATGATTGCAGCACACATTAGTTTCCAAAACTTAATAGAAATGGAAAATGAAATTATTCACTGCAAATTCATCTCTATAGAATGTTCTCACACACACATAGAGAGAGTAACCTGTATCAATTTATGATTGCCTTCAAAGTCGTCCCTCAGAAAAGGACAGATTCAAAATTAACCCTAAACCTTTTATTAAAAAAATTATGAATTCTAAGCAATAATTTTATATCATTTTATTTCTCAATTTTGGTGACAGAGATGGTGATTTTTTTCCCGCAGATCTAATCAGATCTTAGACAATCTACTACAATGACCAATCAGAGAAAAGAACATTTGATAGCGACAAGAAGGTGCCCAAATTGAAGCTTGGAAAGGACTTGATATGATGAAGATGATTGGAGATGGAGTAGGCTGGCCGAAGAGGGGTAGGGAAGGGCGGCCAGACGGGGAGAGAAATAGGGGAATGCGCATATTGAATACAAACCAAAGCCTGAAAGGATTTAGGTTGCGAAAAAAGGAAAATAAGAGTAAAATTGGTAGTATTCTAATTTGATCTGGTTTCCTTTTGATAACATAATTCTTTTTTGGGCAGGAAGCAGTTTACTTATTGGAGAAAGAATTGGAATCCTTTAGAATTTAGGTTTGTTGTTCCGATAAATACAAGTGATGAACAAGAATATTGTGTTGCTTGTGTTATCAAATTAGTTGTCGCTAATTTGTGTTAAACAAATAGAATCTGTGAGATCAACAAAGATAGCCAAGACAACGGTGGGTCTTGGGGTACCCTTAGGGGCATTCCATATGTTGTCTAACTAGGATATGTCTATGGTTTATTTGTGTAAGGGTGTGTTCATAATTCAATGAGTATGTTTATTGTTATAAACATGAGCAAATATGAAATAATTACCAAACCATTCAATGTATTATACCCTCGATTTCACCAAAGGTAACATACTATTTAGTAACCGCATAATCCAATGTACTTTTGGGATTTTTTTTTTTTTTACAAATAATGCAACTCAGTTGGACGACATTAAATTTGATTAACGAAATGATGACGTGGACAATATTTGAAGAAGTATGCTTAAATGGCTAACAAAACCCATCAAAAACGTAACGCCAGTTACTGATTTAACGAAGCCCTCTTCTTCCTTATTGAATGCCCACATCACCCACCATTGTTGACCCCTAATACTCCCCACCCACTAACTCCTCTCACCTCCACCACACTCCTCCCTTTCCAACCATCCTCGCCACATCTCCTCCCTTTCTGTTGACAATCTCATACCACCCACCTTTGTTGATCCCCTGTATAAATTCCAAGTTGTGCAGTCCCAAATTTCCTTCAAATTCGAGCCCTAACCCGAACCCACCATCAATTTGAGATTTCTCTTCAAATTCTAGCCCTAACCCGAAATTTCCCCTCTTCCCAAATCTGATTTTGAGAGCAGATCCAATCCCTAGTTTTAAATTTGTTTCTGCTTGTAATTCTATAGGTAATTTTTTCTGTTTTTTGTGACTTTTCGATTACCAATTTCTCAAAATGATGGAGGGCAAAATTTTGTTATTATACGAAGGCAAATTAGAATAACTCAGCAATTTAAAAATTGAGTTTTTTCTGTAATTGGGGTTAGGGCTTGTGATTGCTAGTGTGGAATTGACTCTCAATTTCGATCTTCTCCAGGGGGACAAAAGGAATCGGTGAGTAATTATAGTGTTGGTTAGGATTTTGATTTAATTTCCTCAAGAAACATTTACATAGTTTGCAGATGCTTTGGCAATGGGAGTGGTAGGGAGGACGAGTCGGGAGGGATGAAACTTCATAGGTGGATTTGTGTTGAGTTTTAATCTGGGTTTGTAGTTTTAATTTGTGGTGGTGGCAGTGGTAGTGGCAGTGAAAACGGTGGATTAAAGATAGTGTTTGGAAAATGGAGAAAAATGTTGAAATTGGTGTTTATTTAATGGTGTTAGTTTTTCTCTACTATGTTAGTGGATTTTTAACGAATGTTAATTTATATAACGGGTGTTATTTATCTTTTTATGTGACATGCTGACTAGGATTACAATAGGATGTCATGTCGACATTTTCGTTAAGTTTTTACGTCGTTAGATTTATAATATGCATATTGTATTATATGAAAATATACAAGATAGTACATTGTATTAAGTGATCACTAAACAGTACATTGTATTAATTGAAAAAAAATCGTAAAAGTATGTTACATATTTTGATCATTCACCCGAGCGAATATTGTAACACAACAGATTTGGTGATACTAGTGAATATCCTGGCTTGATATTTCCCCCAGACGTAATCCGAAAGGGTTAAATAGGTGAACAAATTGTGTGTTTTATTCTTTTATTACTTTACATATGGATGTTGCATGCATGTTATCTTTTTCTTATACACTTGGTATTAGACAAGTACTGCTCGTTGAAAGAGTGAGGATTTGTAGCAATATTGACTTTCCTAAATCAGAGCCAATTGGTAAGTTTGGTAAGTATGATTTTTGACTTTCATATCAAAGAATTAGATACATATATGGTAAGGATATTATATATATTTGTGTATATCTTTTATTTATTTAAATATATTGTGATTGGTTAATTTAGGACTAATAATACTAATAGATCTGTTTATTTTTAGTGGTGTCAATCTTTTGATTCCTTAAAGTATTAAGATTGCTACAAAGAATGAATAGATTGTTTGAAGGCTTCGAAGGGCTGCCTATAAATACAGATCATTCAGTCAAGAGAAAACTTACGGATCAAGAATTTTTTGGAAGAGAAATCTTCTCATATATCTCAGATTCAAAATAGGTTTTTAGGTTGTGTATTACATCTGAAGACACATCTAGATTTCTTACAAGTTCTTTGTTCTTCTTTAGTTTATAATAAGCTTCCCTTAAATAAGAAAGATTGTTCATTGTTTAGAAGTTGATTAGGACTTGACTTACTATTTTTATCTTTTTGTTTCACTTATTATTATTTGATTACGTAACACATATATTTACCAGTGAAATCCTTTTTGGGCTTAAAACCTTGTTTGCTAGAGTTGAACCAGTAAACGTTTAAATATTTTGTATTATTATTTTTCGCTGCATATTATAGTTGTGTGGACAGTTGTGTCTCACATCTGTACACACATCTATTTTATGTTCTGTTGAACCTGATTTCCTAGCTGCACTAAACTTTCAACTAGTATCAAATCCAACTCTCGACATTACTGAGTGTTGATTCAGAAAGTATAGTCAAAATGGAATGTCAAAATCATCAAAGCAAACCTCTAGTCTTTGATGGTACCAATTACTCCTTTTGGAAGCCTAAAATGCGTAACTACATCAAATCAATTGATGAAAGAGCATGGATGTGTATAATTGTTGCTTGACAACCTCCTACTGTGGAGAAAAGGCATGCATCAGGTAGTGGTGAAATTGTTTTTGAAAGAATACCTGAGGCTAATTGGACTTTTTATGAAATCACTACTGCAAGTTATAACTCTAAAGCCATATGGGTGCTATTTTCAGACATGTTTCTGAAAATATGTACAAGCTGATCACTAATGAAAGTGTGGCCAAAGAATCTTGGGATATCTTACAGATGTAATGTGAGGGTATTCCTATTGTTAAATCCACTAGACTTAGGATCTTAATGAACATATTTGAAATTCTAAGAATGGAAGAGACAAAATACATTGTCTTTTATGCTGCTAAAATTCATGAAATCTCAAATGAGTGCACCAGTCTTGGTGAATCAATTTCAAATGCTAGACTAGTTAGCAAAATTTTAAGTACCCTACCAGAAAGATTCAATATCAAGGTGGTTTTCATTTAGGAAATTCATGACACAAATACTGTAGGGTTAGATAAGATTGTTGGTATGTTGACAGTTTTTGAGCTTAACCTTGAGGCTCGAAAAAGAACAAGGCCATAAGTCTTGTTCTCCAAAGCACTGTAACTATTCCAAAGGAATTAGATGAGCTCTCTTCCAAGATTTACAAGTCCAATCTTAAGGATGATGATGTGGCCCTCATCTCTAAAAAAATCAGTTCCATTATGATATAAGAGGATGAGCAAGTTTCCCAATAGACCTGCTCAAAATGTTGAAAAATCCAAAGTTAATACTAGGGGGATTCAAAAGACCTAGCCTAGATAATAAGAAGTCCTCTTCAGTGCAATGTAGGGCTTGCCGTAGTTTTGACCACTATGCCAATGAGTGTGCTAACACACTCAAAAATAAAGGGATGTGTTTGACTGCTTCCCTAATTGATAGTGAGGATTAAGAGGAAATAGCAAACATATCTATGCTTGACTGATCTTCTTGTTTTAATGCCCAATTTGCAGAAATGGAAGAAGGAGATTCTAAGGAATATTTGGATGTGGACTCAGATATGGACACAACCATGGACACATCTGAAGGCATACTCAATCTTACTCTCAACTGTTTCTCCATAAAATGAGATTCAGATGATGAAGGTCGAGATATTCCCTATGAAGAACTCTTTTGAGACTTACAGAGAGTTGCATACTGATTGGGTCAAAAGAATGAACAAATTTGAGGTAATTGCCAAGGTAAATAAAGTTCTTGCTGATAAGCTATCTGCTTGTGAAACTAAGAATGCTAGACTTTCAAATGAGAATGATGATAAAAAAGATTCAATTGCTAAACTTGAAGTTCTGGTAACCAAGAAAGAGGTTGAACTTGAAAAAGTAAAAATTGATTGCGAGAAAGCTGAAAGTAATCTAAACAAGCTAAATGCTAGAAAAATGAAACTTGATGAAGCTTTAGCTCTTGGTGACACTGGAAAAACTGGTCTTGACTTTGGAAATAGTAAATTTATAAAAGAGGGAAGTGAGGTTTCAAAATCTGGAGAGAAACCTATTTTGAGTTCTAAAAAACCAAGGAGAAGGCATTGCATTTATCACTATTGCTTTGCTCCTCGACACATTCTTACCTTCTGTTACAAATTAAAAGCTAATAAAAAGGTTGTCTATGTGAACCAATCTCAGATGTATGACAGAATGTGTACACATCCTGGCACACATTCGAGTGCACAGCAACATGTGCACCATAAAAGGAAGACTGAAACTAAATGGGTTGTAAAACCAAGTGCAACTTGTAATTGTAGACACCCCATTCTGAACCTATCGTGGCAGAGTTATACCACTCTAAGTCTCGCCTTCAATTTTAGAGTAAAAATCCACCATTTCGTCATGTTTCGTTAAGTTTTGACTAACGGGCGTTAGTTTGGACTAAACTACATACGAGATAACAAGGGGAGGACAAATATATCCTTTGTGAAGCCTTTTCCCGCGCGGGACATGGCGTGTCTCGCGCGATACTGAAATTACCCGGATCCGAGAGGCAGCGCAATCGCGCCCCGGCATCTGACATTTCGCTTTGCGTTTTCCGTTGCGTTTGTGTGTCGCATTGGAAGTGTCTAGCTATGTTTTGCTTGTAGAGTCGCCACGCCGTTTTGATTAAGCCCAAAACATTGAGAAAAGGCATCAGTTTAAAAATAAACTGTTTTTTGTGTGATGAGATTTTGAGTTCGGAGGTCAGGTTACTCCTCGGGAAGAGAATATTAGAATATTATAGCTCACCCGAGTAGCCTCGTAAAAACGAGTCTTTCGACACCCCTTTTCTTTAAATGTTGTGTGTGTGTGCTTTTAAAAATGCATGCTGTGTTGGATGTCTACATTGTACACTGCTTATTGAAATGTATTGAAATAGTAATGGAAGGAAGCCTTACCAATGTTTGTTCGTGTCTGTCTTCCGCAGGGGAATAGTGTTTGAGGATGGAATAGTGTTCCGGAACGGACCGGGATTGCTTCGGGATGTGCCGGTTGTCTGCGGACAGAGCTTCGGCGTTCCTCGAGATTGTCAAGTGTGCACTCGAGCAGAGTTTCGGCGTGCGTTGGGATCACAGGGATTGTTGGTTGGATTCGGGCAGAGGTTCGGCGTGCGTCAGGATCGTCGGTTGCGTTCGGGCAGAGTTCTGCCGTGCGTCCGAGTTGCCGGTTTGACTCAGAAAGAGCCGGGATGCCTCAAGAAAGACCAGGCAAGGCCTCGGAGTACCACAAGGGGACTCAGAGTACCTTGAGAGTGCCTCGGGGCAGCGCGGGAGCATCTTGGGAGCGCTCGGAAGGGCTTCGGAGAACCACAAGGGAGCTCGGAAGGAACCGAAAGGGGCCGGGAGTGCCTCGGAAGGACTTAGAGGGGGAGCCAGAAGGCTTAGGGAGAGAGTAGAAGAGGATGGTGTGTGAAAAATGAAAGGGGGAGGTCTCTATATATAGGGTCCAGAAAATGGCAAGTTGTGTCACACGACCTGGAAAGCCATTACCAGGTTTTTGGTTTTCTGGATTTAAGGGAATCTCGTGGACTTTAAGGGGATTCTGTAATCATGATGTCCCTTGGCTAGTGTCGCACGACCTAAGCAGCCATTACCAGTTTTTTGTTAATGGCAAGCTAGTTCTCGTTGAGAGCTTTCCAACCATATATGGCACGTCTCAATCGGAGTTCGTATGAAGGAGTTATGACCTCCGGAAGTTCACCCTTGATTTTTTCTGTATGCTTGAATGGAGAGCGATCCAGATTGGTGTACTTACAGAAGCCCCTCGGCGACGTCACTTATGAAGGAAGTGGGGTCTTCGATAAGATAAGGTTCCTGATCTGGATCGCTCACTGGGAAAGGATGTGACCGTGTAGGCCAGTTTGTAAGGACGTGGCAGTGTCCTTTTGTGTGATCGTTTAGGTCAGTTGGCTAGACCCTGTGATAGGATTCCTACGTATCCCTAAGCGGGAATCAAGCCTGGTCGTAGTTCGTGTGTGGGGTGAGTGTCGTCGTGCACGAGGACGTGTGAGGTCCTCTAGCTGAGACTCTTGTGTGTGGACGTGTCAGTGTCCTGCGTGACCGTATAGGTCGGTTGTGCGGACGTGGTGGTGTCCTGTGTGACCGTATAGGTCGGTTGTGAGGACGTGGTGGCGTCCTGTGTGACCGTATAGGTCGGTTGGCTGGACCCTGTGATAGGATTCCTACGTATCCCTGGCGAGAATCAAGCCTGATCGTAGTTCCGACGTCGTGAAGTTGTGAGTATGGAGGCGTTTGTGCCTAATTGTGACTGTTTGAAGGGGTCTACCTAATTATGACTGTTTGAAGGGGTCTACCTGATTGTGAAAATGTTTTTGGACATTTATGCGGTCTTCCGGATCGGGTAGTTTAAAGCCTTCCGGGCTGCGGATGATGATTTGGCTGATTTATGCGGTCTCCCGGACCGAGTGATTTAAAGCCTTCCGGGCTGGAGATAGTGATTTGGCTGATTTATGCAGTCTCCCGGACTGAGTGATTTAAAGCCTTTCGGGCTGGAGATAGAGATTTGGCTGATTTATGCAGTCTCCCGGACTAAGTGATTTAAAGCCTTCCGAGCTGCGGATGATAATTTGGCTGATTTATGCAGTCTCCCGGACTGAGTGATTTAAAGCCTTCCGGGCTGGGGATATTGATTTGGCTGATTTATGCGGTCTCCCGGACCGAAATATTTAAAGCCTTCCGGGCTGCGGATATTGATTTGGCTGATTTATGTGGTCTCTCGGACCGAGTGATTTAAAGCCTTCCGGGCTGCCTGTGGTGAAGTAGTGAGGTTTGTGGTGAGTGGACGTGGTGATGTCCTGAGTTGAAGTTTGTGTGGAGTGGACGTGGTGATGTCCTGAGTTGAAGTTTGTGTGAAGGCGTCTATACCTAAGTTGAGGCTTAGTTCGGGAGTATGAACCTAAGTTGTGACCTAGTTCAGGAGTATGATCCTAAGTTGGGACCTAGTTCAGGAGTATGACCTAAGTTGGGACCTAGTTCAGGAGTATGACCTAAATTGGGACCTAGTTCAGGAGTATGACCTAAGTTGAGACCTAGTTCAGGAGTATGAACTAAGTTGGGACCTAGTTCAGGAATATGACCTAAGATGGGACCTAGTTCAGGAGTATGACCTAAGTTGGGACCTAGTTCAGGAGTATGACCTAAGTTGAGACTATTCTAAGGCGTCTGGACCTAAGGGAGACTTAGTTCAGGAGTATGACCCTAAGTTGAGACTATTCTAAGGCGTCTGGACCTAAGTTGAGTTTGATGGCGCATTTTGTGGATCCTGTATGGAACTTTGTTTGTGGGAATTTTTGGAAAGGCATCATGCTGTGCTGGGATTCTCCTTTTATGTAGCATTTATTACAGCTATATCTTGCATTTGAAGTTTATTGACATACCTTTGTTGTGTTTACCTGCAGGAGGAGGCACCTCCTTTGTGAGGAGGAAGTTGAATTGTTGAGGACGTGGGGCGCCTCTGACCGAGATGAAGAGGACGTGGTGGCGTCTCTGGCTGAATTGCTGAAGTGTTTGAGGACATGGGGCGTCTCTGATCGAGTTGTTGAAATGTTGAGAACGTGTGGCGCCTTTGACGGAAGTTGCTGAAATGCTGAGGACGCGCTGGCGTTTTTGACGCGATGGCGCCTTTGTCCGAACTTGCGGTGAGGGCGAGGTGGCGCCTCTATCTGAATTTCCGATGAGGGCGAGGTGGCACCTCTGTCTGAACTTGCGGTGAGGGCGAGATGGCACCTCTGCCTGAACTTGCGGTGAGGGCGAGGTGGTGCCTCTGTTTGAACTTGTGGTGAGGGCGAGATGGCGCCTCTGTCTGAACTTGGTGAGGGCGAGGTAGCGCCTCTGTCTGAATTTGCGGTGAGGGTGAGGTGGCGCCTCTGTCTGAACTTGCGATGAGGGCGAGATGGCGCCTCTGTCTGAACTTGGTGAGGGCGAGGTAGCGCCTCTGTCTGAACTTACGGTGAGGGCGAGGTGGCGCCTCTGTCTGAACTTGCGGTGAGGGCGAGGTGGCACCTCTGTCTGAACTTGGTGAGGGCGAGGTGGCGCCTCTGTCTGAACTTGGTGAGGGCGAGGTAGCGCCTCTGTCTGAACTTGCGGTGAGGGCGAGGTGGCGCCTCTATATGAACTTGGTGAGGGCGAGGTGGCGCCTCTGTCTGAACTTGGTGAGGGCGAGGTGGCGCCTCTGGCTGAACATGCAGTGAGGGTGAGGTAGCGCCTCTGTCTGAGATGATGAGGACGTGGGACGCCTCAGGTGCTGGACAAGGAGAGGAGGGATGGCTCGTCTTCTTTTTCCTTCTTCGTTCTGACTTCTGCGGACGTCTTGGAGTATCCGGTCGAGGAAGGTGCTGAGTTCACCGAGGATGATGAGGTGGCTGGCGGAGGCGCCGAGATGTGGGAGTCTTTACCAGGCGGTAGTGCCGATGACTCAGAGTAGGACTCTTTTTTTTTCTTTTCTGTTCATGTTAGTGAGGAGAGCAACAAAATATTTGTATTTATATGCACAATGTATTCACATGTAATGAACTCTTTTATTTTTTTGCTTTAGGGGTTGTTTCTACTCCCTTTTTTTTATGTTCTGTGCATGTCGCATGAGCTTGAAATGTTTGTGGTTAGTGTATGGTGGCCAGAAATGGCTTTGGTAAGGCTTTTGAGCTGTTGGGGGCTGAAGCAGCTTTGGCAGTTTCATGAGCGATGGCGGGAGTGATGTCTCCTGGGATGTGTTTGTTGGATGTGGTAGGCCATTGTCGGGCCGGTGAGTACATCGTTCCCTTAGTTTCGGGGGAGACTTTCCACGGCATAGATCGCTTGGCGAGGGGGGACCGGTTCATGCGTGGGGGAAGCCCCTGCATTGGTCACTTCGTGGTTGCGAGAGAGGCTTCAAGCGATGCCTGTGCTTCTGATATCTCTTGGTCTGTGGACGTTTGCTCAGCGACCTCTTGTCTTGGATATGGATTAGTCCGCTTGGGAGAGGTGGATGGTTTAACTTGGCACGCATCACCTCCGCTGGTGGGTTCCTCATTGGGGAATTGAGACTAGGAGGGCCTATCAGGAAGATTCCTATGTTGTCAGAGTTCCGTGTTTGCCTTGGTCCTCTTTCTATGTTCCGTTGCTTGTTTCCCGGCAGTTCGGGATGAGGCAGGAGCCTTTGCTGGGCTGGGATGACATTGCCAATGTGGAGGTAGCTTCTTTCTGCATGACAGATCCCGATGCCTTTCTGTATTTTCTGAGGGTATGGAAGTATTCCGCTTTCCCTCCTGTGGTGCTCCTTAGATGCCGGGAGAATGTTGTCTTGAACACCGAGTACCTGGATTGGTATGAGTAGCATATCGGGCAGACCCAAGTGGTTTTGGGGAGTAGGCGTGAAGCAATTCTGGGGCAAGATTGTCATCTTAGCTATAGTCTTAGGAGTGCAGAAGCTTGGTCTAACCCTCAGGATGTCATGGGAGATGCTTTGTTTGACTACGGGACTCGAGTTGACAGACTGGCGGGGAGAGGTCCCCTTTTGCAGACTCGTAGGGAGGAGATCCGAGCCGAGGCACGGGTGAACGATGCTCTGAGAGCGACTGGTTCGTTTGACACGACTAGGAGGACTCCTGATCTCGGAATGAGGGAGACAGAACACGCTCATGTGGAATGAAAGAAGACTCGTTGGGGAATAGGGAAGAAAGGAAAGAGTGACGAAGGGCCAAACGCGAGTAGCATGGAATGACCTTCTGATACACCCAGTATCCATTCATTGTCATTGCAGACACATTGATTGTTAAATGTTTTAAGCTGACTTTTAGCATGTTGTGAGTTTGAGAGTAGACCGTGCTTGAACTCATCAAGAAGTGTTTTAACTGTGATGATTTGTGATTTACTTTTAAAGCTTTGTCGAGACGCAAAATCTCTTGCTTCCTTCTTGCCTGAGCCTTGGTGGCGTCAATTTTTGGAATTTTGTGTATTCCTTAGACCGAACCAATGAAGGCTGCCTACGTTCCCCTTGAGGGGCTCAGGTCTACGTAGTTCGACCCTCTTTTGTGGGAGAAATGACTCGTAATGTACACTCGCAAGGGCGTATTTATTTTTGAAAAGGTGGGAATGGGTCCCCTTTTATGTGAATGGCTTATTTGATGTAGGCACAAAAGAAATGCTTTTGGGTTTGACTCTTTTGAGAGAGTATGAGTACTGAAAAGCTTGTAAAAGTGAATGGAAGCCCTTGCTGACATAAAATCAGTGTTTAGCTCTATTGTCCTATTTTGTAGAAAAAGAAGACTTGTCGAGACATTTGAAAACTTGATTTGTTCACAATGATCACTTGTTTGCTTAAAACCCTTTGTTGATGTTCGGGTTATTCAACAATAAAACTTGATATGTTTGATTAATCATGAGGAGAAAGTCAACCGGTATCAAGGATCGAGTTGGTCTGGTGTGAAAGAAGGTTTGTGTATAGGAGAGGTCATTGATGAGATCGGGTTCGTGGATTTGTATGTGTTTATGACCGGACCATTTCTGGTTGCCTACGTTCCCCTTAAGACAAGGAGCTCAGGTCGAAGTAGTTCGGGGTTGAACTGTGTTTGGTTTTGGGGCCGGGGCATGAAAATTCGTGTGGCCTTTGGCGAAAATGCTTGGAAGGTTGAATGATGAGGCACGGGCCTTGATGTGATTCCTTGACAAGTCGTATTTGACGGCAGTTTCAATGAATCCATTGCTTCTTGATCGTTGTCTCTGGGTCTTTGACCTCATTTATTTTTGTGAAGCTTCTGCTTGAGCTCTTTTTTTTTGTAGCTTCTGCTTGAGCTTTTTTTTTTGTTTGAAGCATATGAGGAGGAAGGCAAGCCCCTGCTTGAACTTTCTTGATGCGCATGAGGACGAAGGCCAGCCCCTAGATTGTTGTCGACATGGGGTCAATCTTTTAATGCTGAGTGACCTTTTGTTGTCCTTTGATGTTGCCGCCGTCGTTGACTTGGTCAAGGTGATGGTGGGGACATGTTTTGGAAAGTGTATGGCTTGATGGAGGCCTTTGTGTGGGGTATGGTAAGGTGTATGGGGAGCTATCGATTGACTTTCTCACACCTATTAATCAAAGCATTAATCTTTTGTGGAATTACTTGTTGAGCAATGCAACTGATCACATAGAACAAAACCATTTCATTAAATGTAATGTGGGGTGCAAAATAATGTCTCAAGTCTAGCAAGAAAAGAAAGAAAACTTGTGTATGAAAAATTGAAGACTTAATTACAATGTCCGAGGAGGACTTGATTGAATGAGAACAGTACTAGAACCTGCGAGGTTTGACTGTATGATTTTTTTTTGTTTTTTTTAGAGTGTAGAAGGGGGAGAAGAAGACTTGATATTCTTTGGGCGAAGTATCAATGGAGAATTTTTCGATTTGCGTCTCTGTAGGCCCTTCAGCAGTTCCCAAATTCATTTTGGTTAGAACATTCTCGGCAGCTTGGGCCCAATTTTCCTCTCATTTGACAACATGCTTACAGATTTGTTTAATGCATTGTTCATTAATGTGTCTGCGTCATTATCAAGTGAATCATTATTAACTGTTTTGGTTAGTTAATTTATCATTTGTTAAAGTGGCAATGAGGGGATACTAAGAAAGGTCAAACTTTTATTCGAAGCATAAAGAAGCGCGATTTTTGTTACAAACGCATAATCTTCAGGCGTAAAGCCGTCAGACGACTCGAGAGACTTAAACTTTAAACATGACAGACTCGGGGTCTTTTATTTTAGAAGCTAGACTCTAGGAGACGATGGGTTAATCCAAGCTTCTCGACCTATCTCTTCTTGTTGGCTGTGGGTCCACGTTTGTGAAAGTTACACCGTTTTTGATGCTGCCACTTACTCGGCCTGTCTCGAACTGCCTTATCTCCGGGGAGGGCTCGATCCATCCCTTGGTGTGACCTGATTCCGGAAAGGAATGTTGGGGAATAACCATTCTTGGATTCTTTCTTCCGAATTCTTCATTGCGGAAGCCCCAGGTTCCGTCTTCACGTCCCCAATCATCACGGGAATTTGCCGAGGACTTATCCACCATGCTTACCCCGTCATTTCTAGGGAAAGGGTTTCCGAATGTGTTGGGACCGCGGGGGCGTTCCAACTTTCCCTCTTCTGTTAGCCCTTGGACCACTTGTTTTAGCACGAAGCAATTGTCGGTAGTGTGGCCGGGGTAGTTGTGGAAGGCACAGTGTTTGCTCATGTCCATATTAGGCTTGCGAGTCTTTGGTTGGAAATTCTTAAGGGGTTTGAGAATGTTCCTCTTTACTAGTGTCTCGAGGACTTGGCTCAAGGGCATCTCGAGGTTATCAAAATGCTGGAACTGTGGTATGCGAGGGGGATTGTTGTTCCTCGGGGGTGCTTGATCGCGGTTTACTTGGGCTCCGTTTTGGATGTAGTGAACTGCTCTGGTAACCTCTTTCTTCTTGTTTGGAGGTGGATTTGTTGGTGTTATGCCCTAGGCCTATGATTGATAGACTTATGTGTTGACATTATTTATTATTATATGAGATGTTTATTATTTGATTATTATATGTTTTGTATATTTGTTTATAATAATCTCTGTCCCTAATTATTAAGAGAATAAATTAGTATAATTGTCAATGGATAATCATGTGATGATTATATGCATAAGAGATGCACATTGAAATTATGGGTACTTGTTAGAGAACAAGTGACTGGACATGACCCGCATGAGATTTATGTAATGGTCAAAAGTCATACTTAAATCTCATACGGTTACTTCATTTATTTCCTAGACCTGAGACTATCATAACCTTACATATGATGAAAGCCATGTTTGATTTTAGTCAAACGATATCTTAACACGATATCTATAAAGGCTATCATTGGCATGATCGGATTCATGATGGGAAGGATGATAAGTCAAGAAGGAGTTTGTCCCTCGGAAGAGAGATGTTATGCTTGGGCCCCTCGATGAGTGATAATGATGAAAGTGTATGGCCGTACCCCAATATGATTGGAATTATCATTATACTCAAGAATCGAGAAAGCATTGAACAATAAACAAGTCGACATGGACCATGACTTGTGTTCAATATAACATCGTGAGACAAAAAGGGATAAATGGAAGTACACCGTTGGAAACGTGAACTCTTACGTTGCATCATTTGGGTAGACATAATGGCTTGCTAGAGTCCGCTTATGTCTTATGAGGTTCGATATGATCGATCTCATTGCCAACATGATGTAATCCTATTGGGTCACACACAACTAGAATGAATTGGTTGAACCGGAGGAAGAATGATTGAGAGACACGTAACCGGCTACTTATGTCACGCGACATATCAAGCCAATGGCTTGATATACCGCGCGACATAATAGGCCAATACGCGGTATTGATGACTGTCTCTCCTAATTTGATTAGAAGAGGTATTTACACTATTTGTAGTATAAATACAGGGTTCACGACCTAAAAGCCTAGCCGAAATTTTAAAGCAAAATTCACAATCAAATTCTCTCAATATTCTTCAAGGTTTAGATCTAGCAATCGACAAGAAATTGTTCTTGGATTCATTCGAAGGTGTGGATACCAAAAGAGGGTCTTCGCTCATTCATTGATCAAGACCTAGAGTTCAAGCAAGTTGAAGAACGAAGTTTGTGATTCAATATCACATAATCAAATTGTTCGATAGCTCAAGACCGGAAAGCGTTTCAAGGTTGGTTTAATTCTATTTCATTGATATTCAAATTAATTGTATAGAACGGATCCTAGGGCTTCTTGGGTTTTATGTTTTTAATGCTTAATTCCGCTGCGCATGGACCCGTAAAACCCAACAGTGGTATCAGAGCCCCGTTCGTATGATTAAGTTTGAATTAACATGCTAGGTTTAAGATATAAATTGTTTATATGCTTATTGCATGTTTTGTATGAGATAGAATTTAATTGTTTATGTGAAACAATGTGAAAATCGTTTTCAATTTATGCTGAATTAAATCTGTAAAAAGGCTGTTTTATGTGATTTAATTGGCTGTAATCTGTATTGGTTCGAATCTGGAAATCCTGTAACCAAGCCTGCCTATGTCGTGCGACATATCGAGCCATGTGGAATTCAGTTAACCGGCATGTTAGGTCGCGCGACATATTAAGCCTATGGGCGATGTTGTCACGCGACATAACAAGCCAAAACCGGGCGTAATCTGTTTGTTCAAATTTTCTGCTATTCTATGATTGTGTTTACAATCTGATATGTTAATATGAAAAATCTGGATGTTATAAAATTGATTTTATAAGTCCGCGATAGATTGATTCATTGATATACATGATTAATTGATTAAAATATGATTTTAATAATTATTGCAATGTGTATGAAAAACTGGATGTTATAAAATTGAGTTTATAAGTCCATGCTAGATTGATTCATTGTTTATGCATGCTTAATTAATTTAAATGTGTTTTATTAATTGTTGCGATGCATGAATTATTTGTTCTTAATTGTTAAGAATTATTAAATTAGATGTTTAGTTGAAACATGATATTTAGTTTCCTAATATGTTTAGATTTAGACATTGTAAATTTTGGATCTTATGATTGTTTATGGAAACAAGTCATAAATACGCGAAATTTAAAAGGAAACTGATTGTTTATAAAAGGTAAGGATTATGTTGCCTAATCAGAGTTGATTTCTAATTATGCATGTCTAGGAGAGTTCTGTCTAAGGAAGAGTTGGTACTTAAGAAGTCCTTGCGGCTCACCTATCTTCCTGGGAACTTACCTGGTGCATGATTTTGACTATCTTTCTGATGTGCTTATAATCTACCTTTAAAGAACCTTCATTTAACTTTTAAGTTCTTTATGCCAATTCATGATTAAAAACACTTGAGACCATTCGGATAGTTTTGGGTGGGCTTGCCATAGCAAGGTGCTTTGATTCTATTCGAATGCGAGCAAGATGAGGAAATGGTGGTTCCTATACGTTTTAAAGTGAATGAACTTAATTGGGTTATCAAAATGGTTTTGGACCCAAGGCATAAGATGAGATTAAAATATGCCTAGACATATGATGTCTTGAATTGATCTCATAAAAGATCTAAGAGTCATATATGTGATATGATTGATGTTTTCTACCTAATTAATTTAATTTTGAGCGGTTTGCCATAGCAAACTTGAAATTGAATTAAAGTTGGATCTTAGCCCATTAAATGTATATTATGCTTATTTGCATTTGAAGGTGTATAATTTAGTGGGAGCATTTATTTAAATGCACTATACTTCTCATATAATATGTTTACTTATATGTGTTCATATTTTATGTATATCTTTTTGTAGAATAAATGGCATCAAACAATAATCACTTTTCACTGCGATCCGTCCTTGAGAAGGAAAAGTTGGAAGAGAATGGTACAAACTATATGGATTGGATCCGTAGTTTGAGAATTGTTCTCAAACAAGAGGAGAAACCGTACGTTCTCCGAACCTATTCCACCCGAACCCGTCGCTAATGCCGCTAGGGCAATAAGGGAACAATATACTGAAGCACAAGCGTGACTCTGAGATGTTAGTTGCCTTATGCTCTCCGCCATGTGCAAGAGTCTTCGAAGAATCTTGAGCACTTGGGGACAGTCCGACTTAAACAATCGGGCGATGGAAATGTTCCAAATTCAAGCTAGGCAAGAAAGGTACAACACGGTTGCATCCTTGACCTCATGCAAGATGAGTGAAGGACAAGCCTGTTGGTCCCCATGCTCTCAAGTTAAAGGGCCACATTGAGCATCTTGAAAGGCTCGGTTTTCCAATTAGCCAAGAGTTGGCTACCGACATAATACTGAATTCATTACCTAAAAGTTTTAGTCATTTCATAATGCACTATAACATGGGTGGAATGAATAGAAACCTTTCCGAGTTAGTTCAAATGTTGACTACTCGGAAACCAGTATTGTCGAGAAGAAGACCGATCAAGTGCTAATGGTTAACAAGGGGAAAGGGTTCAAGGGTAAAGGAAAAGCAAAGGTTGCTAATCCTAAGGCAAAGATTGCCAAGCCCAAAGAGGCCTCCAAGCCTAAAGAGGCTAAGCCTAAGTCCCAAGAGGACGCAATCTGCTTCCATTGCAATGAGATTGGACATTGGAGGAGAAATTGCGCAAAATACAAGGAAGCACTGAAGAAGAGCAAAGGAGTTGCTTCAACTTCGGGTATCTTTGTTATAGATATATTCCTATCTACTTCTAGTTCTTGGGTATTGGATACCGGATGTGGAACTCACATTTGTTTAAATGTGCATGGTCTAAAGAACAGAAGGATGCTTAAGGAAGGTGAAGTGGACCTACGTGTGGGGAATGGAGCAAGAGTTGCTGCATTAGCCGTAGGAACTTATGAAGTTACTTTACCTAGTGGACTAATACTTGTTTTGAACAATTGTTATTACGTTCCAGCTTTAAGTAGGAATATTATTTCGATTTCATGTTTGGATAATGAAGGTTTTAATTTTCTTATATGTGATAAGAAATTTTCTATTTACAAGAGTGATATGCATTATTGTACTGCTTTCATTCAATGGCCTTTATATTCTTGATGTTGAAAATCGCGATAATGATGTCTATAACATTAACAAGAAATCTAAACCCAATGATGTAAACCACACTTACTTATGGCATTGTCGTCTTGGCCATATAAACGAGAAACGCATTTCTAAACTCCACAAAGATGGATTTTTGGACTCACATGATTATGAATCATATGAGACATGCGAATCTTGTTTACTTGGCAAGATGACCAAGGACCCATTTACCAAAACCGGTGAAAGGGCGGGCGACTTATTAGGACTCATACATACCGATGTATGTGGGCTCTATGAGTAGCGATGCTAGGGGAGGATTTCGGTACTTCATAACATTCACTGATGATTATAGTAGATTTGGATATGTTTATCTAATGAAACATAAGAGTGAATCGTTTGAGATATTTCGAATATTTCAAAATGAGGTGCAAAATCAACTTGGCAAAACTATTAAGGTACTTCAATCCGATCGAGGTGGTGAATATTTGAGCCAAGAATTTGACAGTCATCTTAAGAGTTGTGGAATCGTTTCTGAACTCTCTCCACCCGGAACACCACAATGGAATGGTGTGTCTGAAAGGAGGAATAGAACTTTGTTGGACATGGTTCGTTCTATGATGAGTCAAGTTGAGCTTCCTTTATCCTTTTGGGGACATGCACTAGAAACTGCTGCTTTCACTATAAACAGAGTTCCTACCAAATCGGTTCAAAAGACCCCATATGAGATGTGGTATGGAAGAAAACCTAGTTTGTCTTTCATGAAGATTTGGGGTTGCGATGCATATGTCAAGAAGTTAACTTCCGACAAGCTAGCACCTAAATCTGATAAATGTGTTTTTGTGGGATATCCTAAGGAAACCAAAGGATACTATTTCTACAACCGAAACGAGAACAAAGTGTTTGTTGCTCGAAATGGTACTTTCTTAGAAAAGGAGTTTCTTCGCAAAGGAACCAGTGGGAGTAAAATAGATCTCGAAGAAGTTCGAGAACCCGAAAACAACATTGAACCAATGGTAGAAACTGAACCAAGTTCACAAACCGTTGTGGAACCGGTTCAAGATGCACAAGTTCCTCGCCGAAGTGGTAGATCACGATCCGAACCCGAGAGATATGGATTTCTCGTTACGGAAAGTGATGAAGTGGAGTTAATCGAAAATGATGAACCCACTTGCTATCAAGAAGCGATGTCCGCTCCGGATTCGGAAAAATGGCAAGAAGCCATGAAGTCCGAATTACAATCCATGGCTGATAATCAAGTTTGGAACTTGATTGATCCACCCGAAGGTGTAAAAACCATAGGGTGCAAATGGGTTTTCAAGAAGAAGACCGACATGGATGGGAAGGTGCACACCTATAAGGCTAGGCTAGTAGCTAAGGGATATAGGCAGATTCATGGCATAGACTATGATGAAACCTTTTCGCCTGTAGCTATGCTTAAGTCTATTAGAATTTTACTTGCCATAGCCGCATATTATGACTATGAGATATGGCAGATGGATGTCAAAACAGCTTTCCTTAATGGGAAATTACTTGAGGATGTATACATGATACAACCTGAAGGTTTTGTCAGTCCAGAAAATTCTAACAAGGTGTGTAAGTTGCAGAAATCCATTTATGGATTGAAGCAAGCTTCAAGGAGTTGGAATCTACGTTTTGATGAAGCAATCAAAGAGTTTGGTTTTATCAAGAACGAAGATGAACCTTGTGTATACAAGAAAATTAGTGGGAGCGTAGCACTATTTTTAGTGTTGTATGTCGACGATATCTTACTCATTGGAAATGACGTTCCTGCACTAGAGACTGTCAAGTCTTGGTTGGGAAAGTGCTTTTCAATGAAAGATATGGGCGAAGCCGCATATATCCTTGGTATCAAGATCTATAGAGATAGATCCAAGAGGATGATTGGTTTAAGTCAAAGTACTTACATTGACAAAGTCCTTAGAAGATTCCAAATGGAAAATTCTAAAAGAGGGAATTTGCCAATGTTGCATGGTATATCTCTTAGCAAGAATCAATGTCCAAAGACTAATGATGAGCGAAAGAGAATGAATGGTATTCCATATGCTTCGGCAATTGGGTCTATCATGTATGCTATGTTATGTACTAGACCCGATGTCTCGTGTGCTCTAAGCATGACGAGTAGGTACCAATCTGATCCCGTGAACCACATTGGATAGCGATCAAGAACATCCTTAAGTACTTACGAAGAACTAAGGATGCATTCTTGGTCTTTGGAGGAATGGAAGAAGATCTTGTAGTCAAAGGCTACACAGATGCTAGCTTCCAAACTGACAAAGATGATTTTAGATCGCGATCTGGATTTTTGTTTATGCTTAATGGAGGCACCGTGAGTTGGAAAAGTTCCAAACAAAGTACCGTCGCTGATTCTACAACCGAAGCCGAGTACATAGCGGCATCCGATGCGGCTAAGGAAAGCTTTGGATCAAGAAGTTCATTAGTGATTTGGAAGTCGTTCCAAGCATCGGAGATCCTATTGAACTTTACTGTGATAACAATGGTGCCATTGCACAAGCAAAGGAACCAAGATCACACCGAGAGATCCAAACACATACTTCGACGTTTCCACATTATCCGTGAGATATGTGAAAGGGAAGACGTTAAGATATGCGAGTAGACACCGATGACAACGTGGCGGACCCACTAACTAAGGCTCTCTCACAAGCTAAACATGATGGTCATGTTAGGTCCATGGGTATTCGATACATGGTAGATTGGGCCTAGTGCAAGTGGGAGGCTGTTGGTGTTATGCCCTAGGCCTATGATTGATAGACTTATGTGTTGACATTATTTATTATTATATGAGATGTTTATTATTTGATTATTATATGTTTTGTATATTTGTTTATAATAATCTGTCCCTAATTATTAAGAGAATAAATTAGTATAATTGTCAATGGATAATCATGTGATGATTATATGCATAAGAGATGCACATTGAAATTATGGGTACTTGTTAGAGAACAAGTGACTGGACATGACCCGCATGAGATTTATGTAATGGTCAAAAGTCATACTTAAATCTCATACGGTTACTTCATTTATTTCCTAGACACGAGACTATCATAACCTTACATATGATGAAAGCCATGTTTGATTTTAGTCAAACGATATCTTAACACGATATCTATAAAGGCTATCATTGGCATGATCGGATTCATGATGGGAAGGATGATAAGTCAAGAAGGAGTTTGTCCCTCGGAAGAGAGATGTTATGCTTGGGCCCTCGATGAGTGATAATGATGAAAGTGTATGGCCGTACCCCAATATGATTGGAATTATCATTATACTCAAGAATCGAGAAAGCATTGAACAATAAACAAGTCGACATGGACCATGACTTGTGTTCAATATAACATCGTGAGACAAAAAGGGATAAATGGAAGTACACCGTTGGAAACGTGAACTCTTACGTTGCATCATTTGGGTAGACATAATGGCTTACTAGAGTCCGCTTATGTCTTATGAGGTTCGATATGATCGATCTCATTGCCAACATGATGTAATCCTATTGGGTCACACACAACTAGAATGAATTGGTTGAACCGGAGGAAGAATGATTGAGAGACACGAGCGGCTACTTATGTCACGCGACATATCAAGCCAATGGCTTGATATACCGCGCGACATAATAGGCCAATACGCGGTATTGACAGCCTGTCTCTCCTAATTTGATTAGAAGAGGTATTTACACTATTTGTAGTATAAATACAGGGGTTCTGTCAGACCTAAAAGCCTAGCCGAAATTTTAAAGCAAAATTCACAATCAAATTCTCTCAATATTCTTCAAGGTTTAGATCTAGCAATCGACAAGAAATTGTTCTTGGATTCATTCGAAGGTGTGGATACCAAAAGAGGGTCTTCGCTCATTCATTGATCAAGACCTAGAGTTCAAGCAAGTTGAAGAACGAAGTTTGTGATTCAATATCACATAATCAAATCGTTCGATAGCTCAAGACCGGAAAGCGTTTCAAGGTTGGTTTAATTCTATTTCATTGATATTCAAATTAATTGTATAGAACGGATCCTAGGGCTTCTTGGGTTTTATGTTTTTAATGCTTAATTCCGCTGCGCATGGACCCGTAAAACCCAACAGGATTAACTGATGGGATCGCCATTCGGGAGTCTCGGGGAGGCAGTTGGGTGTATACCAACCCGTATCCTGGATTATTGAATTTGGGGGCATGATTTCCCGGACCACTAAGGGTTGTGTTTGGGAATTGGGGAAATGTTTCATTAGCCCCAAGTGGCAGTCCAGCAGGTGGAAGGTTTGAAATGTCGGGATATCCGCTTGGGATGTCTGTCCCTGGTAAACATTGGGATTTCAAGTTGCGGTTGCGGGGCTCATATAGAGGCACAAGATTGAATTCCAGGGGATATTGAGAGGTGTTAGGATATGAGGGAGCGGGCCCATAGGTGTGCTGGTGATATTGAGTTTGCAGAGCGGGGCCGGAAAGCAGATTGTGCTGAGGTTGGAAAATCGGAGCCGTTTGACTGAGGCTCGAATGGAGCTTTGAGCGGGAGTTGCCTTGCATTGCTAGGTTTCCGTGGCTTTGTGAAGGAGATATATGTTGATAGCTTTGGGAAACCGGGGGAACATGCATTTCTTCGCCTTCTATGAGGACAAAGGTTCCATCGGGTTGGGGAACCGCAACAGCTCCGCGATGGCGCATAGCATATTTGATCCAAGCATGTTGTTCTTCTTGGCGCTTCTTGAGAGTCTCGAAGGCCTGCAGCACCTCCTCCATTGTCTGGAGGTTTCTCAGTGGCGGGGTTCCATTTCCCTCACTTTATCTGTTGATCCCGCCATGGGGGAGTAGCGAACTGTTCGGACCGCTGAACCGGAAGGGCTGTCAGACCTTGTAACTTAGATACTGAAAAGGCGGCTCCCGGGTACTCTCAACCACTCTCGGTTCGCTGGAGGGGGTGACGGGTAAGGTTTAGACATGGGAGGACCTTTGTGGATGAAGGGGGGAAAGCTCATGTGACATGCAGTTTCCGCTTTTATTTACTTTTTTTTTTGTTTTAATTTACTTAAAACAGTTTCTCAGAATCCTAGGTAGGTTGGAAAAGATCGCTCTTCTTTTTCGCAACTATGCTAGATCATGGGTCAGTGGAGACCATATGTGCTGCTATAAGCCCCTCGTTTTGCACCTGTATTTCGACATCCCGGGGTGGACAGCCCCGGGCGAGGGTCGTATAGGGCAAGCGGTTTCCACCGGCCTAAAATAAAAATCGAACCTAAGGACCGAGCCTGTCATGTTCATTTTAATGCGTCGGCCATGTGAATAGTGAGCCGATCCGGCACCTGAGTCCAGATCTGGTCGAGAGTTCAGCATGACCTCTCTTTACCTTGCTTGCGCAAGGGATCTGTGACGTTAGGCGTTGGCTGGGTCATATCTTCATGGCTGACGTATTAAAGGCTTGATGACATGGTGTCATATGGGCATTGATGTATATCCGGGACGGAACATCTTCTTGGTGTAGCTTCGGAAAATCAAGATCGGGTCAAGATTTTAGCATGACCTTTCATCGCTTTGCTTGCGCAAGGGATCTTGAGTTCCGAGCTTCGACTCAGAAAATGGCCGGCATGGGATATGTATCCAGGCTGTATGACACGGACTGGGTAAAAACCAACCGAGTCTGAACAGAGTGTGACGCAAGCGTGCATGGTTGACACTGGCTATGATGGGATGTTTGGAATGATCCCGTGCGCATCCGAGAGGCGTAGGAAGTCCAAACGAACTGCAACTGAGACCACCCCGGGTTGAGGGCTGTAGTGTGCAGTGTATCCGAGGCAGCAGTGCGCGTAGCGTGCGGTGTACCGAGGCAGCAGTGCGAGTAGTGTGCGGTCTCTAAAATTCTTTTTCTGAGTAAAACAGAAGTTTTTTGAAGAATTTTAAATGTATGTGCACAGATGTATATTGATGCATTATTTTTGTATTTTTTTTTTGTAAATATAAAGTAAAGCACATGCACACACACACACACACAACATTTAAAGAAAGGGGTGAAATGAAAGTTTGACCCTCATCGTCGTTTTAAAAATCTTTTGTTTTTTGTTTAAAAGTTTTTAAAACAAAATATCCCCAGCAGAGTCGCCAACTGAAATTACCCGGATCCGAGAGGCAGCGCAATCGCGCCCCGGCATCTGGCATTTCGCTTTGCGTTTTTCGTTGCGTTTGTGTGTCGCATTGGAAGTGTCTCGCTGTGTTTTGCTTGTAGAGTCGCCACGCCGTTTTGATTAAGCCCAAAACATTGAGAAAATGCATCAGTTTAAAAATAAACTGTTTTTTGTGTGATGAGATTTTGAGTTCGGAGGTCAGGTTACTCCTCGGGAAGAGAATATTAGAATATTAGAGCTCACCCGAGTAGCCTCGTAAAAACGAGTCTTTCGACACCCCTTTTCTTTAAATGTTGTGTGTGTGTGTATGCTTTTAAAAATGCATGTTGTGTTGGATGTCTACATTGTACACTGCTTATTGAAATGTATTGAAATAGTAATGGAAGGAAGCCTTACCAATGTCGGTTCGTGTCTGTCTTCCGCAAGGGAATAGTGTTTGAGGATGGAATAGTGTTTCGGGACGGACCGGGATTGCTTCGGGATGTGACGGTTGTCTGCGGACAGAGCTTCGACGTTCCTCGGGATTGTCAAGTGTGCACTCGAGCAGAGTTTCGGCATGCGTTGGGATCGCAGGGATTGTTGGTTGGATTCGGGCAGAGGTTCGACGTGCGTCGGGATCGTCGGTTGCGTTGGGGCAGAGTTCCGGCGTGCGTCCGAGTTGCCGGTTTGACTCGGTAAGAGCCGGGACGCCTCTGGAAAGACCAGGCAAGGCCTCAGAGTACCTCGAGAGTGCCTCAGAGCAGCGCGGGAGCGTCTCGGGAGCGCTCGGAAGGGCTTCAGAGCACCACAAGGGAGCTCGAAAGGCCTCGAAAGGAACCGAAAGGGGCCGAGAGTGCCTCGGAAGGACTTAGAGGGGGAGCCAGAAGGCTTAGGGAGAAAGTAGAAGAGGATGGTGTGTGAAAAATGAGAGTGGGAGACCTCTATTTATAGGTCCAGAAAATGGCAAGTTGTGTCGCACGACCTGACAAGCCATTACCAGTTTTTTGGTTTTTCTGGATTTAAGGGAATCTCGTGGACTTTAAGGGGATTATGTAATCATGATGTCCCTTAGCTAGTTTTGTCACACGACCTGACAAGCCATTACCAGTTTTTTGGTTTTCCTGGATTTAAGGGAATCTCGTGGACTTTAAGGGGATTCTGTAATCATGATGTCCCTTGAATAGTTGTGTCGCACGACCTAATCATCCATTACCAGTTTTTTGTTAATGGAAAGCTAGTTCTCGTCGAGAGCTTTTCAACCATATATGGCACGTCTCAATCGGAGTTCGTATGAAGGAGTTATGACCTCCGGAAGTTTGCCCTTGGTTTTTTCCGTATGCTTGAATGGAGAGTGATCCAGATTGGGGTACTTACAGATACTACCCCTCTGCAGGAGGGGGATATTCACTTTCCTTGTTGATTTCGACCTCTTTTCTTGATAAACTCTTATCCAATCCGGGTATCTACTGATTGTGGAGATCTAGAACCTTATTTGGGAGATATCCTAAATCCCTTGAGTCTCCTAATCTTGGTAACCAAGTAAATCAATCCCTATAAACACTAGATGACTTTCAGTATTTCGGAGGACACGAAAAGACGGAAAAATAACACAATTCACACACAATTTGATGGTTTCTCTCCTTGAAAGACTCCTGCAAATCACTCTAAAACAACACACAAATTCTTTCAACAACCCAGTTGATCGACGAATATCAAGATTCAAGCTTAGAATCAAGGCGAAACTCTGTCCAAATCATTTCTCGATCTAAAGGTAATATTCCTTTCTTCTTTATTTATTCTAATTGATTGTTAGAGTGGTATAAGCATATCAAATCTGGGATCGGCCTAGAGCCTCTTCAAATCATGGAGATGGTCTCGAAGCAATCGATCCCATATTCCATTTAATCTAATTAAATGCATATTTTTCTTCATTTCTTATAAAAAGAACTAATTATTTAAAAACCCCTTAAGCAAGACCGATCTTCGGATTGGGTGGATGCGATGCTCCCTGACCTTTCAAATCCATCACTTAAGCCCCAAACCCAAATCTCTTTAAAATGGTTTTTCTATATTTTCCTCATAATAATATAGGTGGCAACTCAAACAAATAAATAAAAAGAGGAGAAATTTCGCATCGCTACAGTTTGGCGACTCTGCTGGGGATTGTTTAAAATTAAAGTGGCTTAGACTTGCATCAATTAAGGGGGATTTTTCAAAAATAAAAATAAAAATCGATTTCATGTTTAATTTCAGGCTAGTCCCGCATGTGACAACCATTTGTCCCGCACGAGACAAAGCCTCTGTAAACTGTTCAGTTTTCTGGTTTTTCTTGATCGTTTTGAGATCTAAGATAAGATTCGAACATGCAAGGGGGATCCCGGATTACAGTATTTGCAGAGTTCTTTCATCTCAAGGCCTCCCTTAAGATGTAGGACTCGAAATTGTAGTTTATTTTATTTAAGTAATGATTCTTATTTAAAATGCGTGAGATTGGTTTTTTGATTAAAGACCGATCCATGGAGGATTCGAGAGTTGTAAATTTAATTTAATTTAATTTATTTATTCTCTCTCTCTTCTTTATGTGAAACTACGACGGCCTGAGTCTTCCTAAATTGGGAGAAACGTAGGCAGCCACTTGGTCGGGCCATTGCTTGTTTGTTTTCAAAAAAAAAAAACTCTCTATTTTACTCTATCACCTAGCATTGACACTCACACATGTGCACTCATGATTATAACTGTCATTGCACTACATACCTTGATAAACCCGGGACCCACACTAAGGACGGATGACGGTAATCATCTAATCGCCGGTCTCTCCGAAGTTGGATCATCCCACCTCGCGTCTTCAATCCATCTAGATTGTCATATCGCGAGGAGCCTAGCCTTAAGCCCTGCATAGCCTCATGCATCATGTAGATTGTTTCTTTAAGAACACTCCGTGACCGGTCAATTTTTGACTCGGTGATCTTTCTATGTCTTTGACCAAAATAAAGCTAATGTAAAATTGACCATAAAGAAGGATTCGGAAAAGACCCTTCAAAAAAAAAAAAGTCCCTTCGGAATGACCCTTTCGAAATTGTCCCTTCAAAGAGCATGGTCCCTTTAAAAAGAAAAATCCTTCAAGTCAATTTTACATGGCTTTATTTTACAAAGAACGGATTGATTACTAAGTCGTTAGGTTTGGATAAAGACCTTAGAAACCTCTCAAAATGGATTATCCGTTTCGGCCAAAATTTAGGTCAAATAAAAATTGACTTCCAGTGTGATTGTCTCGCACGAGACTACCTGTTTCGCGTGGGACAAAGCTTCTGTTTACTGTGCTGAGCCTGAAACCTTTAAGCCTTCTTCCGATCCGTTGGGGTTAGATTTGATCTTGACACGAGTTCTATACTTCTATGTCAGTTTTCCGAAGCTACATCAGCTTCAAGACTCTCCCAACACGATGTCCGGCATTGACGACATCCCAGGTGACGAAACCATGTCTGAAAACAATCAAAAACTGCTAGAAGAAGTCATTGGCCACTTAGAAGAGCAAGCAGCCCAAATCCATACCCTCGTTGAGGAAATCCAAGAGCTTAGGGCGGCGTTAGCCACAAAAGAAAAGAAAAGGAAAAATGATTCTTCCTCCGAAGAAGAAGAATCATACACCAAGAAGACTAAGAGTCGTCGTCAGAACAAAAGCAAGAAAAAGAAGTATGAGCCTAGCTCATCATCTTCCTATTCTGATAATGAGAGTTATGCTTCTAAGAAGGAAAGCAAGGGGGAAAGCAAGAAATCAAATGAACCCCTTACTATGACAATGCTAGAAAAGAAACTCGCATCCCTCGATGTGAGAAAGGGAGCCTCTCTCTCTATTGACTATGACACTCTTCGTCAATCCATGTCAAAGCTTCCTCTAAAATACACAACACCCGACATTGCAAAGTTCAATGGCACTACTTGTCCAAAAACCCATTTGGAAACCTACTCTTGGGCCATGCTACCTATGGGTGTTGATGACAACTTGCTAGCTCAATGTTTCCCACAAACTCTTGATGGTGCCGCTAGAGATTGGTACATGACCCTTCCACTCTCCACAAGGCTTGATTGGCCACTTGCCAGTCTTGCCTTTCAAAAGCAATTTGAGGACAACTCTACTTACCGCACTACTAGAAGGGATCTCGAGCAAACCAAGCAACTCTCGAACGAATCATTTACAGACTTCGTCAAAAGATGGAGGACCAAACTGACCGAAATTGTTGATAGGCCAAGCCTAGACGAGCAAATTCGCAAGAAATCAAACGAACCCCTTACTATGGCAATGCTAGAAAAGAAACTCGCATCCCTCGATGTGAGAAAGGGAGCCTCGCTCTCTATTGACTATGACACTCTTCGTCAATCCATGTCAAAGCTTCCTCTAAAATACACAACACCCGACATTGCAAAGTTCAATGGCACTACTTGTCCAAAAACCCATTTGGAAACCTACTCTTGGGCCATGCTACCTATGGGTGTTGATGACAACTTGCTAGCTCAATGTTTCCCACAAACTCTTGATGGTGCCGCTAGAGATTGGTGCATGACCCTTCCACTCTCCACAAGGCTTGATTGGCCACTTGCCAGTCGTGCCTTTCAAAAGCAATTTGAGGACAACTCTACTTACCGCACTACTAGAAGGGATCTCGAGCAAACCAAGCAACTCTCGAACGAATCATTTATAGACTTCGTCAAAAGATAGAGGACCAAACTGACCGAAATTGTTGATAGGCCAAGCCTAGACAAGCAAATTCACATCCTCATTCAATGTCTCCGAGAAGAGTATCAAGAAAAACTCGCGGGTAACTATTTCCCTAGCTTTGTTGAACTCCACAAATCTGGGATACGAGTAGATGACCTCATCAACAGAAGAAAGAAGCCAAGAAATAAAGTGGGTTTCGCTACAACAAGAGATCCTCTTCCTCTTCTAACTCCAAGGATGCTTTCGTCAATGCTATAGTCTTCAATCATCCCATAAATGGTAAATACTCAGCAGTACCTCCACCACAAAAGAAGAAAAAGGATAGACATTACGACAAACTCGAAGGGATCACTCAAGAAGAACTTCTCGATGTGCTTGTCAAGAATGGAAAGGTCAAACCAAGAGATAACTTCCCGCTAATCATGCTCATCATCTCTTCTGCAAGTTTCACAACGCTACTGGCCACGACACCAACTCATGCTTCCACTTGAAGGATGTGATCCAAGATCTATTTGATGCTAGAGAAATAGGGCTTCCAATTGTTGTCACCAATCCTCTATCAAACAATGATGTCAATCTAATAGAGATAGGAAGTAGCTTCGAGGATCCTACTCGTCTAGCCACAATTGTGGACGAGAGCCCTCTAGAATTTAATAAATTTTCTTTCTGCTACATGATGTCTTGGGATGAAATCTTAGAGCAAAAAGGAAAAGGACCTAAAACAGTCAATCTCCTCACACGATCTGGTCAGGTGATTATCAACAAAGACCCAAGGGAAGAAAATCCTCCTAAACAAATAAAGGCTTCATCGTCAAATGAACCCGACGATCCCCTCTTAGCCCAGCTAAAGAATACACAAGCAAACATCTCAGTATGGGACCTTATAGGAGCATCCCATAATCATCGCGAGATGTTGAAAAAAGCTTTGGCTCAAATGTCCATTTCCTCATAAGCAACACTTGAAGATCTTACTCAAATGATTAGCCACGTGCAATTTGGCAATGTCATCACTTTCACCGATTTGGACCTCCCATCATATGGAAACAATCATCACGAGGCCCTGTACATAACTGCTAAGGTTAACAAAAACCGAATGCCACGCATTCTAGTCGACAATGGATCCGCAATTAACGTCCTCCACAAGGATCTCAAACCATCAGGGCACACTGTACGAGGTTATGATTGCACTGCTAGAACTGCTCTGGGCTCAGTTACAATACTTATAGAAATGGGACAGGTCACCATGAATGTTGAATTTCAAGTCATCGACATCCCAGCATCCTTCAACTTATTACTTGGCCACCCTTGGCTATATGACATAGGGGGTGTACCTTCATCCCTACACCAATGCATCAAATTCAAATACAACAACACGATAGCACAATACACGGGGAAATGGTTACCGCCTGCCCTATCCTTGAAGTACAGCATAGCACTTCTGACTACTTGTTCAGTGGTTTTGAAATTGAGAAGGATAGCACCATAAACGTCATCCAGACTTGCAACGAAAATGACTACTCCAAAGCACTTTGGTTTTCTGGAAACCTTCCTATTTTAAGAATTATGCAAGTAAAGGGATACTTTCCTGGTTTGGGACTTGGCAAATACTTGCAAGGGGTAATAGAGTCACAGCCTATTCCCCCACCACACACGAAACATGGCCTAGGATATATCCTTACCATTCATGATGAAAGTGAAGAAGAAGAGTGTACCTTACTCAAATCAAGTGGGAAGGAACTGAATACAGAGGTCACCATAACCCAAGGACCAAGGGCCACAACCTCGAACCATACCGGAAAACGCTTAATGGCTACTTCGTTTGAGAAAGGGAAGACGTCCCATATTTCATCTTTCCAGAGCCATGGACTGACGATGAAAGAAAGCGCCATCCAGGCTTCAAAATTTTCAACGACTGCGACGCTTCTTCAGATGAAACAGAACCCGTCCCACTAATCCATAAAGATTTGTGGGGTATGAAAGCTGAAGCGACCAACGAATGGGACTTTGTGTTGGGAGAGTACATGCTGTGACAATTCGAGAATCTATGTATTAGCCAAGGGGGACGCTCCAATTATTGATTACACGTAGCTAATCCAGAAGTGTGATAAACCAATTCTAAACTGGCACATCACCGGAGGACCAGTTGTTGATGAAGATTTCATGATCAAAGAGCTTGGTTGTACTCCCCATCCCCACATGAAGATAGGCCCTGTAACTTTCACTTTAAAGTTAGGCTCCGCCTCTGATGAACTCACTCAAGAGGAAATTGAGGTGGTGGCAGAGCATTTTATTCCCCTACTTCTTTAATGAAAACTTTGATCTTTCCGAGTACCCTGAGATTGCTAACATCGTGAATGATGAATTAAGAAATAATAATAAATATAACAAACTAGTTAATAATGAATCATATGATGAGATAGATAAAGAAAATGAACAAATCTTGAAAGAATTAGCAAAGCAAGTAGGTCGTTGTGGAAAGAACGACCCTGTTGACAATGAGGAAATGCAAACGGTTAACCTAGGGACAATAGAAGACCCAAGAGAAACCAAAAATGGCAACTTCTTCAAAGGGGAAGACAGAGAAATCCTAATACAGCTCCTTAGAGAATATGTCGACGTCTTCGCTTGGTCCTACAAATATATGCCAGGGTTAAATCAATCGATCGTGGAACACAAAATACCGCTGCTACCTAACGCCAAATCAGTCAAACAGAAATTGCGCAAGATTAAGCCCGAATGGTCGATGCAGGTGAAAGAAGAGATAATGAAGCTCCTAAATGTAGGATTTATCAAGGTAATCGAATACCCAGAATGGCTAGCCAATACAATACAGGTAGCCAAAGCAAATGGGAAGATACGAGTTTGTGTTGACTTCAGAGACCTGAACAAGGCATCCCCTAAAGATGACTTTCCATTTCCAAACATAGACATGTTGGTCGATGCTACCGCGACTTACAAAGTTCGCTCATTCGTGGATGGTTTCGCAGGACACAACCAAATTCTCATGGCAGAAGAAGACCAACACAAAACAGCATTCACCACACCTTGGGGAACATTTTGGTATACGGTCATGCCGTTTGGTCTAAAGAATGTGGGGGCTACTTATCAGAGGGAAGTCACAACACTATTCCATGATATGATCCACAAGGAAATAGAGGTATAACTGGACGACATGATTATTCACTCCAGAGGGACAGATGGTCAACACTTCATAGACCTCAGAAAATTCTTCAATAGACTGAGGCAACACAAGATGAGGCTCAACCCCGCAAAATGCTCATTTGGGGTGGTAAAAGGAAAAGTCTTGGGATACATGGTCACCAAACGTGGCATAGAAGCAGACCCCGCCAAGATAAAGGCTATCATAGACATGCCACCACCTAGAACACAGAAAGAGGTGAAAGGATTAATCGGCAGACTCCAATACATCGGTCGATTCATCAATCAACTGACTACAATGTGCGATCTTATCTTCAAGCTACTTAAGAAAAACGTACCACAAGAATGGACCGAGGAATGTCAAGAAGCATTCGAGGAAGTAAAGCACTACTTAAATTCCCCACCCATCCTAGTTCCACCGCACAAGGAGAAGCCTTTGAAACTCTATCTCACGATTACTGACAATGCCCTGGGGGCTATGCTTGCTCAAGAACATCCAGATTCCCACACAGAGAATGCAATTTACTTTGTCAGCCGTCGATTCCAAGGCAGTGAAGTCAACTACTCTCCACTCAATAAATCTTGTGTTGCGTTCGTCTGGGTGACGTAGAGGTTAAAACACTATATGGAAGCCTTTCCAGTTCGCCTTATCGCACGAATGGATCCTATGAAGTACATCCTTGACAAATCCGACCTGTCTTCGTGCCTAGCCAAATGGTATTTCATGCTCGCGGGATATGATATCACTTACGTCACTCAGAAGTCCGTCAGGGGGAGTGTATTCGCAGATCAGTTAGCCGAATTTCCTTGTGACGAAGTGAAGGGGGAAGACTCGCGATTCCCTGATGAAGACATCATGAGTATAGAGGACGAAAATAAGTGGCAATTATTTTTTGATGGCGCAGCCAATAAGAAAGGTTATGGCATTGGAATGTTATTGGTAGATCCCGATGACATCTATACTCCGCTAGCAATACGCCTCGACTTTGACACCACTAATAACACTGCAGAATACGAAGCTTGTATAGCAGGACTCGAAGCAGCCCTAGAAAGCAATGTGACTGAGCTCGAGGTATATGGAGATTCTCAGTTGATCATCAATCAGACACTGAAGAAGTGGAGGATCCAAGATCCGACCCTTCAAAGATACAATGCATACCCCAAGAGTTGGTGCAGCAATTCCAAGATGTCTCGTTCCACTACCTCCCTAGAGACAAAAACTGGTTTGCAGATGCTTTGGCTATGCTTGCTTCTTTGGTCGAAATCCCTGCAGAAAAAGCAGTAAAAACCCTTCAAAGTAACTCGGCGAGCAACTCCTGCCTACTGCTCCGTCATAGACCTCCATGACTACAAGGATGGGTGGTTATCCAAATGTGCCACCATCGATGATTCCGATAAGAAACCCTGGTACTATGTCATTTGGCATTTCATCCTGGATGGAACCTTCCCGCCTGAGGCCGATAAGAAAACTCCAGTTGCCCTTAAAAGATTAGCAGCTAATTATGTCATCATTGCTGATTGCTTGTTCAAAAAGTACTCCAAAAGGAACCTCCTCTGCGCCACCGAAGAAGATGCCCAAGAGATAATGGACCATGTTCATCAAGGAGTGTGCGGAACCCACATGAGCGGAAACATGCTTGCCAAGTAGATCATCAGACGAGGATACTTTTGGTTAACCATGGAAGTAGACTGCACCAACATGATTTAAAAATGACATAAATGCCAGATACGCGCTAACCTTCAGCATGCACCGCCTTCCTTACTAAATCACATGACATCCCCTTGGCCCTTCTCTATATGGGGCATAGATTGATTGGAAAGGTCACACCCACAGGAACCAACGGGCACAGTTTCGTTCTAGTAGTCATCGACTATTTCACTAAATGGATCGAGGTCGCCTCCTACAAAGTCTTGAATGCCAGAAAGGTGGCAGAGTTTATCAAGCACAACATCATTTGCCAATATGGGGTGCCGCAAGAGATGATATCTGATAATGGCACCCACTTTGAGAAAGAAACCGACCATCTCTTGATATAATATAAAATCGTAAGGCACAAGTCCTCTCCCTACAGGCCTCAAACGAACGGAGCAGTTGAAGCCGCAAATAAAATGATCGAAACCATCATCAGGAAAATGGTTGTCACTGGAAAGGATTAGCTCGATAAACTACCCTTTGCACTTTGGGGATACCGCACCTCGGTCCGAACAGTCACCGGCGAAACTCCATACGCCCTCACATATGGAATGGAAGCCGTTCTGCCTATAGAGCTAGAAGTACCTTCACTTAAGGTTCTCCTAGAAAATCAAGTAAACAAAGTCGACTGGTTGGAAAACAGATACAAAGAGCTAGCTCTGATAGATGAAAGGAGACTGAGAGCAGCCGAGCACACTCAAGCCTACCAAAGAAGAATGGCAAGAGCTTTCAATAAAAAGGTCAAAACAAGGAATATAAGAGTAGGCGACCTAGTTCTCCGCGAATACCGTCCTGGACCTTTTAACCCTCTAGGCAAGTGGGGACCAAGATGGATAGGACCCTACATCGTAAAGAAGATATTCTCTTGGGGAGCCCTTCAGCTGGTGGATTTAGACGGAGAACAACTACCAAAGTCGGTCAACATGGACAGACTCAAGAAGTACTTCGCGTGACTTGGCCTCTTTAAAAAAAAAGCCTCGCTAGGTTGAAAATCCCAAAAGGGACGGCCTAGGCAAAAATTAGAGCTCGCACAAGAAAATAAGCTCGCTAGAATGAAAACCTGAAAAGGCGGTCTAGGTAGAAACCAGGGTGTGCACAAAAAAAAAGGCCTTGTCTCGCGCGAGACTATTCCTCTGTCAGAAAACGAATTTTTGTCCAATTTCTCTAAAAAATGAACTACGTCGACCTGAGCCTCTTATTTAATTGATGTAAAAGAGGAACGTAGGCAGCCTTCGGGTTCGGTCTAACCAAATAATGAACTCAAATCTTGTCCTTATATTAATTGAATGCATTTGTTGATAACAAAAGGAAAATTTTAACGACAACGACAAATTTTCTAAGCTAAGAATCTTGAAAAAAAATACTAATAATTAAACTATTTGATCTATCAAAGCAATCTCCTAGTACTCTCTAGGATTTTTCCTTTCATTGACTTTGTAGACCGGCGAACATGATCACTACCATCATCTCGATCTCTTTTGCGATTCGGGCTCTTCAAGGAAGAACATCCATCAAGGCGAGTGAAAACAGATTTTGAAAGCCTCTTAAAGACATTGGGCCTATCCAAGGCTTGCATCTTTCCAGGGAGACAGTTACCTCTTCTTTCATACCAATCCCCATCAAGGAAATCTTGGGTTGGATCAGTTCTTACATTTGCAGGATCCGATTGAGCCTCGCTCCTTCTCAAAACACTGCTCTCCACAAAAGAGTTTCCTAACAATGGACACCGCATTTCATAAATCTTTTCCGCATTTGGGTTGCCACTATGGAGGAACCAATCCAAGTACTTATCTGATAAGAAGACACTTGCATCAAAGCTTCGAAGGTTCGTCCAACGATCTCGACTAGTCCCTTCATCTCAAGCTTGAGCTAACACCCTTGCAAACTCTGGACCAATATAGGACACTTCACGAGAGGCTCCTTCAGAAATAAAAGTGTCATGTTGTTGACTGACGGAGCACCCGCTTGGGAAAATAGAAAGAGGAATCTAGCAAACTCGGAAGCGCAACTCTATCAAAACCCCTGGTATTAGCAACATACTTGTTCAATCTCCAAAACGGTGGACACCAAATAATATCCGTGGTAGTGGCCTTTGCAATCAATTGAGCCTACTCATCTTTCGAAGGATCCTTGATCAAAAGCTTCCTCATGTGATACATAAAAGGGGAATACTCCAATGGAGGGGCTACCAATTTGAGATGTTATCTAAGCCAAATAGTCAACAAGAGAGACTCCCTTAAGTCAAGGCACCAGTCCTATGCAGCTCATCAAGACCATGAAGGGTCTCGCCCAATACTAAAGGAAGGATGTTCCTAGAACGTCTCCTAGCTTGCAAGAAAATTTCCACCAATTGGGAGTCAACCAAGTCACACATACATGTAAATTATTGGTGTAATGCCCTAGGTGTTTAGTTATGTTTGACATATAACTTAAATCGCTAAGTAATCGTCTTTATCATTTATTATAGAGAAAGTTTATTTGGTTCATTATATGTTTACATGTTTATTATATTGAACTGCGTCCCTAGTTATTATGAATAACTAGTATAAGTTGGTAATGAATAATCATGCTAGTGGTAGAAAGTTGGAGGAACTCCAAAGATTTGAGGCTATAAAAGACCTCCCAAAATTGAATTTCAAGAGCACAGGTGTCTGTGGCTCCAGTCAAAAGGGAAAACAAACTAAGTCCTCACATAAGAAGGTCCAACAATGCTCCACATCTAGGTGTCTAGAACTCATACACACTTACTTTCTAGGTCCCATAAAAGTAGAGAGCTTTGGTAGGAAGAAGTACACATTTGTGTGTGTTGATGAATTCTTTAGGTGCACTTGGGTGATGTTTTTAAGGGATGAGTCTGAGACCATTAATGAATTCAAAAATTGGTACAAAAGGGTCAGAAATCTGTATGGCCTTAAGGTTGTGAGTATTAGGCCCGACCATGGTACTGAGTATGAGAACTCCATGTTTACTGCTTACTGTAACTCCAAGAGAATCACTCATGAATTCTTTGCTTCTATAACTCCTCAACAGAATGGGGTTGTAGAAAGGAAAAACAGAACCCTACAAGAAATGGCTAGGAGTATACTCAGTTCTAAAAATCTCTCAAAGAAATTTTGGGCTGAAGCCTTGAATACTGTCTGTCACATTGGTAATATGGTGTTCCTCAGAATTAAAAGCACTATGACACCCTACCAAATCCTACTTGGCAAGAAACCCACACTTAAGTATTTTCATGTGTTTGAATGTATATGTTACATTCTCAATGATAGAGAATACTTGTCAAAGTTTGACTTCAAGAGTGATAAAGCAATATTCATGGGGTACTCTACCAATAGTAGAGCTTATAGGATTTTCAACCTAAAAACCAAAACTATTATGGAATTTGCTAATGTGGTATTTGATTATACACTTGATCTTAACCTCAAATCTGTTGAGAATGATGTTTTAGGTTCCTTACTGGATTGGAAAACTATAGAAGTTGAAGTCTAAACAAGAAATAAGGAGGGTGCTCAGACAAAAGTAAGTACTGATGCAGAGTAGGATGTAACTAAGGATGTGGGCACATCTGCACCCACATCCTCCAACACATTTGAATATGAGGCCAGTTCCTTTGATTCTGAAAAGGAGGATACCCATCAACTGATCAGGATGGATGTGTAGACAGATCAAGGGATATTCCATACAGAATTCAGAAAAACCATCCCACTTCACAAGTTGTGGGAGATGTACATGATCAAGTGAAGATCAGACAGAAAGAAATGATAAACTACAAGGAATTGGCTGGTTTGTGAAGCTGCTCATCTCCTTTCAACAAGGTAAGTTACTGCTGTTATGTGTCAAATATTGAACCTAAGAATATAAATGAGGCTTTAAAGGATGAGGACTAAATTTTGGCCATGCAAGAAGAGTTGTGTCAGTTTGAGAAAAATGATATTTGGACCCTAGTACCTAGACCCTCTCATGGGAATGTCATAGGTACAAAATGGATCTTCAAAAATAAGACTGATGAGAAGGGAGTGATCACTAGGAATAAGGCCAGACTTGTGGCTCAAGTGTATACATAGGTTGAAGGGGTTGATTTTAAGGAAACCTTTGCCCATGTTGCTAGGATTGAGTCTATAAGACTCTTGTTGGTCATAGCTTGATACCTCAAGCTGACTATTCATCAAGTGGATGTTAAAAGTGCCTTTTTGAATGTGGTGTTGAATGAGTAGGCCTATGTAGAACAGCCTAAGGGTTTTGAGGACCCAGAGTTCCCAAATCATGTTTATAGGCTGAAGAAGGCTCTATATGGGATGAAACAAGCCCTTAGAGCTTGGTATGGTAGGTTGACTGATCACTTAATTCATCTAGGATTCAAGAGAGGTGAGGTAGACAAAACATTGTTTATTAGAAAGGAGAAGAGGTAAATCATTGTGGCTCAAATCTATGTTAATGATATTGTGTTTGGATCCAATTCAGATACCATGTTGATTGCATTTGTGTAAAGCATGACCTCCACATTTGAGATGAACATGGTAGGAGAGTTGACCTATTTCCTAGATCTCCAGATCAAATAGTTCAAGGAAGGAATGTTCATCTCCCAATCGAAGTATGATAAAAACCTTGTGAAAAGGTTCTCCCTTGAACATTCCTCTCACCTCAAAACTCCAATGGGGTCATCCCAAAGGCTTAGTCAGAATGTTGATGGTCAAATGGTGGACCAAACTATGTACATAAGTATGATAAGTAGTCTGTTGTACCTCACTGCAAGTAGACCTGACATAATGTATAGTATATGTCTCTGTGATATGTGCCAAGCAAACCCAAAGGTTTCCCATCTCAATGCCTTGAAAAGAATCATTAAATATGTGAGTGGGACTATCCACCTAAGGTTACATTATTCCAAAGAGACAAATACTAACTTGGTAGGTTATAGTGACTCTTATTATGCAGGCAATATTGATGATAGAAAGAGCACCACATGAGGCTGCTTCTATCTAGGAAACAACCTTATTTCTTGGTATAGTACAAAGCAAAATTGTGTGTCTCTCTCAATCTCCGATGCTGAATATATTTCCCTTGGAAGTTGTTGCACACATCTACTGTGGATGAATCAAATGCTTAAATATTATGGACTAAGTAGCAAAATCCTTACTGCTTTCTGTGATAACAAAAGTGCCTTATACATATCAAAGAACCCTATCCAACACTCCATAACCAAGCATATTGATATTAGACACCATTTTATAAGGGATCTTGTAGAACAAAAAACTGCGTGTCTGGAATTTGTTAGTACTGAAAATCAATTGGCAGATATATTTACAAAGGCATTAGATCATGTTAGATTTTCCTCTATAAGGAAGTCTCTTGGCTTTTGTGATATTTGAGAATGTGAGCACGAATGTGCACACATCCATTAACACATTTGTATATTAACTAACTAAAAAAAATCCAAAAAAATCATGGATTGGCACGGAGAATCTCTGCGTGGCCACTTGTTTTTTTACATACTTGACATGACTTGTTACTTGATTGTGGGCTTTTCTTGTTCATTTTTTCTTTTGATAACTTGTTATAATATTTCTATATATCTCACAGTGGATGCCTTATTAGTAAGAGAAACAACTGCTTCACCCATCTGCATGAAACCAATCCAGTGTGATCAAGTAATCCTCAAGACAATAGTTTGAAATCAAACTTGAAAAGATCATTGGATAAAGGGATATCTTTGGGAAATAGAAAAGTGAAAGCTACTCCAATTATGTATTTTATCCATAATAAAAAATGGGTGGATGCATTCTAAAAGCTGTGGAGATTAGATTATTGCTCATTGACTTCATGTAATCAGATGTGTCCCCAAATGTGACTTCATCGTATGCCACATCTGAAATTGAGATTGTTCCCATCACTTGTGTGTTGAATCATGTTAGACATACAACATTTTAGGTCATATAGGGTGCCTTGTAAATATTTTTTCACATTTATTTTCATATCTGACCTATTCTTTAATTTAACATGTTTTTTATTTACAATATCATTCATTAAAAGGTAGATATTTATCAAGATCCTCATGTTGAAAGGAAGAAAATTTTTCAAGGGGTACATGTGGAAAAGATTTGTCTAACGGTTCTGTTGTTATCTTGAAAGGTAGATAGAATTTTGATTGAATTCAATGTCTCAATTTTGGTGGTATCCATGCGAATACCAAGGGACTATGGCTATTATTAGAGATGTTAATAGGGTCGAGAACCGCAGGTCCGGACCTATTAAACCGGGTTTTTACAGGGTTAGGTTCGCAATTTTGGCGGACCGTTTAAAGCAGACCGTTTAAACCGTGATCGATTAGGGATCGAAACAGATAGGGCTAGACCGAAACCGACAGGGTTGAACCGATTAACATCTCTGCTTGATATCAAATGTGGTTGAAGACTAAATGTGGATGTGTTTGAAGACTGAAGAGTGAAGATGATATTTATGATTATTGACTTATTTTATCATTTCATGTTTGATTAGTACTTTTTAGTTTTTAACTAGTAAAACACTAAAACTTGAAGTTGAAGTTTGTTTGTGTTTTGAACTTTATCACTTTACGTTTGAAGTTGTTGACTCGTTGTATGACTCATTTGAGACTTTGAGTCATTTTGTTTTGGATTGTGTGTTGTTGAATGTTATTTTTTGGCTCGTTGCTCGTTAATTACTTGATTTCGAATTATATATTTATATATATACGTTTTTTTAGTTTGTTTAGGTGTAACCCGTTAGTGACCCGTTTAAAACCGAAACCGAGAGAGGTAGGTCTAGGTTCGCAATTTTGGCGGACCGTTTAAAGCGGACCGTTTAAACCGCGACCGATTAGGGACCGAAATCGATAGGGTTAGACCGAAACCGACAGGGTTGGACCGATTAACATCTCTAGCTATTATTGCTCAATCACATCACACGCCGCCAACCTAGAGTTCCTATTGATGTAAGAGTCTTTTGTTGAAGAGGAAAGGGGGAGTTGTGAGTATAAATGTGACTTACATCCCTCACTTCATCCCTTAAAACTCATCTATGTTTCTCTCTCTCTCTCTCTCTCTCTCTCTCTCTCTCTCTCTTGCTCTCTTCTCTCTCTCTCTCACACACACACCCCATATTTGCTTCTCTCTCTATTTAACCAATTTTGCAGATAGAATGAACCCTCCAAATCCCATAACTCAGTCAAAAATTTTGGATGTGGATCCAATCTCAATGGTGAGGTCTGAGGAGGTTATGGAACTGCAAGAACCACAACTAACAACCATTGCCCCTGCTCCAATTCCAACGGAACCTACTCCAGTTGAAGCTCCTTCCATGGAGGTGCCCATTCCAACCGATGTTCCATCTATGGAGCCTCCCATTGCTCCTCTATCATCGCCACCTCTGGTGACAAAAACACCTACTCCCCCACCATCTCCAACTCCCACATGTGATGATGTGTCATTCGCGGGAGAAATTCGATTTTTTGCGTTTCTTTGAAAAAACCAAATAAAACTGGAAAAAGAACGGAGTCGCCACGCCATTTTTGTTTTAAGGGCCAAAACTTTGAAAAATGCCCGAAATTAGAGATTTGGGTTCGGAGGTCATGTTACACGCCGGGAAGGACGTTAGTGTACACCCGGAATGCCTCGTAAAACGAGTCTTCCAAGCTGAAAATCATTTGTGTGTGTGTGTGTGTGTGTTTTGGCCAAAATAAGTTGAAACTCGGAAAAGTAAAAATTGGGATGTCTTTTTAAGACTTTAAACTGATCCCATGATTTTTTGGAAGATTTTTGGGTTGAGATTTGATACTCAAAAGACCTTTTGAAGTTGAGAGTCACTTCTGCCAGAATGAAAAAGGCAGTGGACCTTTGATTTTGAAATGGATTCAAGGGCCTTAAAACTTCATAATCTGGATAAACTCAGAGAATGAAGGTTGTTCCAGACACCTTAAATAAGATTTTTACGAAGGAATTTTCCATTATGGAGAAGATTTGAGGGGTCAAAACCTTCTGGAAATCTCAGATATGAGATCTGGATTCCCAGAAGCTGATGAACTGGCCTCTAAAAGAAAATTTGAAAAGAGGAGTTTTACTCACCCAAAAATTAAAGTAAAAATATGTCTGGAAAGCTCTGGATGTTGTCTACAAAAAGTGTTTTTTAGTCAACACCAAATTCCAAGTTTATCTGTGTCCAAAAATTAAGACAATGGACTGTGGTCTTGGAAAATTGCTACTGGACAGCAACTTCTCAAGAAAGAAAATATGATTTTAAAGGGGGTTTTTGCATCCATGCTTGTCCCCATTTCCCTAGGTTTTGGTTAGTGATCACTTGACATTTTAGTGGTGAATCAACTATACCAAACCATCCTTGGGATACATTAGGACTAAGCACTTCATTTGCTTGGGAAGGGGAATTTTATCCTTTGAAAATGAGATTTGATGCTTGAAAATGGTTTTTAGGGTTTTGAAAATGCATTTGCAAGTAAGTAAGAACACATTGAAGAAAATGTTGATCCTTGTAGAAGATCATCCATGGAGATGAACTTCCATGGTGATCTTCGTGGATCTAAGACAAGAAGATGAATGAACTACATTTTGTAGCTTGAAAATGCATGCATGGATGAGAGAATTTAGGGTAAGAAGAGGGAGGTTATACCTATCTTCCTTGTGTTTTTGGTGTTTAAAGGCTTGAATGCAAGAGTGTTTGAACTTGGGAGTGAGTGGGTTTGATTTGAGTGAGTGAAGTTGGGAAGATTCAAGAGAAAAAGGTGACAATTCTTAGGGAATTCTCACTGTTTTCTCAAGTATTTTCGCCAAATGTTGTGAGTTGTGTTCTTGGGCCTCTTTCTTTTTGTGACTGGAGGGCTCAATTTATAGCCCTCTGAATTTTACAAAGGTATCCGCGCGGATAGGACCTGCAGCATGCACTGTTCATTAAATGCAGCTTCAGGCTTTGGACACAAGGAATAATCTTTTCAAAATTCAAATTAATCAGCCAGTTTTTGTTTCCAGCCACTTCTATTTTTGGTTTTTCTTATTTCTTTTGCTTTTTTGATTCCTTTCCTTGGTTTATCTTTTTTGGCAATCCCTAATCTACCCTTACTTGGTTAGAAATGTTAGGAATTGTTAGAAATGTTATAACTTTCGTTAATTTTCTAACGAAAATTCTAACAAGCTCAAATTGGAGCACTTACAGTAGCCCCTCGGCGACGGCGCTTTCGAAGGAAGCGGGGTCGTCGATAAGAGTAAGGCTCCATATTTGGCGGGATGATCGAGTGATCGGGTGGTCGAACCTATTTAATAGGCTACCTACGTATCCCGAATGGGAATCAAGCTGCCGTAGTTCGGGTCTTTGACCCCGGAGATGATGGCGTTTTAGGTGCCTCGAACCCGATGAGCGAGTTACGCAGCCGGTTGCCGGAGAGAAACTCTGCTTTGGGGATAAGAGATGACCATTTTCGGTCGATGGCTATCCGCTCCCGGGATAGGAATGACCATTTTCGGTCGATGGCTATCCGCTCCGCTGGGATAGGAATGACCATTTTCGGTCCGATGGCTATCCGCTCCGCTGGGGATAGGAATGACCATTTTTGGTCCGATGGCTATCCGCTCCGCTGGGGATAGGAATGACCATTTCGGTCCGATGGCTATCCGCTCTGCCGGGGATAGGAATGACCATTTTCGGTCGATGGCTATCCGCTCCGCCGGGGATAGGAATGACCATTTTCGGTCTGATGGCTATCCGTTCTGCTGGGGATGATTGTGATTTATCGTTTTCCTAGTGTTGTGTGTGATAGCGTCTTAGGTGCCTCGAACCTTGGAGATGGCGTTTTAGGTGCCTCGAACCTTGAAGATGGCGTTTTAGGTGCCTCGAACCTTGATGATGGCATTTTAGGTGCCTCGGACCTTGATGATGGCGTTTTAGGTGCCTCGAACCTGGATGGTGATGGCGTTTTAGGTGCCTCGAACCTTAATTTGAAAAGGCCTTTCGGTGGACTTCGTCTGCTGCCGAAGGAGAGGGTGACCATTTTGGTCGGGGGGCTGGACCTAATGATAGGCTACCTACGTATCCCTAGTGGGAATCAAGCCCTTTCGTAGTTCGAAATCTACTCGAGATTTTGTTGGCTTTGCTGGGGATTTCGTTAGCCACTGCTGGGGGGAAATCAGACGTATTTGTAGGGGAAATCGGTCTTACGTTTTACTGTCGGGGGTAATTTTGATGAAAGATACGGGATCTCGTTATCTTTCTCGGGGAAATCGGTTTTACGTTTGACTGCCGTTTGATGATTTTGATGAAAGATACGGGATCTCGTTATCTTTCTCAGGGAGATCGGCCTTACGTTTTACTGCCGTTTGATGATTTTGAAAGATACGGGATCTCGTTATCTTTCTCAGGGAGATCGGTCTTACGTTTTACTGCCGGGGATGATTTCCTTGAAAGGGGGTTGACTTTGGTTAACTTTGTCAAGTTTGGGACTGAACTGCAGAGTCCCGGATTTTTAAAGGGCAAAAGGGTCATTTTGACCCTTACAATCCTGTCCGCGCGGAGAGGGTTTGAAAGTCAGAGGGTCTTAATGAGGGGCCAACGCCCTTCCTCTTCCCCATTCAGTTTTTTCAAATTTTCTGCAATTACGAGAGAGAGAAAGAGAGAGCCGAGGGAGGAAGCCATTGAAGGCCAAAAAGCTTGAAAATTCTTCCGTTTTTCTTCGATTTTCAAGCAATGGAACACGGGGAAGGTGTTTTTCAAGGCCAAGGACGTGGCCCGGTAGCGGAGAGACGATTGGAGCTCGTCCGAATGAGGAGGCATTATACTCTTTCGCAATCGATTGCGGAGGAGCCATACCCCGATGCTTGGCAACATTGGGCCACCGATCCGAGTCTCCGAACGGTATTCTTCGAATCCTTTTGATTCCTTTGTCGATTTTTGCTTGAAATTGATTTTTGGATGATTTTTCTCTTTTTTTTTCGAAAATTATGCAATGTTCATGGCCTTGGATTTTGATTTTGATGCTTTGCATGTTGTAATGAGTATATGGGTAACTCAAAATGTGCATTTTGCTTGGAAAAAGAATTGGCATTTTCGCCATTTTTTTTTTTTGAAATATGAGACTATGATGAATGATTTCCCGAATTTGGGACGGACTTCTTTTGTTGCAATGTAGGATGATGATTTTTTTTTTTTTGCAATGAGATGATGATTCTATGAATGACATGTATGCATGTTATTTTATGAAAATGGGACGGAGTTTTTGCTTCCGTTGACTCCTTGTGTGAATGTATGAATGTAGGATCTTTTTTTTTTTTTTGAAATGACGGATGATATGCATGTTATGAATGCACTTTTTTTTTTTGAGAGTGTGATTTTCTATGAAAAGTGGGATGGATTTTTCGTTCCCCTTTGATTGAATGAATGACTTGAGAGATTTTTTATGTATGCTATTTCATGAAAGATGTGACGGAGTTTTTTGCTTCCGCTGAACGAATGTATGCATGTTTTTTTTTATGGAAAATGGGACGGAGTTTTTACTTCCGTAGGAATGCATGTAGAACTCTCTTTTTTTTTTTGATGATGAGTGATATGAATGTATTCATGTTGGTTGGGATTTGCTGAAAACTGTCTTTTTTGTGAGAGAAAAATGGGGCTAGGTTCATTGCATGCCGTTATGCTGCCGAATTTTCTTCAAAACTTTTGTGTTGCATGATGCATGTATATGCTCTTTTTTTTTTTTTTTGTGCAAATGCAAATGCAAAATTTTTTTTGACATTTTCTCTCTTTTTTTTTTGGAATGTAATAATTTAGGATTTTATTTTTTTTATGAATGCAATGCAGTATGAATGCAATGTTGCATGAGCCCTGGTTTTTTGGCAAGGGTGTTAGTGTTTGGTATATGGACTGGCTTGGAGAGGTTTTTTTTTTTTTGCACAGGTTTCGAGCAACCGGGACGGAATATTCCTTTTTTGGTGCAGCAACTTGGATTGTTGCAGATTTCTCTGATGAAAGACAATCATGTCCGCGCGGAGGGATCCTGCATCTGACATTGTCCTTTAATTTTGCTTCAGATCTGGTCTCACTTTATTTCAAATTCAAATATCCTCTTCAACCTCCAGTCCAAACAGCCATTTTCGGGGAGAAAGAGAGAAAATTCATGGAAAACCTTAGAAAAGCTCCATCAAAATTGTCCCAAGAATCTCAAATGTCATTCTTTAATAAATTCAAGGATTGGTCCCGGGAGATTATGCATGAGAGGAGGTCCTTCTTTGAAGAAAGGTACAAGGTGAAGTGCTTATGGTCTCTCAAAGAATTGATTCCGGACTATGATCTTCTGAGGGCTTCTTCCTCATTTTGGGATACTAGAAGGCATGTCTTTTGCCTTTCCTTCAACGAGATGGTCCCAACCGTCGAATAATTTCGGGCCTTACTTGGTGGTCCGGAGGTGGAAGAGATAGCGGTTCCTCTGCCCGGAGGGGCTTCTTTCGTTGACAGATTGTGCATCCTCCTTCATCTTTTCCCGGAGGAAGCGCAAGGTATGATTTGTGGTCCCGATCATTTTGATATTTCCGGTCTCCCTGATAGATTTAGGGGCTTAGGCTTGCTTGACGATGCCTATTGAGATGCCTTTGCACTTTGCATGTTCGGGACCTTGTTCATGGTTTATTCTTTTGGGATCTGTCATCGGTCTCTGCTGGATGTAGTCGTTCATTGTCGCTTGGGCAGAGATGTTGTACCTTTGATCCTGAGGGAGACTTTCCATGCTCTTGATAGGCTGGCTACTGGGAGGCGGTATATGCATGGGGGCAGCCCGTTCCTCTTGACTCTGTGGCTGATGGAGCGCTTGGGGATTCTTCGGGAAACTCCTGATATGATCAAGCCTTGGACATTCGCCAGGAGAGGGGTTGCTGTAGATTTTGATGATCAGGGCTCATGGGAGCGTTGGATGGCTGGTCGCCGCACGTAAGATATCGATGGTCGGTGCCTTGTTGGCGGGTGGAGACTCGCAGAGTGCTTCAGACGGGTCTCATGTGGTCATGCTTCCGGGCTTTCTCACCCAGCCTTCTATATTCCGTCCTTGGTTCTCGAGACAGTTCGGCTTGGAGCAGTTCCTTTGGAGGACTTTGATGATATAGCCACCGTGGTGGTGGCTTCGCTTCTATGGATGATCCTTCGGTGTTTTCCTTTCTTTCCCGAGCATGGAGGTATGACGTCTTTCCTCCTCGGGTTATCCTCAGGCGTCCGAGACCGGTGTTCCTGACCACTTGGTACCTGGATTGGTACAAGAGGCATTTGGGAGAGACTCAGATGGCTATTTTGAGACGGCGTGAGGCCATTGTGGGTGCGGAGGACCTGACAGTTTCCGAGAGGAGGAGGGCCGAGGCGAGGGCCAACCCTCATGACAGGAGCGGAGATGTGGTGACCGATTATGAAGCTTATGTCAAGAGACAGGAGAGGAGGGCTCCTATGCTACCAGCTAGGCTACAGGAGATGAGAGATGATGCTAGGGCTACTAAGGCCCTGACAGAGGCTGGTTTGATAGATCTTGTTCCTATACCAGAGCTTGGTAGGAGGAAGACCGACATTTTTCCTGTTCAGAAGAAGAAGACTCGAAGGGGGAAGAAGAGGGGAGAGGCCAGTACGAGTGGCTTGGAGTGACTCTGAGGTTTCCGAGCATCCCTTTCTTGCCGTGGCAGACACATTAGTTTGATTAATTTCTTTTAGCAGGTTGCCAGTTGTAGGAATGAATCGGGCTTAGACTCATCAAAAAGTTTTTAACTTGTAATGAATATTTGAATTGCTTCAGAGTTTTTCGAGACGCTTTCATGGTCTCGATCGTTGTATTGATGTCAGAGTATGACTTTTATTTGTGTTTTAGACCGAACCGTTTCCGCCGCCTACGTTCCCCTCATTTTGAGGAGCTCAGTCTTCGTAGTTCAACCCTGGCCGATTTTTTTTTGTTTTTTTTTTTTTTTTTTTTTTTTTTTTTTGTTTGTTTTTTTTTTTTTTTGTTGTTTTTTTTTGGTGCAACCCTGTTTTTTACCTAGGCCGCCCTTTTCGGGTTTTCAACCTAGTTGGGTATTACTCTTTTAGCACTCTTTTTTTTTTGTTTCTCTTTTTTATGCGTAGTATCTGCGCAGCTTGTCACCATTCACTGGGTGTACAAAGGGATTTCCGTCGAGGTCTGCAAGTTGCATGGCTCCTCCGGAGAAGATCTTTTGGACGACGTATGGCCCGACCCAAACAGGCTCCCATTTGCCGAGCGGGTTGACACGGACCGGGGGCTTTTCTTTCAAAACGAGATCCCCTTCTCGGATCTCCCGATGCTTTACTTTCTTGTCAAAGGCTCTGGCCATTCTTCCTTGGTAGGCTCGGATGTGTTCCATTGCTTTCAATCGGCGTTCATCTAGCAGGGCCAATTCATCATGGCGACTCTGGAGCCATTCGACCTCGTTGATCTGGCTTTCCAAAGATATACCTGAGCGAGGGGATTTCCAATTCGATTGGGAGCACGGCTTCCATTCCGTATGTGAGGGCAAACGGTGTTTCCCGCTGCCGTTCTGACTGATGTTCTGTAGCCCCAGAGTGCCAGGTGTAACTTCTCGGGCCAATCTCTGCCTTGGACAGCCATTTTTCGGATGATATTTTCCAGAGTCTTGTTTGCTGCTTCGACGGCTCCGTTGGTTTGGGGCCTGTAGGGAGATGACTTGTGACGGGTTATTCGGAATTCTGCCAGCAGCCGTTCACATTCCCCTTCGAAGTGGGGTCCATTATCTGAGATGATTTCGGCTGGCAACCCGTATCGGCACATGATGTTCTCTTTGATGAAGAGGGCTACTTTCCTTGAATTGAGGATTTTGTAGGATTTTGCTTCAACCCATTTGGTGAAATAGTCCACGGCTACCAGGACGAGCTCGTGGCCGCATTACCTCGATGGTGTGATTTTGCCTATGACATCAATTCCCCAAGTGACGAAAGGCCAAGGGGTTGTCATGCAAGATAACTCGTGAGGAGGCAAGTGATTAAGATTTGAGTATCGCCGACATTTGTCGCAGCTTTTGACGAACCGGATGCGGTCGGCTTCCATGGAGATCCAAAAGTACCCCATTCTCGCATGATTTGCATCGAGCTCGAGCATTCATGTGAGGGCCGCAGTACCACCATGTATTTCTTTCATGAGTTCGGTAGCCTCTTGTTTGCCGATACATCGCAGAGGGGGCCTTGATAACGCTTCTTGTATAGCATGTTTCCCAAAAGAACATAATGGGAGGCGAGCCGCTCTGTGGTTGAGAGACTTTTTGCTTTGATTCCTTCTTTATATTCCCCATCTTCATTTTTGAAGGAGGCTTCTCCGTTCTTAAGGTACCGATAGATCCGAGTGTACCAGTGGGATCACCGTCGGCTTCGCTTCGATTTCAAAGCAATAAGCGGGATTTTCTCTTCTCCCGACTCGAATGGTTTGACGGACTACCCTTCGGGTATTTCAACGAGGGAGGCTAGCGTTGCTGAGCATCTCGCAAATCCGTTGCGATCTCTCGGGCAAGTAATGAAAGCCGATCTCCTTGAATTGAGTTACTAGCTCTTCCATGTAAGTGTGATATTTACGTAGACCCGGTTCACGGTCTTCCATTTGTTAGAGACCCGATTGATGATGAGGGCAGAGTCACCATACACCTCCAATTCCTTGATATTTCTTTCAAGGGCGGCTTCCAACCCGGCTATGCAAGCTTCATATTCACAGCGTTGTTGGTGACTTCGAAGTTCAACCTTACCGCTATGGGGGTGTGTTCGTCGCAAGAGGATCAACCGTAAGCATTCCTATTCCGTTCCCCTTTTGTTTGACGCCCGTCGAAGAAGAGTTGCCGCGATTTTCTCCTTCTAGAGCAAAGATTCCATCATCGGGAAATTGAGGTTCAGTCCTCGGGACTCATCACTCGGGAAATCGGCCAAATGTTCCGCCATTATGCGTCCTTTTACGGATTTCCTTGAAACATAAGTGATGTCGTATTCACCAAAAAGAATGACCATTTTGCCAACCTCATAGAGATGGAAGGCTTGTCGAACGTATATTTGATGGGGTCTATCCTTGAGACGAGATGTATCGGGTGAGACCGCATGTAGTGTTTCAACTTTCCCACTACCTGCACCAAACCCGCGCAAGTCTTTTCGCAAGCGTAGTAATTGAGTTCGCTTCCTTGGAGCTTTCCGCTACGAAATAGATGGCGTTTCGACCTTGGAATCTTTCTTCTCTTGAGCTAGCATAGCCCCAATTGCCGTATCCGTGATGCTTAGGTATAGCAATAGTGGCTTTTGCCGATGTTGTGGGCAAAGAATCGGGGGATTCACGAGGTATGCCTTGATCCGTTCAAAAGCAAGCCGACATTCTGGAGTCCATTCTGTAGGCATTTTTCTTCATCAACTTGAAGATCGGCTCGCGTATCGAGGTCACCGATTCACAAAGCGGCTTATGTATTGCGCCTTCCCACGAAGGATTTCACTTCGTCGTTGTCCTGGTGGCTTCATTTCAACTATCGCCTTGATTTTACGGGGATCTACTTCGATCCCCGTTCTATCACCATATATCCTAGCACCTTGCCTCGTCTTACACCGAAGGTGCATTTGGCCGGATTCAGCCTCATGCCGTGGTCTCGAGGCGGCCGAAGAATTTTCTCAAATCAACAAAGTGTTGGCCATCTCGATCCTCTCGGAGTGTATTATCATGTCGTCCACATAGACCTCAATTTCTTTGTGGATCATATCATGGAACAGCCGTAGCCGCCCTCTCGGTACGTAGCCCCGCATTCTTTAGTCCGAACGGCATGACCGTGTAGCAGTAGGTGCCCTAAGGGGTTGTGAAGGACGTTTTGGCTTGATCCTCTTTTGCCATTTTGATTTGGTTGTAACCGGCAAAACTGTCGACGAAGGATTTAACTTCATGGTTGGCTGTGGAATCTACCAAAATGTCGATGTTTGTGGGGAAATCGTCTTGGACTGGCTTTGTTCAAGTCTCTCGAAGTCTACGCAAAGACCGGATCTTTCCGTTGGCCTCGGTCACCGTTACTATGTTGGAAAGCCATGTAGGATATTCAATGACCCCGATGAACCCCGCCCGAGCATCTTTTCTATCTCCTCTTTCACTTGTAGGGACCATTCGAGCTTAATTCTTCTTAGCTTCGCTTATCGGCTTGACTTCCGGGTCGAGCGGTATTCGGTGCTCAACTATGGAAGGATCGAGGCCCGGCATATCTTTATAGGACCATGCGAACACATCCACGAATTCTTTTAGCACTCAATTAGGGCATCCCTTTCAGTCCCTTCAAAGAAACTACCAATCAAGCGTCTCTTTAGGCTCTTCCGCAGCCTCCCAAATTCACACTTGTCAAAATCTCTTCGGCACTTGGGCTCGATTTTCCTCTTTCCTGACAACCCGCTTAAAGATTTCTTTGATATATTGTTCATTTAATGTGTCCGCTTCTTCATCTAGTGAATCGTTATTAACCTGCTTTTTAGATCATTAGTTAATTCATCATTAGTTAAAGTGGCAATTAAGGGATACTCGTAAAGGTTCATCATTTCATTGAGAATAAAAGGGAATACAAGATTGGCTACAATTTCGTGGTCTTCGTGCGTGAGGCCATCTGGACGACTTCGAAGACTCAAACTCAACAACGAGAGACTCAGAGGACTTTACAAAGGTTGAGACAAAGGGACGGGGACCAATCCAAGTTTGGTGATCATTTCTTCTTTGGTCGCGGACGGGCCCGAGAGAGTTTCCCAATTCTTTAGCGGCATCGCCGTCGAGGCCTCATGACTCTGGGCCGTCTCTTTTCTCGTTCTCCTTCCTCGCCATTGCTATCATCTCTTTCTCTCGAACCAGATCAATTGTGTCCTGGCGTCCGAAAAACCGAGCATGTGGATGTAGGGATCTTCCTCACTCTGGGATTTCTATCTCGTCACAATCCGACCGCTCAATCCGTATGTAAGGACGTATTAAGGCCTCGATGTGCCGCTGGAAAAATCTCATGTCCCATACTCGAGCGAAAAGGCTTGGTGCAGCTTCAAGAAGGAGGACGTCCCACACGACGTTCATAGATTCGAGTTGAGTATGACGATGCTTGTCGATCTTGATCATGAAAATTTCCCGGCTCGGGCAGGTCGAGAGCGGGTTTGAAGAATGGTGACAAAGCCGTGATTAGGGACCGGGGCTCAGTGTGCCCGTATCATGGCGGTGTTCAATGTTCCCTTCCAAAGATGCCTCCAAATGTTGGAAATGACAATTGAATTTGATGAATCGAACTTCTTCTGAGTCCGCTCGCTTGAGTGCGTTGACATAGTTGGCATCACCGGATTCTCGGGGGATTCTCGACGAGACTTGCCCCGATAGTCCCTTGGTTGAATCTGAGGAGGTAGCCCTGTCTCGGCTAAAAGCATGCTTAGTGACGGTCTCGCTTCGTTCCCTATGAGGAAACCGTCGCCCCTTATGACTTCAAGGTCCCCTTGTCGGTTAATGAATTTGACGCATTGGTGGAGAGTGGAAGCTATGGCTTTCATGTGATGCAACCAAGGGCGCCCTAATAGGGCCGTGAACTCGGATGGGATGTCCATTACATGGAACTTTACGGCACCATTTGGGTTTCGTACTGCAGTTCCAGCAGTTACCGTCCCCGTGATGGGACGAGACGAACCGTCATAGGCCTCGATAATCCGGGTAGATGGGATCATATGCCTTTCATTGATGCGCAGGCCCGCATCATGCTAAGGGGAAGGACATTAATGGCTGATCCATTATCCACCAATACCTGTGGAGCGACACGGTGTTGAGCTTAATGGTGATGTACAAAGCTTCGTTGTGCCGGGAAACATCTCTTGGCAAATCTTCGTCGCAGAAGGTGATCATGCTACCATATAGGCGGGGATCATAGATTTGGTGCTTGTCTCGGAGAAAGAGAGTCACCAAGCCAGCCACTTCGTGCCTTTTCTTGCGAGGTAGACCCTTTGCCGAAGCCCCCGGGTTATACCGAGGCCTTTGTGGCGGTTGCCATCTCCGGTCAACATGTTGATTGAGTGGGAGCGCCAAACCGGCGTTGGTCTTTCTTTCGTCTGTGCACTCCTGGAGCCGGACAAACCGAATTTTGCTGCTTCCCGCGGGGATAGATTTGATTGCGTAGAGTTACCCAGTGTGCACAGATTCTCGGTGTCCGAAAGTCTCAATTATGTCGTTGGCAAGGCTTTTCTCGCTCTTCTACCCCCGTTTGCTTTGGGAAGACTCGGCCGGAGTAGAGTACATAATAATCAAATCCCCGCATGGCTCCCCGAGCGTGCCCACACCGGTGTCACCGGCCTCGAATCTCTCCTTCAATTTTTGGCCGGGAGGAAATTTTCTTCTTCTTAGGAGGACGGTCCTCGTGTATCCAAATTCCCGATAGTCCCTTTCAAGGCGATCTCGGACAACACGTATATCCCACCAAATGTGTTCTACTACTGGTGGCGGATTTGGGACCTCAAAGCCGAGTTGGCCGGGAATGACTTTGAGTGGAACCGGTCCGGGAGATCTCGTCGCTGGGCTCATCTCGGAAGTGAATGGTTGACTCCGCCGGATAATGAGAGGTATTAAGGTCCGGGGAACAGCATATATTTGTCCTTCGTGGTAGCCCCACTTGGGAGATTGTTAATGTCCCGAAGTGGCGTGTGGCCTCTTCAATCCGTGCTTGTTGCTCTGCTCGGCGTTCCTCCGTGGCTTTGATGGCTGACCATATTTCTTCAATCAAGCTTCCCCGATCTTCATCACCCAGCCGATATTTGCGGGATCGTCACTTTGAGAGGGGATAACCGACGGTATGCCGAACTCTTTCATCCTCGATCGTCGTTTGGGGGCCGCTTGCCCCGTAAGTCGACGGGCAGGAGTCCCGACGGTGGAGACATAGGAATCTTGGGGTAGCATCTTGATGTATCCGGGACGATTAAGAAGAGGAGGAGAACCTTCTTCCTTCTTTGCGGTAAAAGTACCATCGGAATTGAGACTGCTAGTCAAACCATGACTTGCGACAACCCCGTAAGGTCGCTAATTTGAGCCTCATGTCGAAGTCTCATCTGTTCTACCAACTGGATCCAATACTGGTCTGTCTGAGGGATTTTGGAGGATGAAGTGACGTTATCCCTATCATTACCGGCTGACGCAGACATTCTGAAACCCAGAGTCGGAACAAACGGTGAAGCAGATGACGCGTTTGACTCTTCCCAACTGATCAAACGATGACCCAGTGTCCGGAACCAACCGTTGTGAGGAGTCATGGGGGAAAGGCACGAGGGTTCGATGTCCGGGGAATGAAGGAGGGTAGGTGTTTGGGCTTTGGGGCTCATGCAACATGCAGCTTATATGTTCACGTTTACTTAAAACATGTTTTATTAACCTAATCGGTTGGAAAAGATTGCTCTTCTTTTTCGCAAACTACTCGGGATCTTGGATCGCCGGGCCCCGTCACTACGTCTATAAGCCCCTCATATTCCACTCTCGTATTTCGACCTCCCGGTGGTGGATGCCTGGGCGAGGGTCCTATAGGGCAAGCGGGTCCCACCGACCGAAAGAAAACGATCCTAAAAGTCTCCAAGGTAATCGAGTCTTAACGAGCATTCGATGCAAATTACGGACAAAGCTGACGTCAAAGTCAAGATCATGTCCGAGGGCTCGACAAAAAGTCGGCATGATTTGGACCGATAAATGTCCACGATTGATCTTGACTTGTCGTCAATTAGCCGTAATTAGGCATGGAATAATCATTAATCCTTGATGACTCAAAGGTCAATGCCGGGAGTCAATGTATAATTTGTGCCGCCGAGCCGAAGTCAAGGCGCGGCCAATATCTTGGTCAAAGTCTCGCGCGGAAAATCGGCATGACTTCGACCGATTAGGGTCCCCGAAAGATATTGAGTCGGCATGCCGACAAAGGCTTGAAAGGAAAGGTCTATACACGCATGTGTAATGCACATGCAATTTACTAAAAACCAACCGGGTCTCTGGACAAAGTGTGTCACGGACAAGTGCATGGTCGACACGAGGCTCCATGGGATGTCTGGGTAGTCCCGTGCTTGCACCGAGAGGCGTAATAAGACCAAACGGGCCGCGACAAGGATTTCCTGTTAGGACGTAGTGTGCAAAGTGTACGGTCACATGCGCGTAGTGTGCAAGCAGTCTATCTTCTTTTTCTGAGTAAAATAGAAATTTTTTATGTGTCTTAAAAATATGATGCATGATTTTTTTTTTTGAAAGAAAAATTTTTTTTTTGAATTTTTTTTTTGAAAGTTAATGAACACATAAGCATATAAGCACAAAAATTCCGACAGTTAGGGGCATGATTCCGATACCAAAATTTTGACTTTTTCCGAGGCGGCCAAAACAACACGAAAAATGTGCAAAAATCAACACACACACACAAATGATTTTTAAAGCCGGGACGGAAGCTTGACCCTCAAAAGCTTTTTCTCTTTTTTTTTTTGAAAACAATGATACCGGTACGTGGGATTGTTAAACCACAATTTATCCCCGACTCGTGTTAGGAGGCGATAACGGGAAGTTTAATGGTTTCCACCAATATACCAAATATCATTATTTTTTTTTAGAAAAAGCTTAGTCCCCAAATGGGAGTCGCCACCGTGATGATGTGCCATTTTCATGGGAGAAATTCGATTTTTTGCTTTTCTTTGAAAAAACCAAATAAAACCGGAAAAAGAACGGAGTCGCCACGCCATTTTTGTTTTAAGGGCCAAAACTTTGAAAAATGCCCGAAATTAGAGATTTGGGTTCGGAGGTCATGTTACACGCCGGGAAGGACGTTAGTGTGCACCCGGAATGCCTCGTAAAACGAGTCTTCCAAGCTGAAAATCATTTGTGTGTGTGTGTGTGTGTTTTGGCCAAAATAAGTTGAAACTCAGAAAAGTAAAAATTGGGATGTCTTTTTAAGACTTTAAACTGATCCCATGATTTTTTGGAAGATTTTTGGATTGAGATTTGGTACTCAAAAGACCTTTTGAAGTTGAGAGTCACTTCTGCCAGAATGAAAAAGGCAGTGGACCTTTGATTTTGAAATGGATTCAAGGGCCTTAAAACTTCATAATCTGGATAAACTCAGAGAATGAAAGTTGTTCCAGACACCTTAAATAAGATTTGTACGAAGGAATTTTCCATTTTGGAGAAGATTTGAGGGGTCAAAACCTTCTGGAAATCTCAGATATGAGATCTGGATTCCCAGAAGCTGATGAACTGGCCTCTAAAAGAAAATTTGAAAAGAGGAGTTTTACTCACCCAAAAATTAAAGTAAAAATATGTCTGGAAATCTCTGGATGTTGGCTACAAAAAGTGTTTTGTAGTCAACACCAAATTCCAAGTTTATCTGTGTCCAAAAATTAAGACAATGGACTGGGGTCTTGGAAAATTGCTACTGGACAGCAACTTCTCAAGAAAGAAAATATGATTTTAAAGGGGGTTTTTGCATCCATGCTTGTCCCCATTTCCCTAGGTTTTGGTTAGTGATCACTTGACATTTTAGTGGTGAATCAACTATACCAAACCATCCTTGGGGTACATTAGGACTAAGCACTTCATTTGCTTGGGAAGGGGAATTTTATCCTTTGAAAATGAGATTTGATGCTTGAAAATGGTTTTTAGGGTTTTGAAAATGCATTTGCAAGTAAGTAAGAACACATTGAAGAAAATGTTGATCCTTGTAGAAGATCATCCATGGAGATGAACTTCCATGGTGATCTTCTTGGATCTAAGACAAGAAGATGAATGAACTACATTTTGTAGCTTGAAAATGCATGCATGGATGAGAGAATTTAGGGTAAGAAGAGGGAGGTTATACCTATCTTCCTTGTGTTTTTGGTGTTTAAAGGCTTGAATGCAAGAGTGTTTGAACTTGGGAGTGAGTGGGTTTGATTTGAGTGAGTGAAAGTTGGGAAGATTCAAGAGAAAAAGGTGACAATTCTTAGGGAATTCTCACTGTTTTCTCAAGTATTTTCGCCAAATGCTGTGAGTTGTGTTCTCTTTTTCTTTTTTTGTGGACTCGGAGGGCTCAATTTATAGCCCTCTCGAATTTTACAAAGGTATCCGCGCGGATAGGACTCGCATCAAGTAATCGCTCATTAAATGTCGCCTTCTGTGCTTTGGACACAAGGAATAATCTTTTCAAAATTCAAATTAATCAGCCAGTTTTTGTTTCCAGCCACTTCTATTTTTGGTTTTTCTTATTTCTTTTGCTTTTTTGATTCCTTTCCTTGGTTTATATTTTTTTGGCAATCCCTAATCTACCCTTACTTGGTTAGAAATGTTAGGAATTGTTAGAAATGTTATAACTTTCGTTAATTTTCTAACGAAAATTCTAACATGCTCAAATTGGAGCACTTACACCACACCAAACATCACCACTCCTCAAGCCACCTGTGTTCCCATGGTGTCCTCTCCTATTTCTAAAAAGAGGAAGACTCCTCCCTCTATCACCAAAGGAAAGGATCCCAAAAGTAAAGCCTCTCCTCCCAAAAAGCTCATAAGGTCCCATCGAGCAAGAAAATTGTATGAAGCCCAATTAGCCAAATAATAAAAGCTACATGGTAGGAAA